>OX376233.1:19581698-20005902 GCA_947364205.1 Agrochola lota | reverse complement strand
TTCAAGTCCGGTACGAAGAGCTATGGCACCGTAACTCAAGTCACATTGAATGGCAGTGCTCTCATAAGAGTCGCGCAGTTTACCTGTAGTGCAAGTACCTGGGCCGCTGGGTCACCGAAGCCCTCACAAATGATATGGATGTTGAAAGGGAACGCAGGGCATTGTCAGTCAGAGCTAATATGCTGGCCGGTAGGTTTGAACGCCGCTGTATTGCACAGGTAAAAATAACTTTATTCAAGTCGTACTGTCAGTCTTTTTATACGTCCAGCCTAAGGGTGAAGCATACGCAGAAGACTTATAGAGCCCTGCGTGTCCAATACAATAACGCGTTCAGGATGTTGATAGGGTTGCCACGCTTTTGAAGCGCATCAGGTGAGTTTGCAGACGTTGAAGTGGATGGCTTTCAAGCGATACATCGCAAAAGAATAGCGCGTCTGATGCGTTGCATACGGGGCAGCCCCAACAGCTTCCTACAGCTTATTGTAGGGAGAATGGATATGGACTGCTCACTCATGGAGCATTGGGCAAAACTACATGTACGAGTAGTGCGGTCCTGATCCAATGTTTCTATTGTTGCGTATCTATTTCTTGTATTCGTATTATATTATTAAAAAGCATGTAAGGGTGATTATTATAACTACTAACGATTGTAATTTATCTGAAATTAATTAATAATAGTAATGATATATGTTCAATACCGAAATGAGCTTAGCTGGACTCCTTCTTAAGGCGAGCCAACTAAACTAAGTTAGTTTGGTAACGAAGAAGTTTCTTGCCCATTCTTCTCCAAACGAAAACTACCTTTTGGAAGAGGCGACTAGAATCATTTTTTCATTTTGTTATTTTGACTTTCAAAAATGTCCTACAAGGGGCCTATTTGAAATTAATCATTTGACTTTGACTTTGACTTTAATAATAATACCTAATAATACTAAAATAGTAAAAACAAAGGCACTTTGCAATCACTCAGCCAATTTCCAGCAAAGGTTTCAGCCCTAAATAAACTTAGTATATACATTGCCTTCTCAAAATTAAAAGTTAAAATATACACTTACTCATATTTTTGGCAGAATAAACAGTACGGTCACTCAGACTTGCGTTAAAACAAAATGGTTTTGATTATCGTGTGTAGAACCTAGAAATATTTTAGGAATAACATATCATCACGCTTGTATTGCGTAAAAGGGAAGGAGGATGACGATTGACTTGTTGCGTAATCTGCTCTTGACGCTTCACGTATCAATAAGTCGGGTCCGGGTTCGCAACAATTCAATCGTCATCCTGAGGAAGCCTCGTTGAGATGTGAAACGCGTGTCGATTTCTCACAGGTTCTTTATGACTCTTTAAGAACAGTTAAGCGGATTAGGTTACTAAATATACGTCGTCTATTGTATTTTTAGGTATAAATATAAGTATTTATATATACGAATTTTTTATTAATAACCCGGAGTAAGCTCCGGGTTGTTAATAAAAAGTTCGTAATATAAAAACCCAATAAAACATTGCCTGATCTGAGATGGAACCTAGGCTCTCAGTATAATCACATTTGTGACTACTAGACCAAAATGCGCCGGTTTTAATAATTGAGGAGATGTGTGTGATAATACGAGTCATCTCCAGCCCTACACCATTGGGCACGCCAAAATTGTGGCGATAAGTCCCCGCTTTGAGGAGTGGGTTGAGAGGCGCCACGGCGTCCTCACCTTCCGCCCGACGCAGGTCCTTACCGGACACGGTTGTTTCGGGAGGTTCCTGTTCCGTATAAGGCGGGAGGAAACGCCCGGGTGTCACCACTGTGTAGATCGCCCGGAGGACACGGTGGAGCATACGGTGGCGGTCTGCCCTGCTTTGGCGGAGCACCGCCGTGTCCTCACGGAGGTGATCGGCGGCGGCGATCTCTCGCGTCCTGCCCTGGTTCAGGCCATGGTCCGGAGCGAGAGTGCATGGGGGGCCGTCACTTCCTTCTGCGAAGCAGTAATGCTCGCGAAGGAGGAGGCGGAGCGCGCGAGGGAGGGGCTAGATTCGCGCCCTCGCGCCCCTAGTCGCCGCAGGAGACGCCCCGGGCGTAGGGAGTCGCGAGTCGACTTCCGGCCACCGTAGGCGTGGGATTGCGGACGGTGAGCAATAGGTAGCTTGCCGTCCGATTAGGACCAGACCCGGGTCGACGGCGCGTTGTGTTCCACGCGCGCCTCAAAGTGATGTCAGCACCAACTGACGGGGTCCGTAAGGGCCAGGGTTGCGAGTTTGTCCGAAAGGGATAACACGGGTGGGTTTTAGTCAGTAAAAGTCTGACACGCCCTCCCGCTCCATCCAGAGCGGGAGAAGTTATTTGAAAATTTCCCATAGTCAAAAAAAAAAAAAAAGCCCTACACCATGAAACAACGCGACAAACGATAAGTAGGTACACGTTTACTAAAATAAAAACACAATTTTCCCCTAATATAAAAATTAAGCGATACAAGGCAAAGGGAATTTCCTCAAAGACGATGTTAAAACGTCTCTAACCCTTTATCTAAGGGTCCGTAGAGATCATTACCATAAAAATATAAAGCGATTTTGGGTCCTCCAGGGTCCAAGAGTCAAAGAACTTCGATCCTGGGATCGACCGTATTATTGTCTGATATTTGCATATACAGGAAATTGTATTATGTAGCTTTACATGTAAAAGTAATAGAAAAATAGATAGGCCTCGTTTTTGGGGACTTTGTGATGATTTTGGGGCATTTTCGCTTACATAAAATTATGGTTGGGTCATAAATAGGATAAGCGGGAACAAAAGGTTATACACATTTGTTTAATTTTTTTATTATACACTTTGTTGCTTTTCTTTTTGTAAATTCGTAAGGAAGAAAACTTGTGTTTTGTCTCATCAATAAGGTAGGTTTAAACTGTGTGATTTCTAGACTACTTTCTGGATACGGTGACATGATGCTGAAAATGAGCCTCCCACTTACCAACTGCTGTATTGAATGGCCTAAAGTGAAAAAAAAATGGCATCCCTATTATTGCTAATGTTTCATCCTTTTGACCAAATTCTTACGGATTGTTTTACGGAACCTACTATAGAGAATAGCAAATAGATAAAATAGCTGTAATAGCAGTTACAGATAATGAGCCATTTCCCAGGACCTATAAGGGCCCATTTCAGTCAATTCTTTAATAGGCTTTAAAAAAATATATTTTGTGTCATCCTGATTGAGTACCTCATTATAATTTCCAGTGTCACAAGCGACATATTCGCGCAATAACGCGACAAGTGATCATCAGATCTCATATATGACAAATTGTAAAGGCTGTAAGGACGCACTCCTCTTAATGAGTACTGTGTGAAACATTGCTAACATTTGTCAAATGGTTTTAAAAGATTGTGTCGCTGTCTATTTGATGTTGATCCCTTTTTTTTATTGTTTTTAATGTTGACGAAAAGTTAAGAATGGTGGTTATTAGAATAGGTTTAATTAAAGCAAATGGGTGTGGGTAGTGTAAAATTACATAATTATTTACTTATATAATCTTAAGGTAGAACTCAGTATCGTCGTAGACAATTATTGTTTGCCAAAAAAATAGATTAAATATTGAAAATTCGACCCTTATTGAGTATTATTCTACACCCAATTTTCCTGTAAAAGGCAAGACGTCAATTCATAAAGACACGGAAGAGGAAACGGAACGGCGTTACTATACTATGTAATGATGTTTTCCTGCAAAACGCCAAATAATAAAAAACCAGAATCATAAACCATTTAAATAAATAAGTAGTTAGTTTTTTGCAAAAAATGCTTTCCCAAAATACCGGGTCATAGTGACTGAACTTTATACACGATGACCGGCCAATAATAACGAGAAGCGTACATTTTAATTGTCATTACCCGGGTCACACCTAGATTATCACGGTGGCATGATTAAAAACCCTTTGTAATACCTTGCAGGGATGTCCATCTACCTTTCATTTATTTTAATTAGCTCTGTTTTTTTAACGAACTTGCGTTTGTTGGATTGTCATGGTGATTGTGATGGAAATGGTTATTGCAATGCCTAATAGTAATAGGGATTTTCTTAAGCGTATTATTAACCTACCGCTGGAAAAAGGGCTCTTACATACATAGTGTAACGTTACGATTAGCCAGAGCCCTAATCGTAAGACAAAAATAAAAGAAATAATAAAAAAAATACAGAGAGGATAAAAAGTTTCGTATGAGCCGACCTGAAGCTTCAGGTCGGCTTCAGATTCGCACGACTCGGGACGCTCGAGGACAGGTACGAGAGGCTGGATCAACAGTTCACACAGCAGAGCCAGTAGTGCAGCAGAAATGAGGAGCAGGAGCAACAGTATACCGAGTCGCTCGAAGCTGAAGCCGACCGGAAGCTTCTATTCACTTCTATTCATTTAATTATGACATTAAAAAAATTTAAAAGAAACTATTGCGTCGTTGCTCTTGTGGTCGCAAAGTGTTATTGGGTTTTTCCATCTGGAATTTCTTAGTAGCAGCCCGGAGTCGGGATTTGTGCCCGGTTGATGCCAATAGGCTCGCCCGTTGTTACATGGGACTTAAAAATAACTGGCGAAATGTGGGTGTACTATAGGTAACCTCTGCCTAACCGCGAGATGTTATGTTAATGTTATAAAAATTTAAATGTGATTATTACTCAAAACTTGGTGCACCTTTGGCTAACCGAAAAAATACTAGGTATGTAATGTGTATACTTCGTATAACTTAAAATCATACATTTAACAGTTCAAACGAAAGAATTGCAATAATAAGTAAGATTTTTGTAACATTTGCATATATTCTAGTAGAGTGTAGACTATTTGTTGAAATAAAATCATGCAAATGAAACTTAAAATGCTGAAAGATTTCTAGTAAAAGACTCTAGAGTGTGTTGAAATTCTACTTATTCGTCAAGACAAAGTACATTGAAATTCACACACAATAAGACATCTTAGAACTTAATTAATTCTACTACTCTTATGTATTTACTGAAACATTTAACGTGATTAAATGTCTCAGTACATAGATTCGTGTTTAATTATGATACCTAAATTAAATCTTAATTAATTCATTAATTACTTTGTTTGAAAAAATTAAATGAACGTGTAATGGAGACTGTTTTGAAAATTGCTAAGCTGGAAAGACGAATTTAGTAATTAAGTATCGTTTTCAGAATATTACATAAACTAGGTATTGGATTAATTACCGTAGAATTAATTGGTTGTAAGATTGTTAGTAATTTAATAATTACTTCATACATGTCAGGCCTTTGAAATATTTCAGGTCGGACTCCAAGGTTAAACGTATCCCGATGGTATGTCTGTTGTCTTCATACCCATCTCACTTATCTCTTCTGGAACCCGTATCTACCTAATGCTCAGTGTAGTGTTATGTAGGTCTCGTTGAAAACGGCGTGCAATGCCATTTTTAACCGACTAAAAAAAAAGGAGTTGTGGCGGCATCTACATCACCACATGCGATTTACGCATCAAAGACCTGACGTCGCACAACATCCTGACGTCACACAGATCCTGCATCGCGCAATTAGAGTTTACCGCGCAATGGACTTATATACAAGCTCCCGACTTTAACCTCTGGGCAGTTGCCCGCCGGGACGAGGATGTCGGAGGATCCTCCCTTTTCTATAGAGGATGAGTGAACTTTACACCCTTTTCCTCATACCTCTAAAGAGGTCATCAATTCAATACGACTATGACTTTATTTCTTATAGAGGGCGCCATATTTAATTTAATTTGACGTCACATAGCTAATAACATAACCAACGGACGAACAAGACGCTTCCAACGATACCTCATTTGTCAAATTATGATCAGTAGTTTATGAGGTAACAGATGAACATACATACGTAGCGGTCAAAATCATAACCCTCCTTTTTGCTTCACCACTCGGGTAAAAAAAATTATGCTGTTCCATACATTTTGACCGCGTACGTATTATTATTACACCCTGCATGTATCGTTTAACACTTTTCATTTGCTTTCAAATACACGCGGTTTATTATCTGGCTTCAGATATTGCTTATGAAGTTATCTACACCAATTCAATTCTACAGTTCTTTGAATAAGAAATTGTTGTGTAGTCCTGTTGACTTTAGGTATAAACCTGGATGCCTAATTGGGTGGTAAACACCAATGTGTTCATGTTATACCTAAGTAAACTAACTGGTCAATTATTGTTTAACTAGCTTAGCTTAGTTACCACACTATCGGTGCTTATTACATAACATATCACGCCTGTGTTCCCCAAAGGGTCGGCAGAGGTGTACACCCACATTTTTACATTTATGTTTGAGTCCCATGTAATAGGGGGCGAGCCCATTACCATCAACCGGGCACAAATACAGACTCCGAGCTGCTACAGAGAAATTCCAGGTGACAAAACCCAATAAAAATTTGTCAGGGCCTATTATTAGCAGGTAATTAGCATTTTTGGCTGATTTGCTTCTCTATAGAGTTGTTTCGCGTCTAAGGGTGACTTTCACCAATTAAACTGAACGTCACCAGTACATTTAGGGCCGGTTCAAACGTACCACAACCATACCACATCGCAGTGACAAAACGTTTAGATTTCTTGATGATGTTCAGTTTCGTTAGTGAAGTTCGCCCTTAGTTTTGGCGTGTCCGTATGGATTGAGGAGCCATGTCTCATATTTAAACGCAGGTACTAAATATTGGTGCTATTGTTATCCGATTTGATCAACTGCTTTAGTAGCTATGTATATATATTTTCTATAGAACGTCAGGATTGAGGAGCCACATAAAATGTGTTGTATTCGCGAAATTATACAGTTTTCCATTTTATTTTATACTTCAAATTGAAGAAGATTGACATTTGCTACTAATTTATGCAAAAATCTGATGCAATTGGTTAATTATTTTCCGTGAAACAGCGCGGAGAAATTCATGGATTTTTATGGAAAATCAAAGCAAATGGGTATTGTAGGGCTACAATACCCATTTATACCATATATACAGACTACTCATAAGTACTACTAAATCCTACCAAATTATCAAAAATATCCGTCAGTTAGTTTTCGAGTTTTAAGTTGGCTCCTCAATACAGACGTCTGAATTGAGAATGCTACCTTAAACGACCTGTAACTTTTAAGGGTTTTACTACAAATTCCAGGATCAGGCCTACAAAATCAACTAATTTACTACTAAATATTGGAAATAGCTCCTCAATCCATACGGACACGTTTTTGCATGTGGGATTTGTATCAATAAGCGCACTCACTATACAAGAGAATATTCCAATGTAGCGACAAGTTCTATGAAAATGAAAGAATTTAGACTCTCAGCAAAAAGGATGACATGAACTACAAACACTACAACCGTTCATTTGTTTCACTAGAATATTCAATGTCCACTAGTTTGCTACCTGAATATGTATGACCTTGTAGTTAACTAGATCGAATATAACCGATACTCGCTTGACATCGATGTATCGGTTTTAACAAGATTATCTAACTGCTCTATTAATACTGGCTAAGCTAAGCACGAATGTTTCGAAATTGTCGTTTAAAAGTGACACCAGTGAGAAAATGGAGTTTGAAATTGGTTATTTTTGAATTTTAACGTTATTTTGAGTTTTGTTACGTTCAGAGTCAAGTTTAACAATATCAGCCTGTAATGTTCAAATTGCTGGCTCCTCCACGGCCTGACACAGGCCTCCTCTCAGAGAGAAGGAGTGGGCCATAATTGACCACGCGGGCCCAGTGCGGGTTGATGGATGTAACATGTCTTCGTATTTTTCGTTCTAGGACATACCGGTTTCCTCACGATATTTTCCTTCACCTTTCTATATAAATACAAAACAAAATACAAAATAGTTTACAGTGTAAATAGATAATTACATTTTAAGCGTGTTTGGAGCGTCCTTTTAAGCAAACAATGTATTAGAAGGCTCCGCTCTTTCACATCATTGTCAAATAAAATTCAATTTTCTCAATTTACAGGGTGATTCGTTGTGATAGGTCAGTGCAGTACCTATAGGAAATTCTGAAACAATTAGAGGTAGATAAAGTAGATAAAGTTTTAAGAAAACATCGTTGGTCATCGATTTTAGAATTCGCAAAAACTGCAAAAAAAGATTCGTAAATTTGACTAAGCGTTTTTATCAGCCATCTTTCCATGATTTTTTTTCAAGAATCAGCTTTACACAAAACATATATCACATTATATTATCGATCACATAACTTATGTAAAGGTAAATGGTACATGTAAGACATTAGCTCTACTAACATGTAACTTCTCAAATCACCGAAAATGTATTGACACACTCGATTATGCTACTTAAATAAATATGTTCAGTGATTATCACAATCGGTTACTATGAAAAGGCTCAAATATCTTCGTGGTTCAATAATCACTTGTATGTTTGCTTGACCTAGTGGCATTGAAGATAGCCTTGAGAGTTCGAGTTCAATTCCCACGTAGAGAAATATGGTAATACGTACTGAATCATTTTGATAGGTTCTGTTATCACATGAAATTCAATATCTATAATTATGTAATTTCAGCAGGAATGATACTACGAGATACAAAAGAGATTTTCGAGTAAATATTATATTATAAGCTTACGTTTTAGCAATAATTAAGAAAATCGTATTTAATTTTAGACAAATTATCGGCCTTGAAAATATTAGATCTAAAGAGCGTTCATTCTGAAAGTGGGTAACGTCGCAAATAGATGTCCAATATTTCGCTGTTTTGGTTAATTTCGCAATAATACTGTATGGAAATATGATGTATCGGTAACTAGTTAGCGATATTTATATTTAGGAACTATTTAAGTAAACTAAAATATTGATTATGTAATGCAATAATTAATATTGTAGCACCGAATATTTCGTTTGAGATGTAAAAAAAGTATTTGGAAACTTTACAAATCCTTTTTTTACAACTAAACATCAAATTCAGTGTTATAATTGCAATTCATTATTAATATTCTAGTTCACGACGTTAGCGATATTTCTTATTTCTATACAGTAATATTGCCAAATTAATCAAAACAGGTAAATATTTGACCGCTATTTGCGACGTTGCCAACTTTTAAATAGAACGGTCTTAATTAAATTTTTGAAAATTTTAAGGACGAGGATCATTGGCATTGTGGGGCATTGCTTTCAATTGTGAGACATTTAACCTCTTAAATGATCTGCCGACTCATTGAGACGTGTTCAGAGTCGAATTTAACATGTGATGTTATATGCCTTTCCTATTCTTTTCCCTACAAACTGATAAAGTTAGAGCAGCATAGGTATACTTTAGGCAGGCATTATTTTGCATGGGCCCATGCCCCTATGCGGTTCGCGCGACGGTTAAGAGGAAGGCAAAAAAGTATGGTTCAGCAGATGTTAATCATTTATTTATTTTAAGCAACGTTTATATACGAGTATAAACTCCCTGATGTCAAGAGATGATTGTGGTCGTTGACGACAGGTGATGGTACCAAATTGTCATGATTGTATTTAAAGATAATCTTTCATCTTAACAGTCAAGTCAAAAGCATGTTCGGACCAAGCTTGTTCTGACCAAGCATGTTCTGACCTCCCAAATACAGACCTAGACCTAGTTTGGGAGGTAAGATCAGGATATTTGTAATACATAAACTGTAAGACTGTGACTTTCAGTGCCTGTCATATTTTAATCTATTTTTTTTTTCATTTATTATAGTTTCCTCACCCCCCAAATTGAGTAAGGAGACGTGATGACTGTCGGTCAGACTGAGAGCAGTCACTTAATGTACGATTGACTTATGAATGTTTCAAATGTACTTGGAACCTTATAATCAAAGGTATACTTATCGATGCAAATGGCGACGTTAAATTAAATCAATTGAAATCATCATCATCATTTCAGCCGAAAGACGTCCACGGCTGGACATAGGCCTCCCCTAAGTGTCGCCATTAGTGCTTGTCATTTGGGGGGGTTGGTTCCATAATCACCATGGCAATTGACATGAAATGAGTTTAATGTGCCAAAATGCAGAATTGATCAACATTTTCGTAAGGTGAACCAACAAAAGGCATTTTCAGTTTTTGTTTCTCTGAGAAAGAAGAGGCATCAGCTATACAGTCGGAGAATTAATGTTTTTGTTTTTTTTAATTATGGCATAAATTACGTTTTTCTCCGTAAATTAAATTATTAATACAATATAAATTAACGTGTCCCACGTCAAAATGTTAGGCTAACCACACAATGCCCATGTCATCCGTTTATAAACAGAATATTAGTATTTTATTAAATTATGTTTTCATTTTAAATTCAGACATTATTTTGTTTTGTTTTACAATTTAAAACTATGATGTATTATGATAGGGGTGAAGTGTTACTGAGTTTTATTTAAGTGAGTAGAAAATATTGATAAAATAATAATATTATATTTAGAATACATACTATTGATAAAATAATAATACTATATTTAGAATACATACCTAACTGACTTATATCCCAGTTATAATATTTTTACAGAGTTTCTGTGATATACCAATTAACAAATAATTATGATGGAATATCGCAACACGTGCTGATAAAGCCATAATTGTGTATCCGTCTATTATCACTTAGAAGAATTGCTTTTGTAAAAAGAAACATGAAAACAGAAGAACTCTAGGTAGATCTACTAACATTAAAATTAAAACATCCTCGTTCTTTCAACAACAATTAAATCCGGCACGGCAGCCCCATGAATAACAATTATCTTGTCCTTCTCCTAAATTAATTAAAAGACTCCAAAAAAGTTTGAACATCATTAAAACATGGGGCGCTCATGATACGCTGAACCATTAAATTGACGCCTTCAAATTAAATTATAACGCTTATTTTGTAAACAGCTTTGTCGAATAATTTACAAAAAATAAGTTTTAATACTTTTAATAAACTCACCTTTTTTCACTCAACACACATCACTCAATCAATCAAACAGCACTATCATTCGAGTCACAACACTACGATACGCGAGATTGATACGCGGTCAACCCGTGATTGGTTCGACACGCGGGTGATACGCGGCGCGGCATACGACACTGACTCACAAGTACGAAACAAGGCGGGCGAAGTTTTCACGCATGCGTTGTAAGGAGTACGTCAGGTGGTTCAACTATTTTGGGTCCCCCGAAAGTCCTTTCGCTATTTCTATGTTAAGGCTGTTTGAGGGCAATTTTTGGTAAGATAGTATTTTATTGGTATTTTTTGGCATCGTTTATTCCTGAATAGTGTTTGGAGTTATAAGAAATTTTCGTGTCTATTTGCCAATTATATCAGTTAACTTTTAACACATTTTATGAGTATGACCTACAAAAATTATTTCATAACTGCGTTTTTTTTTCATCACTTGTGTTTACGCATTAATTGTCCAAATCTTTAAAAAATTGTTTAATTTATTGTAGTTATCAAGAGGCCCTCAAGGCACATCTTCTGGGTGTTACCTTTTAGTACCCTTTAATCACAGTATAGGCAGAGATGGCTGTCCTTGCTGAAATCATACAACAACAAAAAAGGAAACATAGTTTACAGTTTCTGTTATAAATATATTGTTGGTCTTTCTTTAGCAGGCAATTATAATCCTGAATTGACTCTAAATTGTTTCAACAGCAACCATAAATTACTACAAAGACATTGAATGAAACCGTTTAAAGTTGGAACGATCTTGTTAGCATAACTATTAATGTTTTCAGACTATAATTGTTCTGGTCTAGACTATAATGTCCAGTATTGTTAGCACTAAGCGCTTATGAGCCGTTTGGGAGAGAAGCGCAAATTGGTGGCGTAGTTTGTTTTAGTGTTTTGGTGCAAGTGCGGACATTGTCGCTATAATGTTGCAATAGTAGTTGTAGGTTAAAGTTGTTTATGGTCGACACTGTTTCGTCTGTAAATTGTTTATGCCTGAAGTCTAATATTGCACAACCCTGTTGGAATTAGGACCGCGTCGAGTGTTTTGCGGAGAGTCAATAAGGCTTCGTCATCATCCGCAGTCCGACCTCATCAACTGCTGAGTATAGACCTCTCATTTCTTGTCCCTATCCCCACGCTCCAGTGCCAGCCTCATCCAGGTTCTATCCGCGATTGTAGGGATATCGTCCGCCCATCTTGCCGCCGGACGACCTACACGTCGTCTTTCAATCCCTAATAATTCCTTATTAAGTACCCCCTGGAAAAACAGATTTTGGTACCGCTGGTAATGTCAAAACTTTTGATGATGTACCTACCCCAGTATCCTGTAAGTACCAAGTGACTTTTAAGGTCAAATTAAACAGCCGTAATACCACGGTTATTCAATTTGACTTTATTATATCAATACTATATATTCTAACACTGTATTTAAATAGGTTAAAATATTTTAATTATTAATCCGTAGACAAAGAATGGATTTTATATTATCACGTCCCAAAACTATTAATTACGTCGGTCGGTACTCGAAATACCTAGGTACCTTCTATACAGCAATAGATCTCCCCCTTTATTTGCTAGCCCAGGTACGAAAACGCGCCACATTTTATTACAAAAAGTTTACAATTGAGGCACATAAACTCTGTTCCCCGTTCATAATTTTGATGGCATTCTATATTAGTTTCTTTTGTGCCCGTACATTGCGCCTTTTATGTCCAAAGAATGTTATTTTACAAAGTTATTGTGAAAATTTTCCTTGTAACATGAAGTTTTTTGAAGGATAATATCTAGAGGTCGAGGTGGGACATGAAAAATGCTCACTGGGGCTCTCGTGAGCTTAATATTTTGCGAATTGTTGAGGTAGTGTGATAATAATGTACCTTTACGTAGTCTTCTTTTCATGTGGTTGGTGACTAACTTGGTGTCAGAGTTTTAAAGCCGCCCAAGCCAAGTCAGAGGGACTTGGCTTCACATGCCATCGAGAAATATCTCTCAAGCATGCCAGTTTCCTCACGATGTTTTCCTTCACCCTTTTTGAAGCAAGTGATAATCATACTATACGCACATGAATTCGAAAATTCAGAGGTACGTGCCTTGGGTTCGACTATGACTTGGCAGTCAGACGGTCACACCACTAGGCTATCACTGCTCTCCCACTTTACGGAGTTGAAAATGTTGACTCATTTCTACTGATTTCTGTTTTCCGCCTAAAGTTAGTAAACCTAGTGAGGGTCGCAAGCGTGACTGCTGACCCTTAGGTCTCGGGTTCGACTCCCAGATGGCGCAAAGTGTAATTGGTTTTATCCATTAGGTTTTTATCAGTTGTAGCTGCCCAGCGTTTGAATTTGTGCCCAGTTGATGCCAATAGACTGAAAAAGAGATGAGAGATGACATGTCTCTAGAAGATTACTGGCGAAGTACCCACACTTTGCCAGTAATCTTCTAGACACATGAACTATGTTAGTTAGTGGGCAGCTAAATTCTGTTCTGTAGTGAATTCATGAAAACGAACTTATTTATTTTGTATTCTGTATTTATTGTATCAGCAACTAAATCAAAGCCTTTATTGAAAATATACCGTCCGATTGAATACATTATTTATCAATACTTTTTGCAATAAAAAATGTAAGCAATACAATAAAATACTGGTTACTGTCATTCTAATGTGAGTTTGCACTCTTTATCAGTGTAATTTTATTAATATATTAATGATTTATTGTAATTTATTTTATGCAAGTATTACAGTGTGTGGCATTGTGTATAATGATTGTTAATAATTAATATGCATGCAATGTACGATCTATTGGGTTGTATGGAAGGTCAAACGAATTTTATAGTCTCAATTATATTTTTCTAGGAGTGATATAGTACGACAAACGCGAACTTCAAGGAGTTTTCTTGTCTATCATCATCTGATGGAATGTTAAGATAGTGTGAATTTGTCTGCGGTTTACAAAATATAAGCTACTGCATCGGTGTCTTTATGTTTTTTTTATGCGCCTGTGTTGTCCCACTGCGGGGCAAAAGCCTCCCTTCCCTCTTTATTTTATGGATATAGCATAATTAGCCTATAACATTCCCACTGCTGTGGCACAGGCCTCCATTATGAGAGGGAGAGGGTCGTAATCCACCACGCGGGCCCAGTGCGGGTTAGTTTTATGGATAAGTAATTTAAAAACAAATTGTTATAAATAAACTACTTTCATCGTAGTTCAAGTGTGTCTTGTGTGTGTTTTATAGTCGTGGCTCAAGTACCTAAACAATATATAATGGCAAGTTCGAAAGGTTAAGTTATAGGGAGAGTTTAACTTACCGAATATGAAATTGGTCCTTTGATACGGTTCTGGAAGCAATTTCACATTTTTAACGGATGAAGCCCTCAATATTTCTTCAGAAAATGCCAGATTTCATTGGAATACTGGCAGTCCACGTAAACAAAACAATCGTGATCATAAATCCACACTAAATCAAGTTGGTGCTCTCAATTCAGACGAAGTACGTCGAAGGTCGGCGTTCAATTTCCTACTGGCAAACAATTGTCTCACATAATTCTATTTTCTTAACTATGTCTCCAATAATTTTGTTTGTATTATTATCGGAACATGGAAACAAGAAGAGATAAGGGAATGCCTGTGTATGTTAGTTTTGGTATCGATGAAATTGCTTTGTATTTGAAAACACGGACGCTTTTGCACACACGAAGTGACAAGGCATTTCTGTATTAGATTAATATGTACATAATAAAGGTTTTTTATTATTTTTTATTAAAGTTTAAGGAAATCAGAAGTCAGTCGAGCTGTCGCAATAATTGTGACTGCTGAACATGGAGGCCTGAGTTCCATCCCCGGGTATATCGATTTTTTTAATACTATATACGAAATCTGTCTGCCTTCCGGGAGGTCAACTACAGGGGACAAATGTCCCCTGTTGATGGCATTAGGTTTGTCCCCTATCACGTGGCTGAATAAATTATTAAAATAACTGGTGAAATATAAATAAGTAGGTGTTTTGTAAGCACCTTTACTTTAGAAAATAAAGCCGTGCTGTTATGGAATACATGATTCTATGTACCTAGATATTATTTGTTCTATATTCTGTCACATTAATCTCATGTACTTTCTTTTACAATGCATAAACTATTAAACATACATCAAAGCCATATCCATAGCTCTTTTCATCCATATTTCTACGATCTGAAACATTACTTAGTGGGTTTAGTGAGCCGTATTTTGATATGGTCCTTAAAATATCTCGTTATGTTGTTTGCTAGCTAAAGTTTTTAGATCAACGGACTGTTTATAGTGTTTGAGATGACGTAATTTAGAGTATACGGTTGTAAAGGACATTTAGTTATTTGACGTGGAAAACTAGAGGGATTGGGGTTGAATGCTCGAATGATTAGAAAAGTTTTTTTTTTGTGTTAGATGTTTATGACAAGCAATCATCTTTTTGGGTTATGTTTTTCAATGTATTTTAAAGGTCCTGGGTCAATCAACCATTTTAAGGTTTATTAACATGAGGTAATGAATAATGCATGCAAAAAAACTGCTGATATAGCAATACTTGCAAAAGGCTGCTAAGTCATAAGTACTACTCCAACATAAGATAAGACCAATATTTGTAGCTGCACCTAGATTGCAATAAACTTTATGACTTAGACTTTTACAATCTAGGCAAGTTATATTCATTAGCGTTCAGCTTAACTGAAACTCGATAAAATAAACCTGGGCGATGAGAACTTTAATTTCGTTAATTTAATTTCGTGATCAGTCACAATGGGAATCCTCATTAGAAGGCTGAAAGTCACCTAAAGGGCAATGGAGAGGGCTATGCTTGGAGTTACCCTACGTGATCGAATCAGAAATGAAGAGATCCGTAGGAGACCCAAGATAACCGACATAGCCCGAAGAATTTCCAAATTTAAGTGGCGATGGGCAGGGCACATTGCTCGCAGAACAGACGGCCGGCCCCATCGAAAGGTTCTAGAGTGGCGACCGCGTACCGGTTGACGTAGCTTTGGAAGGCCCCCCCATAAGGTGGACTGATGACCTGGTGAAGACCGCAGGAATCCGCTGGATGCGAGAAGTACAGAACCGGTCGAAGTGGCGGTGCTTGGGGGAGGCCTATGTCCAGCAGTGGACGTATTTTGGCTGAAATGATGAGGAAATGCCTAGTTATTGGGGAGGTTGTTGCGCTCACGCTGTTACTGAAAATTAACCCAAGAATGCATGGAAGATGTCCGTTTTTTGGGTCTACCTTAAAGATATCAACCGTCAGTGATGTTTAAGTGTTAGGAACAAGAAAAAGGAAGATTTTACCGCCAATATCTCTTTCTCGGTCAAGAAAATTTTGCTGTCAACAGAATTTATTTCATACACGATCCCAGCTCCCTAGTCCAAGCTTATCGAGCTAAAATAGCTGCTACAAAGCCATCCTATTTGGCAATAACCGCTGGTATCCAACGCGGATTGCATCTTTTTATTCATGAGTGTATCCTGCTTCAGCAAATATTATATTATTATGATAATATCTCATACTTTATAATGTGCAACGGATTTTGATATTCGCGGCTCCTCCGGGGACAGCGTCAAGGAGTTACATGCTTTTGGTATTGGTGTTTTGTTCCGTGATGTTGACTACTTGTGGGCGATTAGTAAATAGGCGATAGAATATAATTGACATTTTTATATTATCCTCTAGAAAACTAGACCTTGTGAAAAGAATAATTGTGCCTGATTAAAAAGGAAGTACTTAAGTCTCACTTGAACAGTTCCAGTTCAAAATAGTTTTAATATTTAGTCTCCCACGTCAACTGATGGCTGTGAGCACAGCTGTAGGTATTGGAATAAAAGACCATCTCCAACACTAAATCTGCATGGTCCTCATATGGCCTGACTAAGATTATGTCTCAAAATTGGACGGTTTACGGTACATATCAGCTGTTCGTGTCTACACTAATAAAAAATAAAACACCATTATATTCCGCGTTAATTTCGTGTTTATATTAGTACAGTAGTGTTTACTTACGTGTGTTATCACCCGCCCCCAAAAACGCCCGCCCTTCACATTAGAAGACTGGACATTAAAAGAGACTGTGACCTCTGAGTTTGGTTCAGTAAACGAAAGTGCGAAATTTCAACTAAATTCGTTCAGCTGTTTTAGCGTGAAAGCGTAACACACAAACAACCTCACTATCACACTTATAATATTATATATTATACTAGCTTTCGCTTTCGGGATAAAAAGTATCTTATGTGTTAAACCAGGTTGTAAACTCTCTCTGTGGTAAATTTCATCCAAATCCGTTCAGCCGTTTTCGCGTGATTGAGTAATAAACCACTATACAAACTTTCACATTTATAATATTATTATAATAGGATACATAGTTAGGATGCTGGGATCCGCAAGACCGCTTAACTGTAACTGAAAAGTTTTTACCAATCTGGTAACGGAAATTGTAAACGTTTACCGAAGCTAATAATAAATCAGTGACACTAAACTATAGTATTCGAGAAAAAAAACCTCCGAACGCCTAGGGTAACTTAAGATTATCTAAAGCTGCTCAGCCGTAAAGTAAAAAAGCGTGGACTTAAGTTACTGTGTCAGTTCCTTAATGAATATTCAAAAGTCGTAAACTTGAGGTTCCTAAGTTAAGCAAGAAAACGAGAAAACTCATCAGTTTTCCGCCCAAAAGGTGATTAGTCTCGGAAGTCCAACAGCACTGATTACTTGATAATGATTGATGAAGGTCATACATAAATTCATCCCATTTTCTCATGGGGGTAGCGAGTAGGAAAAAACTACAAAACGCGGAAGAGCAGATTCAGAGGAATCTTGCAAAATAAATGTTTCTTTTCCTTGCTTCTTCCATATTTCAATCTTTATTTCGTTTTTTATTTTTTTTATGGTTTTCCACTGTTGAAAATAAGCTGATATCTCCATACAGCCTTCTCGTCCGTATCCATATTTTATTTTATTGAAGACATCTAGGGGTTTACTTTAAACTTTGCTTAAAGTTAAGTTATGATTAGCGACTCGTATCGCGCGAATCATACATTTTTGGACGTTTGAACGTCACTTATCTTTAAGAAACTTTTGTAAATAAAACCCGTAATCCTGAACATAATTATTGACGGTTTTTTTTTAACCATAGTAGCTGATTTTAAAGTATTATGATCAGAATGTCCATAACATGCGAACAATGATCAATAGTTTTTATATTAAATAAGTTTAAAAATAGTCACCATTTCACTTTTTTTTTTTGTTTCTATATTGTTTGTAATGCTTATGCCTTCTCTGTATGGCCTTGCAGTGAGAGTGTGGCGGCATCTACATCGCCACATGCGAACTACGCATCAAAGACCTGACGTCACACAAATCCTGCATCGCCCAATTAAACTTTACCGCGCGAACGACATATATAAGACTATCCGAGATCATTCGTTGAGCAGTTGCCCGCCAGACACGATACCTCATCTGATCGGATGATCCTCTCTTTTCTATAGAGGATGAGTGAACTTTACACCCTGTTCCTCATACCTGTAAAAGAGATTAATAGGCTGATATCTATTATTATGTTCAATAATATAGCAACATGGGTTATTCAATTTCAGTCCTGCAGTACTCCAACAACTCATCCCAGTGGAGACAGATGCAGGCACCAGAGCACGTCTAAGCATACAATTAGTGGGGTGCCGGCTAATTAGCGCCGTGTCACACTGGGGTGTCGAGTGACGCCTCGATATGGCTCTGGCTAGATACTATAACTTAGTAGTACTACCTACTAAGTTATAGTATCTAGCCAGAGAAATAAATAAGTTAAGTACCAGAAGATATATATCTATTATATAGGTAGAAAATACTCTTCTTCATCTTCTCTCTTTCTCTCATCTCAGGTAATATTACTAGCACCTTATTATTTCACTACGGCATTTTGCATGAAAATTTAAGTTCGAAGAGGTGACATGCGCTTGCTATGTGGTCAAGTTTGTTTGAAAATTGCTTATTATTATCGCTTCTTGACTGTACCTTCTCTTTTACAGCAATTCAAGGCGCTTTTGACGGCCCTGGTTTCTTTTACCCGCGTTGTGTTCCACGCGCGCCTCAAAGAGATGTCAGCACAGTTGACGGGGTCCGCTAGGACCGATGTCTGCCGGGGTCGCGGGAAAGTCCGAAAGGGATACCGTGGCCCCTGGCAACGTATAGGCAACTGAAGGAACACGGGGCTGGCACGCCGTCCCGGAACCGGGTAGTATGGCAGAAAAAAGGGGAGGCCTATTTATACCACTATTTATATTTATAGGAACAGGAGTGGCTCATCGGTATCGGCCGCGACTTACGTTGAGTTCAGTTTTAGGTCGTAGGATCGAACCCAGACAGGCGCTTTACTTTGTGTAAATTATTTCATCACCACTGCTCTCAAGACGGTGAAGGAAAACATCGTGAGGAAACCAGCTTGTCCTAGAATAAAAAAGGTTGTGGAGTTCAAATAGGCAGTCGCTTCAAGTAAAATACTGGTATTCAGCAGCATCCGGTTAGACTAGAAGCCAATCCCAACATAGTTGGGCAAAGATAGATGATAATGAGGGCTTCTAAATCAATAGCTTCAACTTTAACTGTACCTGTTGAAAAATCAGCTTTGAGCATGAGTTTTTATTCATAGCTTAAGTAAGCACCGCATTGATCTTTTTCGGAGATGTCTGTACAAGTTTGTAGTGCTACTTTACTTTGATCCTTACACGTGAAAGCGTTTCTTTAGGTCACAATCTAATCGGTGGGAGTAAGTCTGTAAATATGGTTTGAACTCCCGGCAGGGCTTCAGAAAGAGAAACCAAAGTACTTAAAATGCAATTACAGTTTTGTAAGTGAATCTTGTGAGACATGATAATAATTTTTATTTAAGGAAAGCAATATTCTTCATCTTCTTTCTGAGTTTATATCGGAGATTACTGAAATCGGTGAAGGAAAACACCATGAGGAAACCTGGATTTACAGTTAATACAACACAATATAAGTTTGGAATCGCCAACTCTTCTCGAGCATGCGTGGTGATCAATGCTCGTGCCTTCTCTGTATGAGAAGAGATTTTTGCCCTGCAGTGGTACAAGAATATAGGGTGTTATTCCTATTTAAGATTAATCATAGTTAATACCTTATTGAAATTAATAAGTTTATTATCGAGTATAATGAGTTGTAGGTACCACAACTCTATTAATGCAGCAAAATTATGTTCCTGTATAAGAATGTTTTAAAGATTCGATTAAAATACCCTCATAATCACAATAGTTATCTATACCAAATGATACCATCCAAGCTATTCCAGGGAGCACCACTCCATCCTATTAAAGTCACCTATTTCAACTAAAACCCAATTTTCCCTCTACCAAAAATCCACTAACATCTCTAACAAACTCTAAAGTTAACTGTAAACATACGAGGCGTAAGTATGTGACGTATGTAAGAGTGGTGGCTGTTACTAGCGCTCCGGCCGGTTGGTAACATAAACGGACTGTAACCGGATGACTCTTAGAATCCGGTTTATCCGGTGCAGTCTGATAACTTTAAATTTTTATGGTTAGTTGTGGGGTGAAAAGCAAGTTTAAGTTGTTTGGGAAGCTTAGGATTTGAAGGACTTAACGATATTATAGTAACTACTACAGATAACATTTTGTAATTTTTATCATTGTCAGCCATTTAGCATTAATTTGTAGTAGGTACCTACATTAATAATCTACTGTTTGTGAATTGTATTAAAAGCTTATTATAGGTATAATAGGGATGGACAGTAGCATCCTCTTGTCTACTTTTGACAAGAAACTGTAAATACCAATAAGGGAGAGAGTAAAAATAACTTAAGTTTACTTTTGTCATGTTTGCACTTGTATCTTGTGTCTTTGTCTAGACCGAATAATTTATTGATCTTTAACAAAGTAGCCAAAAATATCTCTACTTATTAAGTGATACTCGTAATAAAGGAAACTGCTATCTCCTATATCTTCATAAGAATTGCCTTTGGGGCGTTAATGAGGCAAAATTAAGTTCAATTGTTTTAGGGGTTGTATTGGGTCTCATATTCTGTTCAAGGACAACCTTTCTTGATAGAAGTTATTTTGTAATAGTGATTATATTGTTATCATTATGATGGTCATGGGTGTCACCTTGCATAATAGCAGCAGCATATAATGTTCCCACTGCTGGGACTCAGGCCTCCTCTCTTCGAGAGGGAGTGGGCTGTAATCTACCACGCGGACCCAGTGCGGGTTGGTAGATGTCACACATCTCTTCGAATTTTTGGTTCAAGGACATGCCGGTTTCCTCACGATGTTTTCCTTCACAGTTTTGAGAGCAGTGGTGATGAAATTATTTACGCAGGTAAAGCGCCTGCCTGGGTTCAAACCCACGACCCACAACTCGTAAGTCGGGGCCAGTACCACTGGGCCAACACTGCTCTCAACCGGGTGTCCTCTTTATTTTAATTAAAGCTAGACTTTAACTCCAGAGTGACCCAATCTTTAATCCCAGTTTTTGAAAGACTGTTTAAATTAACACTGTAATTTGAAAACATTCTAAAAGCCAACTATAAAAAAAAAAATACCGTGTACTTTCTTGCCGGCTCTTCTTTAAAGGAAACTACAATTGGAACCGTGGAGCCTCTGATGTTTCATAAGTGCCCATGTAGGTTTATGTGAAATAAAATATTTTTAATTTGTTCAATCCCATGTCTTTCAATGGCTGCTCTTTTAATATTTATCAAGACAAAAATCAACGCCCGGTACCAAGAACCGGGTGTTAACCAATAGCATAACATTGTGATTTTCACAATGTTAACACTAGAAATAAGGACAAACTACGAGCTCCCTTTCACTGGCTTCATATGGTTCATAACTCATTTGTTGGGCTTGGTATAACCTTTTATAACAAGCTACCCTCTTCTTTGCTAGATTTGCCTTTTAATGCGTTTAAAACGAAAGCAAAATCCAAGCTTTGTTCAAAGGCATACTATTGTATCAACGACTACTTAAATGATAAGAATGTGATTAACTCAAGACAATGTTTATGTTCTTTCTCCAGATTACCTACTGACAAATTATATGAGTTTATATAATTGCTTTTTTATTTGACTTTGTAAGTCAAGCTATTTTAATTTTATTTTAAGTTATTGTTGACATAATCTACTCACTAAAATGTTTTGTTAATGAGTTGTATTGCAATACGAGTATGTGGTTAGCTAGTGACCTGGACAATTGATCATATTATTTATTGTTATTAGTAATTAACTGTTTGTTTTATTTATTTTATCTCGATGGTCCTAGTTTATCATTTATAACTTCCAGTTACAACTACGTATATATGTAAGCGGGCACGCCCTTTATGCCTGGAGGCTTTTATTTTGATAATAAGTTCTGTTTACGTTTTGTTTTTATTTCTGCCTGAGTATATACGTATTTCTCGATGATTTTGTGTGGTATATTGGCGTATGTTAGCTAACATATGGCTAATAATTTAAATTATGTTTTGTGTTGCGTAATGTAAATTATTTTGAATACTATTATATAGAATCTGTTTTTTTTGTACTTCTAACTGAACAGACAGCTGTGCTGCTGGGGAGTTTGTTGCGCCACTTCTTCTTCCCAGCTAATGCACTAGGAAGTGGTGAAGGGTGGGCGTTTTGGGGGACTGTCTTATGTAATTTTGACGTTCGAAAAGTGCTGATTCTCAGCCTAGTTTGAATAAATGACTTTGGAATTGGAATTTAATTGAATTGAATAGGTTTAACAACAATCTATATTATATTAGGCACCAGTCTTCCACAAATTATAAAATTGTGTCTGTAGACTATTTAATTACTTTCTCTGTAATTTGAGGTAAGAAAAATGAATTATTATACTTATGCTTATCTTATCTATTTTCTACCTATCTATATTCTATCTTCTATGTATACAGGGTGGTAGGGACATCGACGCGAAGCCGGCTATCATGGATTCAGTAAATGATTCTGAACCCCTTTGCGTTGAAATTTTTCGTAGGTCATCAAAAAAAAAAATTTGTTCGCCTCAATACTGCGGTGGTTTAGGAAAAAATAAAATTATGAAAAACCCAAAGGAACAGCCTAAAAATCGAAAAAATCTAAATTTTCATTGTCACGTGGTCCGAAGTACGTCGGATCTTCTTAGCGTGTCTTAGCCCAGAACTTAGCCACGATTTACGATTATCAAAACCCGTTAAGAGCGTTTATTCTGAAAATGGGCAACGTCGCAAATAGATGTCAAATATTTCGCTGTTTTGATTAATTTTGACAATATTACTGTATGGAAATAAGAAATGTGGCTAACTAGCGGAATATAATATTGATTTTGAAAAGAAATAATATCGCAATACGGAATATTTAGTTTTACATGTAGGTAATAAAAATATTTGGAAACTTTCCAAATGCCTTTTTTACACTTAAAACGGGTACAACATCAAATTCAATGTTATAATTGCAATTCATTATTAAAATTCTAGTTTGTTAGTTAGCCAGATTTCTTATTTCCATACAGTAACATGTTTCAGTAACAAGTTCTGTAACAATTTATTTAAAAGAGTGTCCTTGGAGTTTCTTGCCCGTTCTTCTCCATAGATACCTTTGCTTCGCTTTGGAATGGGCAACTAGCTTCACATTTCTGACTGGCCGATTCCTTGACAATTCAAAAGTGCCTGTAAATGGTTTAAGTGAAATAAATGCTTTGAGTTTTGAGTAATATTGCCAAACTAATCAAAACAGGTAAAGTTTTGACAGCTATTTGCGACGTTGGCAACTTTAAGGATAAACGCTCTAATATTCTTAATGCAAAATACCGTTGATGAATGCTAGATGCTGTATTGCACCATGACATTCTCTCAGACAACATCAAAAAGATGAAGTTCAAGAGTGGGTAGTAAGTGAGTAATGCCCTAGTGACAGTAACTGTTCGAATGGCACTCGTTAGAACTGAGTCGAGTGCCTCGTTAGCTCGTGTTAGAACATTTACATGTTGGGCTGTTGGGGCCACGGGATTCACGATTTGGCGAAGGTCGAATAAAAAATTAGACACAATATATGAAAAAAAAAGTTACCAATAAAACAGAAGGCAGATAAACAATCGTAAGTGGTCTTAAAATTAATTAGTATTTGTAGCTTGGGGACTATTTAATCTTTTCAACTTCTAAACACTTGTGAGTTCAACTATTAACGACAACTGCAATTCTGGAAAAGGACTTCCAAATTTTTTTAACTGCGCTGAAGTGTGCCACGAAAAATCGATATGTTAGAACTAGATAACTTTAGAAAATACTATGTATCCCTACATAGTATTTTTTTAAGTTATCTCAGTCATTTTATTAAAGACTTGCTATTGCCCGCGACTTCGACTGCGATCCAGGATGAAAAGTAGCCTATATCCTTTTCCAGGTCATGGTCTACCCATGTGCCAATTTTTTTCCAAATCCGTTCAGCCGTTTTAGAGTGAAAGCGTAAATAGTCATTAAATGAAAGGATTTGCATTATACTTTTTGATTTCTTTCGCTTATTTAGCGGCCCCACACAGAGATGGGTCGCACGTGCTCTGAAAGCCAGCCTCAATGAAAAGGGGACAATGATTTAAGAAAACTGCACTCGGAGAGACAAGGCGACCCATTTAGCTTTTAATTTTAATGACGTATGTCAGTTGGACATATATCCTATACTATTATATGAGCAATTTTATTTATATATGTAATCACGTTCTCGGATACGGCTCTAACGATTTCGATGAAAGTTGCAATATAGGTTTTAACAGGAGCGTTAAATTGATCTAGGTAGGTTTCATGTCTGGGGAAATTCTTTTTCTCTATTTTCACCCGAGCTGAGCTCGGTCGCCCAGGTAATGTTATTGTAATAAAATAATAAATAACTACGTGATAACTTTTGACCAAAAAATAAAGATTCCGAAAATTCCTTCGATCCAAACATATTTAATCTTGTAGAACTTCAGCCGTAAGTAAAGTACGTAGCAGTGAATATGAAGAGAAAATGATCATAATATCCTTGGAGCCGGATCCGGTGCTCAAAGCCGAAGTCCCGCAAGTCCCGAAGGCCTGGCGTGCGAATTGCATGGTCCAACGGTAATGTGATGGAAATATGTCTGGATTAGGGTGGGTGGAATTAGAGGTAGGTAATTTGAAAGGTATACTAATAAAAAGTAACATCTATACTTACAACATGAGCGCAATAAAATATTTGAGTATGAGTTTGAAGATTTTATTAGATTCATAATTATGATACAACCTAGCCAGTCTTTTCACGTATTTGAGCTTAACAACAAGATATTCATGAACCATTAAACTATGCTGTATAAAAATACTAGCTGCGCTCCACGGTTTCACCCATATAGTTCTCGATCCCGTGGGAATATCGAGATAAAAAGTCAAACTCAGGTCATGGGTAGCCATGTACAGTCAGCATCAAAAGTTGATGAACACATTTAGATTTTCAAAATCGCTGTACACCGTATTCACTATTAGCACTTCACTATACAGCGATTTTGAAAATCTAAATGTGGTCATCAACTTTTGATGCTGACCGTACCAAATTTCATCCAAATCAGTTCAGCCGTTTTAGCGTGAAAGCGTAACAAACAAACAAACTCACTTTCTTAGCTGTAAGGTTGTTGAAGTAGTTTGGCATTCCTCTCCACTTTCCCCAGGCTTCTTACAAAAAACGTGAATTCGAACATTTAGAAAATTAAGAGAAGACCATGCCAGTATCTGATTTGAGTAAACAGCTTCCACATTTACCAGAGAAATACATAGAATAATGAAATACTTTCAATATCACATTATAATCCTATCAACTATCGCTATATACCATATAATTAATCAGATAAGACTCTTAAGAGTGCACTAAGAACTCCGAGTATCGGTCGGGAGGCCTTGAGAATGCAGCGACAGATGAGCTTGGAGGTCGGAGGTCTAACCTCACTGAAGAGGATTCCGTAAGCTGACAGTAATACTTCTAAGAGGGCTAGGTATCATTGAAGGAATTTTCTGATGAAATGTTTTTTATTTTCGTTTGAAGTTAGATAGATAAGATATGAATCTGGAAACGGATTATTTTCCTAAACTAAAGAATTAGAGTTAGTTAAAGATAATTTAATTACTTATTTTGCACAAAACGAAATTTTTTTTTGAGTATTCAAACCACAATAATTTAAAAATCTTTTTGTTACTACACTACACCAGGATATAGGTCAGCATGAGAATTACGGATGACTTAAAATGAATTTGAGTTTTCGGCCCTTATCAGGCTTTTAGTAAAATAAATAATTATTAATAAATCTCAGGTATTTTAAATCCACCACTTCGTACTGGGCCCGCGTGGTGGATTACAATCCCTCTCACAGAGGGGAGGCCTGTTTCCCAACAGTGGGAAGATTATAGGATGATTATGCTATATAAATAGGGATAAATAAAACTAAACTTCTTGCTATCATATAATTCTTCTTCTTCTAGAATTTGTGTTACTATTTTACCAGATTAGTTACAAAAGTCAAGTGTGTCTTAATTGCTAATAGCAGGCAATATATTAACTCTCCAAGATATTAGTACTGTAAGATTAGATGATAATGGACATGTAGGAATTAATACGATAACGAAGTAGTTAATTATGTCTGTGTGCTGAAATCTGGGCAATAATATTATAGATCTTCTTTTCGTGTCGATGGTACTCTTCTTCATTGTTTTTATATTGTTTGAGCCCAGTACATGGCCACGTTCACGTGCATGATAGGAGCCTCCCCGAGCAGCGTTAACATAAATCGTATACTGTTATTCAAAACTCCCGGCACACCCTGGACAGCTAGCACTCAGTAACGCAAAGTCTAGCTGACCAATCTTTTTACCACGACGGTGCACTTAAATCATAGGCATTTTAGAAGTATTTTGGGCTAGTTCGCAAATATTCCTAGTAGGTAATTAACGTTGGGAAAATTGATGAAACAAAAAACACTCGCAACATAATCAGATTATTTTCTTTTTACATGATGAAAGCTGTCTCCAACAAATACTCGTATGATTTACAAAGCCAGTCAGCCCACGTAAATACAGATTCCTGAAAACAACTTGATCAGTTAATGTGGGACTGTCATTTATCCTTCGCATCCTTCCAGTGTTAATTCCAAACAGAGCCGTTGACCAAGCCTAGTATCCACTTACTCAAATAACAAGACATTTTCGACCAATAATCCCAACAATTAGTACCAGTACATGTACCCGATAACCACTACATTGCGGTCGTTGGAAAGTGCCCTAAATCAACAGAGATGTTGACGGTGCGTGATCACCTGTAGGGATGGACCACACTAAGTAAGTATTAAGTTACACGGACTGCCTCGGCGGTACTAGTAGTTGTGAGACGAGTGTTGAGGGCAAAAATGATTGAGTTTACATCAGGGTTTTATTTTTATTAATTTATTTATCTTTTTTATAGATTCTGTTCTATTTTGTGAATGTGAGAGCGCTGTAGGCTTAGTAGACTGTAGATTTGTTGACCATCTTCTATTTAGTTAAGTACCGGGTAGTTGTTGAAAGACCTACACTGTCCTCCAATAACTAGTAACACTGTTGTTGTTTAAAATATTGTAAAACTAATTATTTTTAAAAGAGTAACCGTGGAGTATCTTGCCGGCTCTTTTCCATAGGAAACGACCAATTGGAACGGTGCTTCTAGTTCCTGACGCTTCAGAAGTGCCCATGTAGGTTTATGTGAACTTAAATATTTTAAATTTTGAATCAGGATTTTTGTAATGTCACTAGTACTTTGAGTTTTCGTCCGCCTTAAATAATATTGCCTATCTCGTGTGGATTTTGGAAAATCTGCCCTTAATTCTTCTCTATATCATAAAAGGAAAGGTCTGTGCAAAAAGAAAACCGCTTTCTAGATCCAAGGGTTTGGGCCGGGCGTTAATGAGTCAGTTAGTAAGTAAATTGAAACTTTCATTTTTGTAAGTACCAATTAATAAAGCTCTCAACCAAATACATGGGACAACTAGCGGAATGTACATTAACAAATGGCGAAGAAGCGAAGCAGAGATTAAAAAAGATATCGATATGTTGAGAAGATTATGCAAGTGATAATAATGAACATTCAAATGGTGATTGCAAAGAGTCGGGATTTTTTTCTGTTTTATTAAAAGATCGGGAAGAAGAAAATAATGGAGAGGAAGTGTATGAAAAATCTGAAGGAAAAATAATTAAGTGGTAAAAACACTTTTTTGTAACAAAGACCAAATCTCATAAATTAAGAGTCGATGATGTCATAATACAACATAACCAGTTTCTCTACCAGTTTCAGCTGAATGTTAAAATGAATAATTTATGGATGATCTTTTCTTTGATTTTATATAAAAAAACGAGCCTTACAGTAGTCGTGATGTGTAACATCTGACATCTCACCTTGGTAATAAGCAACATTACACGGGCGGGGCCTCGTCAAGGTCGTTTCTGACGGCTAACTCTCCCCAGCTTCCTGTAATACACTTCCGTCCCTTTTCACGAAATCACTCCCACAGATTTCACACTCCACAGAGTGGAGGAAAGCGAGAGGAAAGATGTTATAAATCAAAAACTTTCAAGTACTTACACTAAACGCGATGATATTCATAAAATACGAAACAAAATACTGAAGAAACACTATAAGACGACGAATGTTGGACACCGAGAACAAATACAATGCCTATGCATTAAACAAGGTTTTTTTTATATCCCATTACTTTAAGGTATGATTGAGATCTTATCAAAGAATCAAAAGTTTTTTTTTATTTCTTTTTATGCAATATTATTCGACAAAGTCACGATTATTTGTGTAAAATACCCATAGGTCAATCAATCTGCCTAGCCTGTTCCCAACTATATATTGAGGTCAGCTTCCAGTCTAACCGGATGCAGCTAAATACCAGTATTTTACATGGAGCGACTTCCTATCTGACCTCCACAACCCAGTAACTGTGCAAGATACCCCTTCGTAAGACTGGTTGTCAGACTTTCGGGCTTCTGATGGTCCGTAACGACTATCAAAGTTCCACGCATGACAGTCGGGACCAACGACTTAACGTGCTTTCGGAGGCACGGAGGAGTCCCGGTATGTAAAGATGGTCACCCATCCACTGACCAACTCCGGCAAGCGTAGCTTAACCTGATGAATCGATCCGTGCGGCAGTTATTACTTAGCCACGAGCTCAAAAAACCTATAGGTGAAATACTCGTATAAAAATATAAAAAACATTTAATTCAGACAATTTTTGTTCATAAAAAGAAATTATGACAACGTCACATTTTCTTAGCTTTAAATAAGAACGATTAGTTTGAATGAAAATTATTTACTCGTACTTATCAATGAAACTTAGATACACATCGGGAGTCTAGTGGTAAGTAATCATAAAAAAATAAAAAATAGAAAAATATTTTTTATGCTAGTTGATTCTTTGACATGGTCTCATTAACTTAGAGTTATGGTATATCAAAATGAACACGTTGTAGATTGTAGAAAATGTCGTCAGTAATGTAGCAGTGCAAAGATAGTCAAGTCTTATTCGAACTGTGATTGTCCTAATAACTCCATTATAAGGAAATGTGGGTTTATTCCTTTAGAATATAAATATTATTAAAGAAAGAGGCATTGGAGCGTTAAATGCTTTTGCTGAGACTTTCTTCAATAATAATTATGACTTCGTGTTTCTAGAAGCCCTGAATGTAATGGAATAAAAACCGGGCCCTTTTTTGAACTGCTCTATGTAAATTATAATGAAACGAACAAATGTATGTTGCATCTAATATCTGTTTTATTACAACGACAACAGAATTACAGCTAAAAAAAAAAACATCTGAAGAAATATAAGCACCTTGTTTTCTAATTGCTAAACTAATAAAGAGCTGGAAGTAATGGGGAGAGGTCTTTGCCCAGCAGTTTGATGATGCAGGCTAACAGTAACAGTAAACTGTTGAGCAGCAATTTCTTTCAGGCAACCTTAGGGAGATACAAGATTTTGTTGAAATTACTGAAAGACCGAAGAGCGAAGAAAATAATTTAAAAAATCTACGGTTCATTATATATTTATTTTCACTTATCATGGAATCATGTTTGGAACAGCTCATTATTTTTTCGCGAGTTTCTATTTGGTTCCATTGTGAAAGTTGTTCATAAATATGAGTTAAATTATCATTTTGGGTTACAGTTATTTCAATTACTTACACATTGTTTACAAAAAAATATAAAAAATATGTAGTAATTATACTCGTATTATAATATTATGTAGTCATTTTTTAGGGTTCCGTAGTAAACAAGGAACCCTTATAATTTCGCCCTGACCGTCTGTCTGTCTGTCTGTTTATCTGTCCGCGGCTTAGCTCCGAGACGGTGAGTATTAGAAAGCTGTAATTTGGCTTGGGTATACATATGAATCATTCCAACAAAGTGGTAAAGTAACATCAATCAATTTTTTTTTTACGGTGTCTCCCGTACCTACACGTAAAGTGGGGATGTTTTTTTTTCTCGTCTATCCCATAGTGTGGGTATCGTTGTAGGTCTTTCAAAAATATTGTGATTATTGGATCCAGGGATCCGTTCACGAAATATTAAGCTTTAAAGTGCACATTTTTGTTAGAGTCAAATGTCCCCCCGCCTGCCAGCTATGGTTGTACTTGGATTTGTGAAAAAAATCACAGCAGTAGTATATATAACGAAATTAAAAAGAAAACTATCATAACTAAGTAGGCCTTACAAGTTAACGAGTAATAATCAACCAACTTAAATTTGCGGTTGCAAAAACATGTTCTCGCATACGGAATGTATGGGAGAACATATTTTTCAACTACAAAGTTAAGTTTTTTCTTGCGATAAATTCATACCAACTACGGAACCCTTCATTGTGCGTGGTTCGACACGCACTTGGCCGGTTTTTAAGGCATACTTTAGTAAACTTTTGGATCAAGGATTTAAAAATTGACTTGTAGATTAAGGTATCTAAAATCATTACATAGGTAGCAAATAGTAGATTTACAGTATTAAACTTTTATGTAGGCTGATTTGAAATCCAACACTTGGTCCCTCCATCTTGACGGGCACCGAAGGTCCTTATTAGACCATAGTGCACTGCTGCGTCTGCTTTGATTGGCTAATGAATTGAACTCTTCTCTCACCCCTTACCATAGAACATTATAGTGTATCGCTGGGATTGACTTCCAGTCTAACCAAATCTAATGTGGCAGAATATTATAAAAATTCACTCAGACACTGGCATCTGTACCCATGATTATATTAGAAAAATGGAAAATAAGAAGGAAAAAAAAAGAAAGCATAAAATGTCGAAGATGTTTAATAAACTCATTGATTACCGTCACAAAAATAGTAAAGTATTTAAAGATTAATAATAAATGCGATAACAAGATAAAATTAATGATTGAATATAATATTATATAGATCTAATAAAATTTAACTGAACGACAAGAAAGAGCAAAGGACACTAAGAAGACAAAACTTTTTAAATAAAAAAGCCATGTAGCCCATATTCTTTTAAAACGATAGGAATAGAAAATGAAAAAGAAAATAACAAGTTGTGTATCTCCAACGCTGTTTACTTTTACGAAAATGATTATACATATATGTAATATTTAGGAAAATCAAAGCGGCAGCTGCAGTATAGCCTGGGATTGCTGGTACAGAAACAGACATAGGATAGACAGACACAAATAAAACGATTTTTGATGATAACAATGTCTTTTTGTCATTGCGATTCTAAACCAACCTAGATTAGTTTAAAATCATCCGTGTTTGTTTTCATCGCCATGCAGATCTTTTCAGTGGTAAACGATCCAGCTGAAAATGTTAAATTCAACAATTAAAAAAAACATTCCCTATTTTTTAAACAGGTCAATAAGTTAAAAACTGCAGAACGTTAAAGAATGCATAACGAAGGAAGCAAAATAACGTTTACTGGTAAACTAACTACTGCAAAGTATTATCAAATCCTATAAATACGTATAGTAGCATTATCTTAACACTGTTCGTCCATCGCACGTTAACAAGACACGAGATTATTCGAACCGAACGTGACATCCCGTTGACGGCGATCGTTTGTCCACCGCGACCGAACTCGACGGCTCAGTTCGATCTCACTGACGTGCGTTTTCGTAGAAATAAAATAAACTAGGAGGATGCCTAGGTTGAACCGGTGACAAATTTTTCTTCTGCTTTTATACGACCGAATGCGTAGGTGTTGCAATCCTTTTTGGATACATCCAAAATGAACGATACATCACCGGAGCGTTTCATGTACTACATGACAATTTGCGGCAGAATGACAAGAAGTTTTAATGAACTACTATAGGATTTCCACGACTAGGTTAGATTTTTATCTTAGATCTTATTAAAGGTGGCATCAGACTCCAAAACACGAACTACAAGATAATTATTACCACCAACTGAAATGTTGGCTGTGCCTATGAGGTAATTATGTACAACTCCAGAGCAACTAGAAGGCTCATGTCAAATTTGACGTGTCATATTCTACCGTTGACATAGAATAGCTATAGGCAATCCACTGAAAAAAAAACATAATGAGACAAAGACGCACTTAGGACCAGTTGTGAGAGTAAACGAGATAGAAATATATTTATTCTATCTCCTTCGCGTATGCGAACATTTTGTAGGCCTACGTCGGCGTCGAGTCGAGAGAGACAAAATGTACATCTTTTTTGAGGTGATAGACATAATTATAATACAATAAATAGGGACCTATTAGTTCAACCAGGTTTCAGACTGGCTAAAGTGGACTCATCTTTCATGGGATACTGTTTAAAATGTTACAACAAAATTCCTCCCCACATACTTCAACTGAATGAGACGAAATTCAAATCTTGTATTAAACGCACACTATGCAGGCTATTATAGGTTGGGGGATTACATCGCTGATAAAAATGCTTGGCTCAATGCTGGTGCTGCTCCATAACCACAACTATTTGATTAACATTTGAAAAAAACAGTTGGAGCTGCCGAAGAGTTTAAGACCATTTTTGCATTGTATAAAATCAATTTCCTTTGTATTATATAATTTCAGAGCACAGGTGTGAGTATTATGTACTAATGAGATAACATTTACCGGGTAATACGTCTTTTATTGACTTGAATGTGCCCTGGCGGCTGTGAGTATGTCATGCTCACTCAAATGTCTCGCTAATGGTGGCACGTGTATTGGATCATTTAGTGTCCTTCAAAATGGTTGAGCTGAATGGTGCTAATCCATGCGTCATCGTTCATGAATGGGCGCCGTCAGTTGGGACTGGTCAACTCTTCGTTGCCTTGGCTAATTTAAATTTTTGAATTGTTCCTTGTTTTATCTTTTTATTACGGACACTTCTAACGTGCACGTCTTTCTACATTGTTCTCATATGTTTAATTTCAAAATGAATGATGTAACCAATATTTTGTAACAATTTATTTAAAAGAGTGTCCGTGGAGTTTCTTGCCCGTTCTTCTCAATAGGTACCTACTACGCTTTGAAATGGGCAACTAGCTTCATATTTCTGACTGACCGATTCCTTGACAATTCAAAAGTGCCTGTAAATGGTTTAATTGAATGGTCGCTCGTTCTTATCTCGTCATAATCGTGCTGGCGGCCGTGGTGACCGCGCCTGGCTAGTATATCGATGGTGTCGAAGACAGTGATGTTATAAGTGCAGATTTCGAAATGATAACACGGATAAGTACTCTAAAATATTGGTTAAATATAATAAACACACCACCACTGCACGTGTCTGTGTAATCACGTGTTAAACTAACAACTTTCTTTAAACTGTTCTTATGAAAAATTTCTAATATCATCTAGCCCAGTCAAATACGACACAAAAAAGGGCAAACGTCATAAACGCGCATGCAACGATGATTTTTTAAATATTTTGTTAGGGCCCCTGAGAGTAGTTTATACCCAAGTTTGCAACCCTGAAAACCTTGTGCTATAACTATAACCCATCGAGAAAACGAAACGTTCACAGTGGTCGGTGGCATCGAAATGATTCAATTAGAGCCATTGTGGTGGGATATTTCAGCTTTGTTTTTCAACCACTTTAGTAAAAACGTAGCTAGATTTTCGACGCATACCCACAAGATAACAGCTATGAAGTTGCTCATGGTGCAATAATTCATTCAGCTCTATCGGTCACTCAATCCAGGGTAAGATTTAAAAAAAAATAGTCTATCCTCCCTATATACTAATAGTAGAGAAGTCAAAATAAAACATTGGATATTTTTGAAAAAAAAGTAATAACTACGACGTGTGGAACTATTTTGATGCCAAAAATATAGTCTTTAGATTTTTTTTCCGTCTGGATGTATGTTCCGGTATAGATTCTGTTCCAATTTGGCACAAATATTCTTTAAAGGTCTGGTTATCGAATAGGCATTATTACGCTATTTGCTATGGGGGATTAGTAATATTGCATTATGTCTGTATTCGTCAACAGTTTATCGCGAGATTTAATTAGACGGGAAATAAAAAGAACTGATTTAATGAATTTGCTATACCTAAAAGGAACTAAGCCATTATAATTATAAGATCGGCTATTTTAGTCAACTTTCAACAAAGCAACTATCCTAACGGTTTGACGGCTGCCTTGCAAACCTGTGGTTGTAAATTCGATGGCCAAATATTGATATTTTTTAGATCCTTTAGGTCTTATAAAAACGTGGGTATTATTTTGGGTATTATGGTGTCTTAAGACTTCCAGGCGAACGAAGTCGCGGGCAGAAGCTAGTTTCAGCTATAAGAAATGGTGGTAGGACCCTTGATGAACTTACCAATATCAAACCATTCAGTGGTGGGTATCCCGCACTCTTGACGTGCCTGCACAATGGCTGCTCTAAGTGCAAACGTTACGACCACCGCCAAACAAGATGGTGGCTCTCCAACGGCTGTTGATCAAACAAGTGCTTTTAAAAATAATCTGTTTATTTCCACGTTCACGGGCTTTCTGCCAATTTTTTATTTTTTATATTTTTTTATACTATCAAACCCGGGTTTTGTATTTCTCAATCATGCTAAATATGCAGCTGGATTTGCGATTCAACTTCTTAATTTTAAGCTAATATTCATTCTTAAACAAATTCCGTTTTTTTTTAAAGTAGCCAGTGACTTACCCTTAGATCCACATAAAAGGCTATTGCTGTACTCGTTACAGAGTGTTATATTGAAACACTGAGGTATATCCCTGGCTTGAAGTAAATGGTAGTCCCAAAGCCTGTCTGTGAGCACTGAACCTGTTTCAGGGTCGTAAACCAGCTCCTCACAAGTGTGGTATCCAACACCCATCATAAAAGCTCCTTCAATCTTATAAAAAATAGGAATAAAAAATATAACAGACATATTACGGGAGTACAGACAAGAACAAAGGAACTTGTCGACGATGAACTTAGTTTTAAACCGCACATCAACGAACGAAATTGTTAAGAAGTCGGCACAGATGCTGGGTTTTGTACAGGAACACTCGGGGCTTCCAACTACCAAAGACTAGAATATTCTTGTGCAACGCTCTGATGCGTAGTCGGGGAATACGCTAGTGTTGCCTGGAATCCGTTATATGCAGTTCATTAGCAATGAGTTGAGAGAATACAAAGAACATTCATCAAAAATCTAGCCTTCATGTTTAGGAAAATTAGCCGTCGCTGTCCTTATGAGCAGAGCCGAACTGCTAGACTGAGGCCGCTCGCGTGATCTAATTATGTCACTTTACAAAGATGCAAACGGATTCGTTACTTTTGCGATTTAGTGGAGCGTATCCAATATTACTGAATATTGGATACGCTCCACTAAATCGCAAAAGTTGATAGCCTTGATAACCCCCCCGAGAACCCATCACCAGGTTGTTTTATATTCCACAAATCCAACTTTGGTCTCAACGCTCTCTCTTGCTCCGAATGTGTAGAAATTACAACAGTCTTTGTAAATCACCAGAAACCGATTTTCACGGTGTATTCGCCAAGTTTAGAAGATCAGTGTCTGATAGGTGGAACTGGTGGTAAGTTTAAAAACTTACCAATAACTAAATACCATTTTTTTTTTTAATTTCAATTCTATGTCTGTAACTAGTTTACCCACAATTTCAAGTACATTTATTAAATTTTGATATCGCCATATGATTAGTAGGTATAATGTAAATATTCACTTTGTTTTTATTAATTATATTTTGATCTTAAATAATTACCTACTTTATTTCTTTAGCCTCGGTCATACACAACAATTACTCCCTGCCATTAGGCATTCGCAGCGAGAACTCGCTGTGTGTGACAGGCTTTCGCTGCGACTAGATTGATTCGCCACGAGTTGAATTCACCGCAATTGAGCATCTATGGTGAAGTTGTGTATGCAAATAATAGGCATATTTATCAGTACTTTTATTTCATTAATTTCATTTTTTCCATATAAAAGACATTTTATTATTATTTTTCTCTTTTAATTCTTTGTATTTATATATAAATAAACTTAGACACAAAAAATTGCTCAAAATTGCCATTTTATTATGTAGTAAATAAAATGTACGTGTCGTTATTATAATCATTACTTAAAAAAGAAAGAAAGAAAATACGTTTATTTGCGGTACTTACCTGTCCAATATCAATATCAGGGTTGATACTAACACCTACATCCTGCAGTATGTCTACTCTCAAAATTTCATATTCTCCTGTAAGGACGTCAACTTCTACTTCACAACAAGCCACACCAAAGATGTTGTACGTCTGCGCATCAGCAGAACTGACGAAACCATGACATTGAAGATCTACATTAGCAGTATATGCAGCCGTTATCAGCTCAGACCAAGTTGGATCAGTCAACGTGGTTTTAACAACCTCCAATCTTGCCTTCAGCTCCACGATACATCTCTTTAATGCAACTATAATAGCATCAGTTGAAACACTTCCACCAGTTGCGAAAGAATTTGGTGAAGTAGTTGTGTTGTTTCTTTTAATTTGTATTTTTTCCAAGGGGATTTCCAAGAGATGAGCAGCAAGTTGAGTCACTTTAGTATCGAGACCTTGTCCCATTTCAATACCGCCAGTTGTGATGACTACGGACGCATCTGAATGGAACACTGATACGTTTATATCAAGGTATAAGCCGCCTACAGGTAGCCAGCTACACAAAGAGCACCGTATTCCTCGTTTCTTCCATCTATTTTGCGTATTGAAAGAGTCTACTGCAGCTTTACGGCTGACGAATTCAGAACTTGTGTGTAAAGTTTCCACAAATTCAGCTATTTTACCGTAATTGGTTTTATCTAGATTATTTAGACGGACAGTCATTGGGTCCATAGATATTTCGTAGGAAATTCTCTCCATTATGTTTTCGATGTTGGCGATAGCTTCTAATGAACCTGTTAGAAAAAAAAAAATGGTAGAATAAAGTCCATTAATTTTAAAATCATAACGGCTTATATATTAGTTAATAAGTACTTATTCAACTATATTTTACTATTAGCCCAGTCAATAACAACATCAAATATCACAAACACGCATGCAACTACGATTCTTTTATATGTTGTTAGGTCCCCTGAGAGTAGTTTATACCCAAGTTTGCAACCTTGAAAACCTTGTGCTACACTCACGGTGCTCAAAAAACGGCGAAATTCTGGCACTTGTTTCAGATTTTTTGAAAAATAACCCTTAAGGACACGTTTTTCGGTATTTCTGGGGAGCAAGCAAAATTTTTTATAATCTGAGCCCAACCCAAGCATTCTAGGTCTATTGGTTGCGAAGATACAGCTAGTCAAAAATGGGCATTATTTTCCAAAAAGTGTAAAATTATCAATTTAGGGTCATTTGCCAAAACACGTACCGCAGTTTTTCGAGTACCATGGGAGTAGCACAAGGTTTTCAGGGTTACAAAATTTGGTATAAACTACTCTCAGGAGACCTAACAACTTATTAAAGAATCATAGTTACATGCGCCTTTGCGACGTTTGCATTTTTGTGTGTCGATATTAACTGGGCTATAGCCTTGCCCGCGGATTTGCCCGCGTGGATATCGAAAAGTATCAAAGTATAGTATAGGGAACGTACTACCGGCATTAAAAGTACCCTGTACTAATCCAGGTTTTAAACTATAACTAGAACAAGTTATAATGTATGTGTGCCAAATGTCATCCAAATCTTTTCAGCCGTTTTTGCGCCAATCCGGAACATACATATAGTCAAACGGGCAAAGATTTTTCATTACTATTTTAGTACTAGCTCACCCGACAGACGTTTTCCTGTCCAAATTTAAGAATCCCATAAAAAACGGGGACATTCAGTTTTTCCGAATTTGAAAACTTCCCGGGAAACTTTTCCAAATTTTCTTTCGACTAAAAGGAAACGGAGGGTGTTGGTTGTCCGATGCAGTATGTTGCCACGCAGGTTTGCAAGTTGTAGGTACACCAGTGTGCTGTTTAATAAACCTTACAAATATGTAAGAGTTACAAGCAAATAACTTAGAATTATCACAATAGGGATGATGTCTGGGTAACAAAATGAAATTCTAATTAGTCCGTCAGTCATATAATAAAAAAATATTAGACACGTATTTTTTGCTTTATCATATTAATAAAAAATTACTTAGATAAAACGCATTTTAAGTGGGAGAGTGGGGGTCGCTACGTCACTAGTACGTATAAAATCTACATACTCGTGACGTCATGGCACATTTTACCTCAATGTATCGCCGTAATCTTTAGATTACGTAAACAAAAAAAAAACGTATCCAATATTTTATTATAATCTCAAAGACGGACTAAAAAAAATTTTTAGTCATCATCCCTATTGTAAATGCTGTTTAATATACATTTACATAGTAGAAAACGCCTGTAGATTTCGATGACAATATTGTATTTACAAATACGTAGTTGTAAGTAACAATATATAATACGTATAAGTTTTAAATTTGCTCGGTCGGTGTAAGAGCTACATTTCTCTTCATAGTAGTGTGTATTGTGTTCAAGTAAATGCCCTATTTTGTTATCAAATATTCGACGGTAGTCTTGCTTACCCGATTTTTTTCGTTGATAGTAAAATTTGTCACACTAAAAGTAAAATGTTCTTTTACAAAAACTTCGCCATTTAATCACTTATAGATCACCACTTACATCATTACTTTCACTATTCGTTGTAAGAACCATTTTTTGCCTATAATATTTTAATTTCTTTAGTTGAGGCACAAAATTGTAAAGTTTTGACACACTATGAGACCACCTGTCAGAATTATACTACAATTTACAAAACATGTAAACTTGTAGTTACAATTATGTGTTCAATAAAGTAGTTTTCCCTACAAATATGTAAACTTATACTTGTAAAGTGAAAATATTTATTAAACAGAAAATGTAAAATTTTTGGTAATTTTTTTCAATTTTGTAAATTTTCCACATTGACAAATTTGTAACTTGTAATTTTTATTAAACAGAAACTTGTAAAATTGTAGCCTATCATCTATAATTTACAATTTTTTTGTTTTATTGAACAGGGCCCTGAAGTAAAAGTAACTCTTTTTAAGACTTTTTGCCAATCTTTGTACACGTGCACTCTGTGGGTTCGATATACGCAAAGGGCCTACAACGCCCTTAGAGTTCAGTATAATAATGCCTTCAGAATGTTATTGGGGGTTCCACGTTACTGCAGTGCATCAGGAATGTTTGCCGAAGCACATACGTGATGTGTGATGTTTTCAATATTATCGTGCGAAAAAGGATTGCGTCCATGATGCGCATAGTGCGTGGGAGCATCAACGGCATTCTAAAGGTCATCAGCGATAAGTCATGTTGCGCCATTTTGGCGCATTGGGTACATGTGCATGTGCATGTACCTGGTGCGTCAGGTGAGTGCAACAAATATATGAATGATATTTTTTACTAACATAGATTATAAGTAATGTGTATTAACATCATATGGATCAAGATCAGAAGTAAAGTTTTTTTTTAAACCCAATTCAGAATATTACGAACATTTTAAAACAAAAAAAACCGGGCAAGTGCATGTCGGACCACGCACAATGAAGGGTTCCGTAGTTGGGATGAATTTATCCCAAGAACAAATTTAACATTGTAGTTGAAAAACATGTTCTCGCATACGGAATGTATGGGAGATCATGTTTTTCAAACTGCAAATTTAAGTTTGTTGATTATTACTCGTTAACCTGTACAGCCTACTTAGCTCTGATAGTTTTCCTTTTAATTTCGTTATATATACTACTGCTGTAATTTTTTTCACAAATCCAAGTACAACCCTTTAGCTGGCAGGGGGGGGGGGGGACACTTGACTCTAACAAAAAAATTCAGTTAAAAGCATTAAGCTTTTAACTGAATTTTTTTTGTTAGAGATTTCGCAAACGGATCTCTGAATCCAAAAATGGTTTTGACAAACTCAGTTTTTGAACGACCTTTCTAACGATACCCCACAACATGCGGTAGACGAGAAAAAAAAAAATCTCCACTTTACGTGTAGGGGAGGTACCCTAAAAAAAAATATTTTTCTTGAAGTTATTTTACCACTTTGTCGGCATGATTAATATGTATAGCTACTCATATGCCAAATTACAGCTTTCTAGTACTAACCGTCTTTGAGCTAAGCCGCGCACAGACATACAGACAGACGGACATGGCGAAACTATAAGGATTCCTTATTTACTACGGAACCTTAAAAATTGCCAAATCGGTCCAGTCGTTCTCAAGTGTTGCGCTTACCAACGAACATCGTATCATTTTTATTTATACAGGGTTATTGATTTTATGTCACCAATCCATTAAGGATGTAGGAGAGGTCATTCACAACCAAATTACCCCTTTTGGCTGACTATCCATTGGTGCGGAGAGGAGAAGAGCGGAGCCGTGACAATATTAACCAATGGAATTGCATAATATCACTACTCCGCTGCAGTGGACAATTGTACCTATGCAAACTAGTTTAAAAATTCATACAAAACCGAGAAGCGGAGCGAGTAAGCGGAGCGGGGAAGCGGAAAAACCAGGCCGCGGGGTATTGCAGCCCGCTCAAATTACTCGTTGCGTGAACTCGTCCTAGATCCACACAGTCCGCAACTCCGCTCCGCAATACTTCGCTCCGCATCAATGGACAGACACAGTCCGCAACTCCGCTCCGCATTACTTCCTCGGTCCGCTCCGCTGCCTCGCTCCGCATCAATGGTCACTGGACAGGCAGCCTTAGACTCAATCAATTTTAAAATACGAGTATAAAATGTCAAATTACTCGAAAATGGTTGATATTGGCATAATGGTTTTCAGGGGTAATTTGGTTGGAAATGACCTCTCTTACATCCCCTTAACGGATTGCCGACATATAACCAATAACCTTGTATACTAGCTTCTGCCCGCGGCTTCTTTCGCGTTGAAGTCGTTAGATACCACAATATACTAAAATAACAGCCACAACTGTATATTTAGTTATAGTAATTATTTACCTGGTGATCTGCAGTAAGAGTTACTAGCTGTATTGGTTGTAGAATTGTTAGCTATGAAGTAAATTTTAGTGACATCGTAGACATTGTGGTACACATCGATGCCGTAGGCAATTACGGGCTCATTAATCGTACAACCGTTGTCTGTGTAATTGGTAATGTTTAAGTATTGGATGACTCCGGACTTGTTGACTGCAACCTGTAATTTTTAATTATTTTGTACCAAACAATGATGATATTAATTAAGTGCTGTCGAATATTTGGCCCCCCTAAGTTGCATAAGCATTGTCCGAGTGATCACTCAAACAGTGTTTATGTCTTATTTAAAAGCCGATCAGCTTGAATGAGGCATTTGTTTAATAAAAGTGGTCTAAATCGTACAAGCCACCTAACACGAAGTGATAAGTAGTACAATAATAATATGTTATTGACATCAATCATGCTCGCAAGCATTTAATATTAAACGCGTACCTTATAATCATGAACGTTTGCCATCCTTTTGCCAACAGCTTTGAGGTTGGTAATCAATGGCTGGATCAACCTGCATGGGCGGTTCATCTTGTAAGCGACAAGACTGCAAGCAACGGCACTCTGAATACTGCGGGTTATCTTCAGACCATATGAGCCACCGACGCGGGAAATGTGCAAATCAATCCTAAAGAAAACAATAAATAAATCATAAATGTTTTTAAGTAACACAACATCTGTGCAAAGATTCCTAAAAAAGATATTTATCTAAGAAATCAAAAGAAATTCCAAACTCAAGTTCAAACTCAAAGCTCTCGATAAAATAGTACTTACTTATTTTGGTCTATATTCAATGCTCTCGATATCATAGTATGTGGTCCATCAAGCCACTGCGATGCCATGTGTACTTCCAACCCTTCTTCCGTAGGTTTGGCTACACACACCATGGTCTCCATTGGACAATGATACTGTCCGTGTAAAATATTACTTCCAGTAATGGTCTTGTAAACAGTATCTGTGCCAGGAGCTGTGGCATCTATTTCCACAAATAGAGTGTTCCTTGTGCTGTCTTCTTTAGCTACATTTATATCGGTCACGGGTTTAGTAACATTGCTGTATTTCACTTTTACAAGCTTGGAGGCTCTGTCTGCTAAGTTCTGAGTCTCTGCTACGATAATACCATAAGGTTGACCGCAATATTTGATGATGCCTTCACAAAGGACCTCCTCGTTGGATGTAGCGACTCCACTGTCTGCAGGCGTGAAAGAGTTCAGACCCGGTATATCTTTGTATGTGAAAAACTCTTTAACACCATCTATTGCCTGAAACAGTTACAAAAGTTGTACAAAATGCTTCTAACTATCAAATACCAGTATGGAATTAATAAAAATTTAAGGTTTATTTAATTTGATCAATTTAAATTTTAATTGGAACTAGCCCACATTCATTTTAGAATCCTTATGCTATTAATAGAGGGGCATGTGGCGAAGTAATAACAGCCCCATAGGTCGATCGACCAGGTTAAGCTACGTTTGCCACGGTTGGTCCGTGGATGGGTGACCGACCATCTTTATATACCCGGTTACAGTCCCAGCTGACATTTGTAGATCTTTGACAGTTGTGACGGGTCTTCAGATCAAATCAAATCATTTATTACCTACTTTGCAAACATGGGTAATTATTACATTGATGTTTTATTATGAAAGTCCTCCATGTTCTACCGTCACATGGGCATGCAAATCATATTTAATACAAATTTAAAGACATTATAATTTTAAATAACAATTAGGAAATTATAACAATATATTTAATATAAATTAATGTCCAGTCTTTCGAATTACATTAAATGTCAAATGTATACAAATAATGTCAACAAGGTTACAGGAATCAATAATAAAAAATAAAAATGTCAAATGGATTATTAGCATGTCAATCAGTCAGTGATTCATCATTATGGAATAGAAGCCGTCAATTGTGTAATAACTGTTTTCAATTAATATTTCGTTTAGTGCCCTTTTGAATTTGAAAACAGTCATATTTTTAATAGCATTAGGTACTTTATTATAAATGCGGGGGGCAATACCAAAAAAACTTTTTTGCATTAGTGCGGTTTTACATTTTACTTGACACAATTGATTGACGTATTGAGTCCGTATTGGTTTTTTTTTTTTTTTTTGTAAACGTAGCCCCACACTAAGAATTTCTTCTTGTATCGTGGGTGCGCTTACAAACATAGAAACTCACATACACTAACACCCAGACCCGGAACAACTACTTGCAGATCATACAAATATTTGTTCCGTGCGGGGATCGAACCCGCGACACGTTGCGCAGCAGTCGATCGCTCAGCCACTACGCCAACCGTGTCGTCTTTCTAACAGCCGACAATTTTTGAAAGAGATGTGGTTTTTTTTTACAAATAAAGCCGTTTGCAATATATATAGAGATGGAAAAGTTAATATTTTTAAAGATTTAAAATAAGGAAGACAGGTATCTGTTGTCTTAAGACCGCACATTAACCTTATGCATCGCTTTTGCATCCTAAACACGAGTTCCTTATCACTAGACTGCCCCCAAAAAATAACACCATACCGTAAAACAGAGGCAACAAGTCCATGGTATGCCGTTAAAAGAGCCTGACTGTTAACTTTCTTTGAAAGTTGAAATAGGGTATATGCGGACTTACTCAGTTTTTTAGATAGTTGTTCAACATGAGGTTTCCATGTGAGTTTGTTGTCGATCACTATTCCTAACAACTTGGCCTTATTTGCTTCAACAATATCACAGCCTTGGTAGGTAATACTAACGTTTGGGTTTTCGCAGCGTTGATGAAAGTGCATAACTTTTGTCTTACCTAGGTTCATTACTAAGTTATTATTATTTAGCCAATTTATAATGTCCCTTAAACAAGTATTGATGTAATGCTCATAATTATTTTTATTTGTACACTTTATAATAGCTGTACTGTCATCTGCAAAGAGAACCATTTTGTTTGATGTTACTTCGATCTGATCGTTAATATATATAAAAAAAGTGGCGGCCCCAGTACGCTACCTTGTGGGACGCCATATCTTACGTGCCTGGGTTCAGATACATAAATGGTTTCCAGTTTAGTTTTTGGACATATTCTATATTGAGACCTATGACTTAAGAACGATTCTATTGGCTGTAGGATGTTCCCTCTTATACCGTAATTATGTAATTTTTGTAATAGAATCTTATGGTCCACATAATCAAAAGCCTTGGTCATGTCAGTATAAATTGTACAGACAGGATTTCTCTTATCTACGGATGACATGATATTAGCTAATAGATTATATGGTGCCATATTGATCGTGGTATTCTTACGAAATCCCTTTTGTTCTTTGCAAAATAATTGATACTTTTCGAAATACGCATATAAAGAATGATAGATGACTTTCTCAAATATTTTAGAAAAAATTGGAATTTTTGCAATAGGTCTGTAATTTTTTAAATCTGTCTTGTCATCTTTTTTATATAAGGTTTTAATTATAACTTTTTTAAGATTGTTTGGGAATATTTCATCAGCAATACACAAGTTAATTATATGGGCTAATGGTGGTGCTATTACTTCTTTGGTAAATTTTATTACTTTTGTGGAAACGCCATTATATCCAACAGTAGTTGTGTTTTTAGGCTGCAAATTATTCTCTTTATGTCGTCAATGGTTACAGGTTGCATGAATAGTGAATTTAATGTCTGATTGTTTAAATTATTATTATTCAATGTGATGTCAGTTCTTACATTATTTTCAATTGCGTCAAAAAAATAATTGTTAAATTCATTTGCAATGTCTAAGGGGTGTGTAAACGAAAAATTGTCTCTATTTACGCACATTATAGGCGCCTGCGGCAAACACATCTTAGATGTATTTATTATTTGCCATGTAACTTTTGATATATTTTGGGCGGTATTTATGAAATGATTATTCTGTGCTTTCTGTGTAAGTTTTATAATTTTTGTATAAAGATATGTGTAGTTTTTTAAAACTTTTTTATTTTTTGAGTCAGGTTTTAATCGATGCGTCCAAAGTAACTGCCTTTGTTTCTTACTACATATTTTTATTCCATGAGAGATCCATTTCGTTTTGATGTTTGTTTTTATTGTTATAATTTTTTCCGGAAAACATAATTTATATAAAAGAGAAAAAAAGGTCCATGAAGTTGTCAAAAGCTTTGTTTGCGTCCGTGGCATCATGTACTGTCTTAAAAGATAAACAGCGTAGATGCGTTTGAAAAGTAATTAAATTTTCCATACATACGTCCTGCTTTTTTGTTTTCCAGTATTTAAGTTTACAAGTTTTGTTAATAGGCACTTTAAGTATCTGAGATGTATGATCTGAAACGACCAGATCTACAACTTCAGCTTTGCATTCTTTCCGGTAGTTGTGCGCAAAATTGTCAATACCGGTGTGACTACTTAACCAAGTGGGCGTATAGAGCGTTAATTTTAAATTGTACTTCATTAGAAAATATTCGAGTTCCAATGTAGTTTTACCTCTTTTCAGAACATCAATATTAAAATCGCCACACAAGACTATTTTCTTATTTGAAGATATACAAAACTTCGTAATTGTGTCTAGGAATCCTATATATACAAATAATAATAATATTGTTAGCTATAATCTCTACCGCGCAGCATTCAAAGATGCCTGAAACTGTTTTTTTTTGCTATGTCCGTGATTTCTCTAAACTGCAGTCCTACTCTAACGAAGATACATGTTCCTCCTCTCTTTGTATTTCTGGAAAAGAAAGCAGCTGGACAAAAACTCGCTGTGTGTAGTAAATCCTCATAGCCCGTTTGTATAAAATGTTCTGTAACACAAATAACATCAATAACAGTTCCTTTGTTGAATAATTCTACTAGTTTTACAGTCAATATATCTGATTTATTCATTAGTCCTGCTATTTTCTGATGTAGAATGTTGAGGTAGTTAACGAAAAAATTGTGAATTTATTTGTTGCGAATCGGTAGATAATTCGTTTTGAGTTTGCTTTTGAGTGTGGCAGTCCACTTCTAAGTGCATAGTATTTAGGTTGCATAAGCTTAAAATTAATTCTTGCAAATCGGATACAACAATCTCCAAACCACAGTTATTTAAATTTCCATAATATTTGCTGTACGTATCATAGTCATAAGTTAGATTAAAATTTGAGTCAAGTAGATACGCATACTTACAGGTACTTATATCTAAGTAAAGAAGATTATTAAAATTTTCTATGCGGCTATTAAACATTATGTTACCATTTGTCATATATTTAAAAGTTGGTAAACATATTATAAAGTTTGTGTGATTTAATGGTAACAATTTCCCTAATAAACATGAAAAGTTCTATATAATTATGTGTTGAACGAAAATCTTCCTCGGCAATATAAACAACACAATAGTCAGAGTGCGTAAAGTTTAGAACTTTTCGTTCAATTTGGTCAAGAAGTTGCCGCAATCCACATGTTGGTGTCCAATAGTGGCAGATTTCATAGTTACTTAAATTTGTCTTTTCAGCAATAGTATATAACCTGTTGGAAATTTCACTGCTTATTAAGCATATTTTATGTTTTATGGACAGTTCTACAGTTGTTGTGCCTCGTATGTTTTGAGCTGGGCTGACGTTGTTGCTTTTGCTACTAGTTTAGTTTTTATTTGTAGATGAAGATTGGTCTGTTGCGATAGTTTGAGTTGTCTGGGTTTGTTTCGTTTTCGTTTTATTTTTGGGTGACATTATTGGTGTCTTTACTTTTATTTTTCCTGGACTGTTTACAATTTTTTTATAAATATAATTTTTTTTCTTTAAACTACTGTTTTCTATTGATAATAATTCAATTTCTCTATGTGCGCTACTCAATTGAGATGTTAACTCGGTGATCTCGTCTTTTAATATTTTTATTTGAGAGACGTCTTCGTTTTCAGATATATCTGGCAAACTACTCGTCGTACAGTTTAACGTTTGTGATTTAATATCGCTTTCATCATCATTTGACTCCGATCGTGTGCGGGTCCGCCGAAATGTTATATTCTCCAAGAAATTAATTTTTTAAGTTTGATGGTGAACTCAAAAATAATTTGGGCTCGGTGAAATTCGAACGCGAGTCTCGATGTTCCTTTGGTTTAGATAGGTCGTCACGCCGCTTGGTCAGACGGTATACTTTATTAATGATGAAATTGGTGCTCGTATGTGACCGTAACACGCAGTGGTTACTATAATGTGACTTATTGTACGATCGGCAGTTGATAGATGTCTCTGAACTCAATATTCATTTAATCATTGTAATGTGTCTGCTCTGGCAACATTGTTTAGAGGTTGGTAACAATTTAATTAGTTCTTGAGTTTGATTTAAGATGGCTTTGTCGGCGTACAGTTTCAAATAAAAAACGAAACTTTTCTTGCGTAATTTAGAAAAAAACACTAAGTCCGTTTATATATAAAGAAAGTTATTTAAAGTGTATTTATTGTCTGTACTATAAAGTCAGAATGTAATAATATGTTATAGTACGTACAGAAATAACTTACGAACGTCCAGTTCCATAAATGCAAGTAACTGTTTGGGTACACTAATATCACTATTATTTTAGTTATTAGTGCACTAAAACTGTCGACAACACTGTCACAGTTTGTTTATGCGTCCAGTTTCACTTTGTTATGCATTACACAGTTCCTAGATTAACTTAAAAAAAAAATTAAATTATTTTAACAGGTGCAGAATTCAATGCAATGTTTACGTGTCAGCGCCACCTGACGGTTCAACTTTCGAGATTCTCGAAAGTCTAACAACCAGTCTTACAGGATGTCAGATAAGCAGTCGCTCCATGTAAAATAGTGGTATTCAGCTGAATCCGGTTAGACTGGAAGCTAACCCCAACATAGTTGGGAAAAGGCTAGGTAGATGATGATATGCTATTAATAGACAGGCTGTACAAATTAATTTACCAGTGCAACACTGGGATCTATCTTCGTAATTATTCCTTGACCCACAGTGGTGAGTGCAAAGGCAGCAAACATCTCGTTGGGGAACGAGGGTATGTCATCGGTATACTGAGCTTCTCCAGCACATTGGATCTGAAAAATTAAATTGAGCTTCATGTAATTTCTCGTGTTAGACACGACTTTTAGACACTTTTAAAATATTTTTCAAACACGCTAGCTCGTGAAGTGGCTCTTATTGAACCGCTTACAGGTTCATGATGCAGTGATTGAACACGTGTGCTTTTTATTTTATATTACCGCACTAGTGCGGTAATGTACGCCACAGATAACTATTTACTAGTCGGAGTAATGACATGGCAGTATGGAATTAGTAGTATCTTATATTATTATGAGCGTTTATTTTAAAACTTGGCAACCTCGCAAATAGCTGTTAAATATTTACCTGTTTTGATCAATTTGACAATATTACTGTATGAAATATGCTAAATAAAACTGAATTTAACTGTAAAAAAGGCATTTGGAAAGTTTCCAAATAAGTACTTGTTTTACATCTAAAACTAAATATTCGGAGTTACTATATTAATTATTGCATTTCATAATCAATATTTTAGTTCACTAGTAGGCCATATTTCATATTTCTTATACATAATGCCAAATTAATCAAATCAGCCAAATATATGACATCCATTTGGTACGTTGCCCACTTTCAGAATGCATGAACGAAAAAGCATTCTCTATTTTCACCCGAGCAGAGATGTGCGCTTTTTTAAACTCACTAAAGACACTTTATGCCTTTTTATGTCTTCTGTGTAAATACATAAAATATGATAAATTAACATAATATTTCATCAAATTATATATTTTTCACTACATATGAACCTTAATTTGCGGATTCAAAATATTATTTTGTGTATATTATATTTTTTATATAGGCTGTTCAGCGGTTTTGTCTGTGCCTTTATTTACACCTGCGCGCGCATCGCTAGCGGAAAAAACAGAACCAGCACGCCATTTCCCATAAATATTTGTTACCATTTTCGTTGTGTGGTTAATTACGAGTATTATCAAAAATACGAAATCTTCACTATTGTCACCAACCGACAGACGTAGAAAAGTTTTTAAAAGAAGCTCCGGATTATCAGTACCTGGCAACAAAGGTCAGTTGAACTTTATAAATCTATTTAGATTTATAAAGTTCAACTGACCTTTGTATCATCCCTATAGTTACGTTATTATAACATGTCTGTTTTTTTCCTCGCAAGTGTGTTGAAAAACGTCGTATGAAACGTACGTGCATTGATAATTACCCACTCGGCTACATATATGTAATATTATAATGCGGCGGAATAACACCGCCTTGTGTGTAATGACCCACACAGCACACTTGTATTATAATGTACTATTAATAATCAAGCATGAACAATAAAATACCTAAAATCATTATAGGTGCAAGAAAGTTAGTTGGGCTAATTATTATCATTAACAATTTTATCAAGAATTAAAATTACCATGTAGGTCAACATATTTGTGTAATGAATTATTGTTTTGATATAAGAAATTATACTATCCTAATAAATATATAATATAATATATATATATATATATATATAAAAAGGGTGGATTGTTGAGATGGGGCAGTAAGACAGCTACCCTAAACATTGTAGCTACAGGAAAACGGTCATAAGAGACTGTCCTTAACTTTTTGAAATATTTCGATCCGCATTCACAAATTTTGAAAAAAATGTACAGTCAGCAAGAAAATGGGCAGTCTTCACAAAAACTTTTTTTGATACCAATTGATCCTTTTTCTTATAAGGATCAAAAAACTCTACCGGACCAACTGAGGTTTGAGTACTAGAAAAGTCAGATATAGCAAAAACTTTTCTCATACATTTCGTAGGAAATGTGACTCCAACATACTACATACATTAAGAATTTTCAAAATCTGGGAATGCAGATCAAGATGTCTCAAAAAGTTAAGGACAGTCTCCTAAGACCGTTTTCTTCTAGCGACAACGGTTAAGGTAGCTGTCCTTACTGCCCCATCTCAAAAATCCGCCCTGTGTAATAATTAGGGTGTACCATAAATTTCATGTTCGATTTTTTTACGCATACCTTCTAAAAAGTTTTGTAATAACCTAATAGTCTAGAAAAAATATTAGCCCGCTTTATGAACGATAACCCGTGCCGACTTGCGATTTCAAGTTGTTCATACAAATTGCACGGGTACTGCACTGCGACCTATAACTACATGATTGTTTTATTTGTCATTTCATACGTGATTTTTTAGGTTATTACGGTTATTACGGTTATTTAGGTACGCTGTTGTTTATTGCATAAATATGTCGGTTGAATTACAGAGTGATAACCATACTATTTTCCTCACCGGACTGCCTACTGCCTAACAATCAAATATATGGTGCAAAATTATTATTTATTCGACAAGTTTTCGCTGTCTGACTTTACAATATTAGTGAAGTCAAGCTAACTGTCAGTGAAAATGCAAATTTTGTGATTAGGGAGTGCTTGGAAAGAATCTAGAATTCCCACAAAGGCATTTCCTAACTGCGTGAAGAAATGTGTTGATTTATATTATCATGTTTGGAAAGACATGCAGAATGTAAAAAAAACACTTAAGAACCGTGAAAATAATTTTGGAAGAGACCTTGATAAATTATTAATTTAGTCTTGCACACGCATTTGCCTTTGAAATAATGAAAATAAAGGAATACCAAATATTTTTGATAAAACAAAGAGCCACGTCGACGGGGATGCTTAGGTGGTGTAGAGAAAAATTTGGTAAAATAAATTTGGAAAGAGATAGACAAAGACGAAAATTCAAAATTCAAATTCAAAAATCATTTATCAACCCATTTAAGGCCATATTATTATGTTGTACAAAATTCCAATCAATTAAGGGGGTGTGTAACGTTTGATATAATAACAAAAGTTCTAATGATCTTATGACCTAATTTCATTTAATATAATGTGTTTTTAATATAACGATCAAATGATATAATGAATTATTGATATAATTTCATTTTACCTAATTTCATATGGTATAATGAACAGTTTATATAAGGCACATTTGAAATAATATTCAATTAATATAATATTCAGTTGCTATTATATTCAAAATCTATAAGCGACGTTTAATATAATTTGGAAATGTCTACTTTTATTTTTGCGTTTTCTTCTTCTCCTGTTGTAAGTACGGAAAAAAAAACCACTTTGTGGCGACAACATACACCGGCTTGTAGTTAACAGGTTGAATCTGTTCTAAAACCGAATCGGGGCACCCCGACTTTACGTAGTCTTTTCGCTCCTACCCTAGAGTGTATATAAAAACCAGAGGCACGGATGGAGAGCAACCCCCGCCCGCTGATGCTCGCACGGGTGCCTATCCTTTGTTACGTAAGGGCGAAGGGGTTGCACTTCCCGCAGCGCCGGAGACGATGCAGAAGCAACTTTAATGTTTTGAGGTTAGGTTACAATATAATTTGCTTTTCTCAAGAACGATGCGTTACCTTAGAAAATTTGTTAATATGAAAGTTAGGTCAAATGAAAGTTATATAAAAAGAGCATTATACAATTTGAAAATTATATGAAATGACCGTTATACTAAATGAAATTAAAGAAAAAGAAAATTATATCAAATATAACATTAGATCATATGAAATTAGGTTAAATGTTTGTATAGTATATGAAAATTATATCATATGAAAGTTATGTCAATTGAAATTAGACTATCTGTTGTTATACCAAACATTAAACACCCCAATTAAAGATATATAAAAATAATTAATAAATTTGGTAAAAAAATATTAATAAAATTATTATTAGAATGTCAATACTTTATTTAAATAATTAATAAAAGGCCTGCCTCTGAGTCATTTATTTGTTTGTCATTACATTAATCATATAACAATGATTAATGTACTGACAATCAAACTTGTTCGCAAATACGCTCAGGATGGTGCTGGAGGTGGTCCGGAGCCTGCGCCCCAGAGATGTGCACCGCTTTCGCATCGTCGTGTAGAAACAGTCGACACGGGCGTCAGCGAACATCCCCGACGCGCTGCAGTTCCAAGGCAGCCCCAACAACACCCTGAACGCATTATTATACTGAATACGGAGAGCGTTGTACTGCTTCTGGGTATATGAGCCCCACAGGTTGGCTATGTAAAGGGACGTACAAAACGCTCTGAAAAGAGTTATTTTGACGGCCCCGAGCAACGAAAAAACCTGCGGGCGATCATATTGGCCCTCACAGACAACGCCCTCCGCTCCCTATCGATGTCCGCATCGTCCCTAAGGTCAGAGGTCACGATATGCCCGAGATATTTAAACTGTTGCACTCTTTTTAACTTGACACCGTTCAATCTAATAGGTGGAACAGTATCCGGGCAGCTCCGACCCCTGGCCCAAAAGGCCATGCATTCACTCTTCTTTGCGTTATAGAGCAAACCGTGATCGAGCGCGTAACGCAAAGATGAAGCGAAAAGAAGAAGAGGAAAGAAAAGTGAGACAAAAAGAGTTATTGTCTGTTGCATCGACTTCTACTACACATAACTTGGAACATTCACAAGATTCAGACAAAGGACAGATTCTGAATTCTGAAGTCAGCTTGCCAGAGATTCCTGCCCTGAAACAAGTCCGAAAAGACAGAAATAATCTGATAACACCTAAAGTTGTTGGAGCTTTAGATCGATACCAGTTAAGCATAAGAGACTCCGTTTATTCTTCATGCAGTCGTAGAACCGCTTGATCTGAGCAGCGAAGATTTCCCCATTATCAAATCCTCGATCCAGCAAATTCGTACACAGACCAGAAAATCTAGGGCAGAAGCAATAAAACTGACTTTCAGGACAATGTACCTGACGTAGTCACAGTCTATTTGGGATGAAAAATTATAACCAGGCTTCAGACTTGAATATGCGAACTTAAAAAGAAGAATACTTGCCGATTATCGCTTCATTTGCCGACAGAGAACAGCTTCTAGCAGTACCAAAACTAGAGAGTTTTTTGGTAAATATCAAGCTAAAGCTATCTCAACTGCCCTATATGACTGGAACCTTAGGTGCAAATAATGCGTTGCGACATAACAGCTTCGAATACTAGCCATTTCAATGGAGCTTGTGTTCCTTTGGAGCAGAATTTATAAAGAGAATATTTACCTACTTTTGGCTTGTAGTCATCATGTTTATGAGTTGGTGATTTATGTTATTTTATATGTTTAAATAAAGATAAGTATTTCTCTTATTTTATTTTGTCTTTTATTCACTTTATTTTATATTATTATTAATTTTGTAGGAGTAACCAAATATTAGGACAAAACACAATTTTTCACAAACTTTGTGGCTTGGTCGGCACGGGTTGCAATCATGCTAGAAAGGTAAAATTTCATATTTAAGTATGGTTTTGCATTTATAAAAAATATAGCGGGTATTTATTTCAAAATTGGACAAAAAAAAAAATTCCTCATATAAGAGACACCCTAATATATATATATCTTACTTCGTACTAATATTATAAATGTGAAAGTTTGTATGTTTGGATGTTTGTTACTCAAACACGTTAAAACAGCTGAACGCGTTTGGATGAAGTTTGGCACACAGATAGTTTATAACCTGTATTAACACATAGGATACTTTTTATCCCGGTAGTGTGTTCCCGTGGTATAATTTCTGACCTCCACGCGGGCGAAACCGCGGGCAAAAGCTAGTTAGAACATAATTATTTTCAAGAGAGGTTTGAAAGCTGTTACAATATTGCTACATGAACCGATTATTACTTACTGTGGCTTCTAACTTAGGCATGGGCTGGTTCAAAGGCCACAGGGAAGAATCAGTACTATATGTCTGTTTTCCACTCGAGCAAGGTCTCGTCAGGTGTATGTCAACGATAGCAGATTCATACCGTGCTGCTCGTTTAGGACAGAGAGTCAGAAAAGCCTGAAATTAGAAGTTGGGCATTAGAATGACCTATAAAATTTAGTTGGGAAATGTTACTGTTAGCCTGCATCATCTCACTGCTAGGCAAAGACCATGACCTACCCATGACCCCGTAGAAGATGGCGACCAGTGGTTCACAATAGCTCTGGGTCGCAAGAGCTGGAAGTCACGAAATGTAGTTTTGGGGAAATTTTTATGTCTGATGACATGCAACACGTTTTCCCGTACATGACAAATTAAGATAGCAAGTAACAATGACTTATAAAAACCTGCATAATTATTATCGCACAAAACAAAAAACTAAGAGAGTATGAACCGTTGCAATAGATCCAAAGTAATCATAGTCACTTACCTTATACAACAGCGCCTTCGCGATATACCTTTTATACTCAATACCTGGTTCAGGTGGATTAGCATCTACCTGCATCTCTCCTTCTAACACCCTAATCGCCCCTTGCAGGGTTTCGTTGGTAAACAAGGGCTTTCCAAGCAGATACCGTTCAGTTAATACTGCCCTATCAAAGTTTATTGAAAGAGCTCCGAACGTAATGCTGACTTCTTCAACCACGTCGGAATCATTTAGTTTGCAAAGGAAACCAAAATTGACTATGGCATGGGAACTTTGGGCTCTTGGCATTAGCTAAAATAAAACAAAATTTAGGTTTACTTTCGAATAATTATATATATTATAGAAAAGATTCAATTAGCGGCCTTAACTTAATATTTTTTGTACTGTGTTCTACATAAAACTTACCTTGTAAGTAAAAAGTTTGTATTTGTAGTTTGTCAACGGCGGAAACAATACATTCACGATAATTTTTCCTTTCATGTTTAATTTTAAGAATTCTTGCATTGTAACTGTTACTTTGGCTCCATGGTAATCCACTATAATATTTAAAGAAAACATAAGAATCACAAAATTACGGGTCTTCAAAATATTTTAAATATTTTTTAAAGTTACTTACTAACAGTAAGTTGAGCACCTACAGTGTCGAAGATAAGATATAAATCTGATTGGAACACATTGTGTGTGTGCTTGACCATCAGGTTACCAGCGATAGTAGCTACCTAAAAACAGAATTAAATTTAAAAAAAGACGATTATGATCGAATTTAAAGAAAGAAAATGAAAACACTTGCATTTCTAACAGGTATATGAGCTACCAAATCCATATGGTCATACAATGTCGTCAAATAGGTAAAGTTTTCTTGTGTAGCACGAGCCTTCAGGATTTCCATAAATTCTGTCAATGTACACCCAGCTCCTACTATGAGGTTTTGATCCAATATATTCTCTTTAAGCTCTTCAAGATGGCTAACGGCTATGATTGCGTTAGGATATTCTAATAATGGATAAGCTCCTGGAATTCGAAAAAATATTAATCAAAAGTGGAAAAGTAAAATGAAAATAAAAGCTCCATTTTGGTCGATATTGAGCTGAATAATATATGACTGAAATGGATTTTTTTAAGGTTGCGTTATTTAATTTGGACATAAGGATCCTTGAAAAAAATCCAGTTCAGTATATGTAGTATAGGATCACTCGTCTGTCTGTCTGTCTGGCTGGCTAGCTAGCTGTCTGGCTGTCCCCAATTTGCTCCGAATCTAATGGATCGATTAAGTTGAAATTCAGTACACATGTCAATTTCTGTGACCCAAACAAGGACGTGTTACGTAAATAGAAATTTTGAATATCACTTTTGGGAGACAACCGGTCTTGTTTTGCACACTGTACTGTGTGACATATCAAATGAAAGAACTTACCTTATAATTGAGCAGTATGCTGTGAAAGTCTCAAGTATATTTTTTATAATTTTAAAATAAATAGATTTATAGTTGTTTAAGAAAATAGATGAAAATTTACCATTACGATTAGACATTAAACCCCCCCCCCCCTTACCTCCGAAACTGCTGAGCCTTAAATTTTGAGAAAAATACAGATCATAATTCTATACTTATAGATTACAGCAAAATCTATAAGAAACCTATGATTTTAACATGGTAAATCTCCCAATATTGTGCGTACAACATTTGCAGTTGGAATGTATGGGAGACACTTTTTTTTAAACAAATTTTAAATTTGTTCTTGGGATAAATTAATTGTGCGTGGTTTTTCATTAAATCATGGTTTAAAGCGTTGTTTTGTAATGTTTCTGAAGTTGCTGTCGTTTAAGTGATTGATGCTCACTGTAGATTCATGGTTCAGCCTTATTTGACATTGCAATTATTATTTTAATTATATTTTATTAAGTAAGTAATACATGCTTTAATATAACACATTTTTCAACACACTTGCTCGTAAAGTAGCTCTTATTGAACCGTTTTTAGGGTCATAATTCAGTATATTAAACGCATGCTCTTTACTTTATGTTATAGGACTAGTGCTGTAATGCCACAGATAACTAATCAGCATTTGGTTGCGACGCGCTAAAAATAATAACATTGGACTTGCCTGGGAATTGAACGCGATATCTACGTGTCACTGATTAAATACGCGCTAATTACGATACATGTATTATCACACCCACTTTAACATCCTATGCTTGTTTCTTATCTTTTAATTAAACTATTTTAATAAACAATAAAAGCGAAAACTGGAATAAATTTTGTATTTTTACAAAAGTCAAACAACCGACCATAGGCAACCGACATCCTTTTTAACTGGTCTAAATTTATCTTGTCATTGAAAAGTTAATGATTGACATAATAAATATCGATTATTTGTTCAAGGAGTATTTTATTAATCCTTTATTGAAAAAAAAAACTATTTTAATGTATTTATAATTATTATACTGACAACAATCATGTTTTTCGGCTAGGATTTTCAAGATGCTGATTGAGCGTTTAAAGATGCGATCCTATTTCCTTATTAAATAATGTCGTTGGTCTATATGTATTATGGGGACCCCTCAAGTTTTAGAATATGATACTGCTTTAACACTGAATTTGTTACGAATCATAACGAATACCTTCAAAAAGAGCACGGGTTGCCCACCATATTTTTTTAAAAGTGAAAGTGATCTTAAATCCTCCGAGCTAACTAGACGAATACAATATATCGTTACTGTTAGAAATATTATAAAATGTTTTTGTCTTTGACTTTCGACATGTCCGACTGAAGTACGAGCAGAGAATATGAGCTACCCCAAGGATGACCAATTAGTTTTATTTAGGGTCTATATAAAAAATTCATATGGCTCGCGGTCCGTTTGGAAGACGTTACCTACTAGCAACCAAGATTAAAAGATGTTCAAGGACCTTGCGTATTTTTGTGTTTTTTTGGAAATCGATCATTTCGATTTGTATAGTACCTCACCCAGCTAGCTCTATTACTCCCGAAAATATTTGCAGCTTCATGCGGCTTGCGTCAGTGTCGTCCGTTGTTGTGTCGACGGCACAAAATATAAAGCGTGGGCATAATTCAATTGCTCAAAAAAAAAATGATTAGGTTTTTGTTATAAATTTAACTGTTTACTTAAAGTCCGTACAAAATAGGTCGGCGGTCCGGATCCGGACCGCGGTCCGCCATTTGGTGACTCCTGAGCTACACCATATCTCTAAGTAGTGTGTGAGCTACACCATCTGTAAGCTCGTTTCGTATTATTTGTCAGGTAGGTATTTGTTTATTTAATTTTTTTTTTTTAATCTTTGACATACTAAACGTACGCAAGTACCCGTGCTATCTTGTTCGTTTTCACGGTTTTAAGTTCGAACATACGAGTATTTCAATGGATTTGTTTATTATGTGAATGTTACTCAATATAAAAAATACTGATGAAACACTACTTACAAAAAAAATCGTAACATCGAAAGTACCGAAACGAAAAGATCATACTAAAACCATAGACAATTTCTAGCGGCCATTGTTGTTTGACAAATTTTGAAACGCGACATGGCAGTATGGAATTAGTAAGTACTATCATTGCAGCATGGAATTTGTATAAAAAAATTGACTTTTAATACATGGAACTATCAATCAATCAATCTTTATTCGTGAACACAGGTACTATAATAAAGGTCTTATGTATACATTTTAGTCGAGCTAGAGCTCGACTAAAATGTATACATAAGACCTTTAATATAATAATTTAATGTAATATATTTGTCCACCAATTTCATTGGTAGGACATAAAGTCCTACCAATGAAATTGGTGGACAAATATATTAGGTTTTTAGTAATAAGTCTGAATCTAACTAGTATGAACTATCCTATACTATTAAAGGAGCATTCTCTATTTTAACCCGAGCAGACATTTCTGCTTTTTTTAATCTCATCAAAGAGACTTCTTGCCTTCTATGTTCTATGTTATGGGGTTTGGTTTCCTTCAGGTGGACCATTGTGCGTGGGTACTTCTTGTTTTTTTATGCCTACTGTATAAATAAATAAAATGTGATACATTAACATAATATTTCATCAAATTATATATTTTTCACTACATATTAATCTTAATATGCGTATTCAAATTATTATTTTGTGTTTATTATATTTTTTTATAGTCTGTTCAGCGGTTTTGCCTGTGTTTTTATTTACAATTGCACGCGCATCGCTAGTAGAAAAAAAAAACCAGCGCGCCATTTTCCGTAAATATTTGTTATCGTTTTTGTTTTTTTGTTATAAAAATACGAAAATCTAAAGCATTGTCACCAACCGACGTACAACAGTTTTTAAAAGAACCTGCGATTGACAGTACCTGGCAACAAAGGTCAGTGGAACTTTATAAATCTAAATTATCATCTCGATAGTTACGTTATTCCAGCATAAGTTCTTACAACAAGTCTGTTTTTTTCCTCGCAAGTTTGGCGCCAATGCCGCTTTTTGGATAGTGACCTTTACCAGATGCAGCACACTCGTATCATAATGTACTATTTTCAATAATAATTTCTTTAATTTAACGTTGTGTACTTCGTTAGTAATTTTTTGTCAGCATTTTAAAGTAAAGCCTAACATTTTTGGTGAGGCCTATTTTGTTAAATTATAACACGATGTTGTTGTGTTGTTGACAAGAAGAAGGTACATTAAATGCTGAATTATTTACGAACTTTAGTGCCACAAATGATCAATTATTAATCTATTGTACAACCTATAACTAAATACTTCCATTGAATACTTAGTGCGGCTTTCACGTGTACAATATTCCATAATAATTTTGACACTGACAGCTCTTGAACGCGTTTTAGAAATGCTGATCGTGTTCAGTTTCATTGGCGAAATCAGCCCTTATTAGTACTAACCGTGATAAACAATGTTTTTTTTAATTCCAAGTTGGCTAACTAAAACTTTCCTGTATTTTTTGCTTTATTATGAATTAATCTAACTCAACTCAAAAAAAAACTCGAAGCATTTATTTCAATTAAACCATTTACAGGCACTTTTGAATTGTCAAGGAATCGGTCAGTCAGAAATATGAAGCTAGTTGCCCATTCCAAAGCGTAGTAGGTTCCTATGGAGAAGAACGGGCAAGAATCTCCACGGACACTCTTTAAAATAAATTGTTACAAAATATTGGTTACATCATTCATGTTCAAAATTAAACATGTGAGAACAATGTAGAAAGACGTGCACGTTAGAAGCGTCCGTAATAACATAATAATAAATCTAATAATCAGGACCTAATAGTAGTACAGATTGATGCTAACGCATCATAAGCTAAATAATTTATTGACAAAAACTGTACATCAGCCATAATCAATATTTTAATTATATAACTTTTAGAAGTTATGCCTCTTTCTCACGATATCCATCAATTTATTTGCTCGCCAGATTTATTTTTTTCTGTCTTTAATTTTATTGAGTGCATTAGCAAATCTAGAAATAAAAAAAAATAAAAATCGTACAGTATTTAATTTTATGCAGTACGCGAGTTTCCTGGAAATTCGTTTTTATTTCCTAAATCGGCACTTATTTCGTAAAATAAAGGTTTTAAGGAAATACTTTATAATTCATATCACAAGAAAAAAAATATGATTTATGAGAATATTAGTTTACCAGAAAAAATCCAAATGGCTTTAGCCATTTTACCTTTCCACTGTCGTTATAATAGCTGGTTATAACAGTACTGTTGATAGACTTGAATTAATTTGCTAGTGACATTACATTTAAAACCACTCGAAAAATCATACATACTTGAATATCAAGCCACATTGTTACCTATGTATTCTGCTGCATTATTATACCAATATCAATTTAGTTACCTTTAAAAGTATTTCCACCAACGAGCATGTAAGACTCAGAATTCTCCTCCAGTAATTTGGCAACTTCTGCGAGGCTGGTAGGCCTGTACCATGTTTTACCATCTTTTAGTTTGATTGTGATCATTTTCTCTTCATGATAATCATCATGGCGCACCATGCACCAACCATCTTCCTTTACATTATTCGAGCTTTGGCAACAATTTCCTGAAGACTTGCAGATGACATCTTTAACATCCATGATCCTCTCTTCCTTGGGAGCGTCAATTGCAAACTTCTTGAAAGCATCTAGAATGGCCCTATAGCCGGTGCAGCGGCAAATATTGCTAGAGACAGATTTTTCTACTTCCAACATAGTCAGATTCTTATTGTTTTCCAAGAGTCTATAAAAAAGAAAAAAAAAAATTTAAGAGTTCCGTAGCACACTTCGTTGTCCGTCTGTCTGTCTGTGGTTCAGTCTGTCAGCCCTTTTCTCAGGAACGCATATAGGTATCAAGTTGACCGCAATGAAAAAATATGGCCATCTATGCGATATATTTTGATACTGGGAAATAAATCAAAACCTATAGGTTACCTACTTCCCTATATGTTTTGTTATATCGATGTATGGGAGAAAATGTTTTTCAACTACAATAATAAGTTTGTTTTTGGGATAAATCATCTCAACCACTCATTGTACGTGGTCCGACACGCACTTGGCCGGTTTTTTTAAGGGATATTTACGTCGCAGATAACGTCTACGCGTAACATGGAACAGTCACTATAGTTAAAGATCAGCATACCCATGCATAGCCATCACCCATCCAGGTGTGCAGTATCCGCACTGTGTTGCATTATTCTCAGCTACCGCCTTCTGCAAAGGGTGGTATCCATCTTTCCTGTTGCCCAAACCTTCTATGGTCCTGATGTCCCAGCCGTGACAAGACGCGATGGAAGTCAGGCACTGTTAAACAAAATGCATATCACAATGACTTGCCCATGCAAGCAGCTCTAGCAAAATCAATAAAAAATTAATATATAATAAATAAATAAATAAAGAAAATGCCACGTAATTATAGCCGCTTCAGACGTTTCTTCATGTTTGATCATGTGTTATTTTCTCTTGATATTGATATTACCTCTTGTATATTGATACAACAATTTCTTCGTTACTATTGAAAGTGTTAAGAATAAGTTAATATTCTTTATACCTTTACATCGCATGTGTTAAATTAAATTATAACGGGTGTAAAAAATTCGCTTAACGGAGCCGAGAGTCACTTCTTCCCGTTTTTGGAATCATTTTTAGGGTTCTGTACCTAAAGGGTGCCAACGGGACCAACTAAGGCTCCGGTGTCCGAACGTCCGTCTGTCACAAGGCTGTATCTTTTGAACCGTAATAGGTAGGCATTTGAAATTTTCACAGAGTGTGTACTACTATGGCCGCTAAATAAAATAAAGAAAAAAAATATGGGTAAAAATAATAATAAATAGGGATAAAGCTCTAAAAACTTCCATAATTGTTCCATTATACAAAAAACAGGATAAGCAATATATGGCTAACTACAGACCTATTGCATTGATACCTGTCTTCTCAAAAATATTTGAGAAAGTAATTTATAAATCATTATATACATACCTTGAGAAGTCAAAAATATTAGTTAAAGAGCAAAAGGGATTTCGTAAACAGAAGACAATTAATATGGCCATACATGATCTTCTTCTCCCTGTTTTATCAAACGTGGACAAGAGAAATCCTGTATGTACTATCTTTATGGATCTGACCAAGGCCTTCGACTATGTAGATTACGGAATACTGTTAAACAAACTAGAAACATATGGTATTAGAGGAAATGTACTTAAACTGTTCGAATCTTATTTGGTGAATCGAAAACAGTTTGTGGAAATCACACAAATATGTACTAATAACGGCTACGAGAATAAATATCGATCCAAGCGTAGAACAATAAAATACGGCGTACCTCAAGGCAGCGTACTTGGACCACCCCTCTTTTTAATATACATTAATGACCTTCCCGGACACATAAACCATCCCATGGTACTATTTGCTGACGACAGCACAGTAGTAGTTGAATGTGACAATAATATGACTTATGAGAATGAAATAAATATGACATTAAATACAATAATATCTTGGTTCAACAATAATAATCTTGTAATTAATTTAGACAAAACTAAAATCATGCATTTCTACCAGAGAATTCCAAGTAAGATCCCTGAAATTCAGTATTTAGGGAGTCCAATAGAGTCAACTACTGTCGCCAAATTCCTCGGCATCGTAATTGATAATAATCTGACATGGAGATCACAGACAGATGAAATTTGTAAAAAAATGAATAGATTTGCATACGTTCTATTTAAACTATCAAAGACTGTCAGCCTAGAATCTGTACTAACGGCTTATCATGGTTATGTTTCATCAACACTTAGGTATGGCATAATGTATTGGGGCAACTCCGTCGATAGAGATTTTGTATTTAGAGCTCAATTTTTTTTTATTAGATCCATGTGTGGCCTAAATAGCACCGATAGTTGTCAACCGTTCTTTAAAAGCCTGAACATTCTTACCCTACCATCACTGTATATCTACGAAACAAATATATTTGTCAAAACACACATCTCACAGTACAAATTAGCTTTTAAAAGTCACTATCGCAAACTACGTGACAAAAATGAGTTAGAGCTTGAAATCACACATGGTAAAATAGCCTTAATGAATAAAAGCACTTTCTGTATGGCCACAAAAATATTTAACAAGCTGCCTGAGACATTGAAATCGTTAAACCTGGACAAATTCAAAAGAGTGCTTATGAAAATATTAATTGATAAATGTTACTACTCGCTAAAGGAATATTTGGACGACAGTTCTATAATGCCTCCTTTAGATAATAAGTGTTAGGTCATCTATTTTGACATTACTGTATTTATTTTAACTAATCGACATTGCAATCCATTGACATTATTCTAATACATTTTATTGACATTTAACATTTATGTGCTACCTTAGATTTAATTGTTGACATTGAAGGAATAGTTTTATAATTGCTATGACACTTCTGTATTAATTTATAATTTTATGACTGACGTTATTTTCTATTTTTTTTTTTTAACTTTTCTAAATTTTATTGTTGACTATTTGAAAATATTTATGCATCGCTTACACTTTAGCATTCTTGTTTTTTATAATTTAAATTGATAAAAGTATTTGTTGCACGTAGATAATTAATAATTAAATGTAAAATTGATCATCATATTTGTACGCCAAATGGCAAAACATAGAGCACATATGAGAATGTAACACCTGTTTGTAACTACCTATGTTAACAAATAAAGAATCTGAATCTGAATCTGAATCTAAAAAATATGTGCTGTCAAATGTTGTACGGTGATGCGGAACCCTTCGTGTGCGAGTACGGCTCGCACCACTTTTTTAGGGTTCCGTACCAAAATGGTGGAAAGGAACCCTTATGGTGCGACTCAGTCTGTCTGTCACAGCTGCATATCTCAACAACTACTAATGCTATCAATTGAAATTTGAAATAGTTTTAGATGAATTTTGACCAGCTATTTTACAAATAAGAAAGAAATAAAAAAATATATAATAATATATTTCTTAGCAACAGGGATTGTTTTTTTTTTTTAGGCCACATTGTTTTCAACTTTTGAGGAAAAAAAAAAAAAAACCCTTATCTCCGAAGTGTGCATAGAAAAAAAACTGAAATTATTCTATATGATAGAAGTTTATGTAAACATTACAGGAAAAACAAAAAGATGTCAATAAATAGCACATTTTTTCAGAAATCATCAACAAAAATAACATTAGCGGTCAAGATATGGCGCTGACCGAAAACTGCAATATTCTACACCGCAGTGTTAAAATTCTCTGACGAATATAGGCCTCGCCGATGAAAATTTAAAAATATTTCACAGTTCACAACCAAAATGTCCTCCTTCCTACCCACTCGCAGGTTGCTTTGGGTGTAGCACAGTTGTAGTTTTTTCTAGGTATAGAACTTTGTTTTTAAGATAAATTCATCCAAACTATAGAACCCATCGGTGTGCGTGGTCCGACACGCACTTAGCCGGTTTTTGAATTTCAATTCAATTCAATCATTTATTTCGGAAACCATCCAAATTGTATTAGTGTTAGAACTTAGAAAAATATTTTTTATTTTTTATATTTTTTATTTACCATTTCAAAAAAAATTACAAGGTGTTTCAGCAGAATAGCATTTTTAAACCACTAAGGTTTGTACTTAATTCTACATGTAAATTCTACATCATAGTAAAACAAAATCAAGGTAAACAACAAATATAACAAAATACCTTATTTCGAAATTTGGTAACTTATGTTAGTAGGTAACATTAAAATCAAAAACAATATTATAATCACAACAAAAAAAAAATTAAGATCAATATTAAAATCAAAATTAAATTAAATTACAATTAAAACAAAATTAAATAAACATTAAATTTAAATTAAAACAAAAACAAATTTATGTCAAAATTTAAATCAAAATTAAATTAAAACATGACCAAAACTAATCTTCTACACGAACATCAATTTAAATATGTCTCCTCAGCACCGGGCCCGCAGCTATGTCTACGGGACCAGTTCATCAGAAAAGGGCAGTCTGGCCTCTGAACAATAACCTTCAGGATGCTATTGGAGCTTCCACGTATCCTATGCATTAGAGATGCCGTTCTTTCGCGCATGATAGCCTCAAAACTATCTATGCCTGCCTCGGCACAACATTCCCGACGCACTACAGAACCGGGGAAGCCCCAGCAACACCCGAAAAGCATTATTGTACTGAACACGGAGGGTTGCTGTAGGCTCTCTGCGTATACCTGACCCACAGGCTGCAGGTGTAAAACGTCTGGCAGTATGCCTTAAACAGCGTAATTTTCACGTCTTTAGTACACCTAGCAAACCTGCGGGCCAGCATATTACATCGAACCGACAACGCCCTTCGCTTTCTCTCTAATAATGGACGAAGATGAAGATCAAAGTTCCAACTTAAAAAAAATATGTTTTTTTACAAAATCAAGTTTTAAATGTTATAACTTAAGTTTAAACCACTCCTATACTGTTGCGTGCACCCATAAGCACAATATTTTGAGTGCGTTTTATTGCGCGCTGGTAACAGCGATTTTTCATACCAACAATAAAGGTCATATCCCGGCAATAATTTTTACTCAAAGTTTCTTAGTTTGATGTACAGAATGCGTAGATGACGGCTATGTGATGGATCTTTTTACACCCTGTATATCCATATTTATGACAATGTTACCGGCAAAGTATGAATAGAACACCTGATAACAACGACACAAATTGTCTTGAGCGGGTTAAGCCTTCCCTAGATGAGTTCCAGTTTCTTTGCAATTAAGTCTAGGTTACTAAGCCAATTGGGTACTTACAGAATTGATAGCGATGTGCGGTGCTCCTGGGGTCTTAGCGGCTGTGACCATACAGGTTCCGCAGCCGCCTTCACGACACATGTACTTGGTGCCGCGCTTCTGCAGGTAGTTGCGGAGGTAGTCCAGCAACATCGTATCTGAGCACACATCGCTGCCCACTGACGAAAAAACCATTTAATTAAAGTAAATCCGCAGCTGTAGCCGTGAAATTAAAATTGTATTACGTTTTTTATAATTTACAGGTCAGTGTCAGGTTATAAATCTTGATCAAAATATGATTTGCGACCATAACAAATATGTATTCACAGCTTCGATCGAAGATTTACAGAATTTTAATCTCTAAGTTAGATTTGTTCCATAAAAACTTTTCCATAAGAGATTTGTTCATCCGGAAAATAACCGGATTTACCAACATAGCTTGCAGAGTAAGCAAACTGAAGTGGCAGTGGGCTGGCCATGTTTGCCGAAGGACCGATGGGCGGTGGAGTAGACAAGTCCTGGAGTGGAGACCGCGTATCGGCAAGCGTAGCGTGGGACGCCCTCTAGCTAGATGGACTGACGACCTTAAGAAAGTGGCTGGGACAGACTAAATGCGGAAGGTGGAGGACAGGGTCTTGTGCCACAGCTTGGGAGTGTCCTATGTCCAGCAGTGGACTGCGATAGGCTGAGTTGATTGCTTGAAATATTCCTTTATTTCGGATGTTGTTAGGAGCACCGTTTTTCTCCATGACATCATCACATAATGGCCTATATACCTTGCTCCGTAATGACTCCGTTTCAGGAAAACTATCGATTAGAATATTTTAATTTTTTGGTGTTTTAAAGTAAAAGTCTTTAATCTTTCAATTCTTTATAGTTCCTGAATCCTTGAAGAATTCTGCATCAAATTGATCTTTTATCAAATCAGACAGAACTTAAAGTCTGTAAAATCACCATCCTGGCTTTACTTTAAAACGGGAAAATAAAATGTCTCTTTGTTCGATAGGATCTAGGTAATCATACGAATAGAAAATCATCACTGCGGGTTAAGAACGATAATTTTTTTACAGCTACCGCAACAATAAGACCAAAAATAATTGAATGGAATGAATGGAATGCTACAAGGTAGGTCTTCTAGCCCTCTTATGTATTACTATACGAGTATTCTTGAAATGGAGTGATATAATTTTGTTTATTGAATTTTAATGCATTATTAACGTAGATTTTAACTTGTCGTAAGGTTATTTACCACACAAAAATGTAGGTGGTAAAAATGTACTCCGAAAAACATTTAAAAGTTTGGTTGTTTGGGTCTCTTTAGTACTTTTTTATTCAGATAGATTTTTTTAATAAATATCTTTGGGACAAGTTAAATTTTTGAACCATCGTATCTACAAAACATGCCCAAATTGTTACGTTTATTGCTTTAATAGGAATATAATGTTTAGCAATTACACTTTTGTACCCTGTATCTGTTTAAATATAACAATAATAAAAGTAATTATCTGTAACCTGTATGCTGGACTCCATTAACTTTAAACTTCAAGCAGTCCATGGCTGTATAGTGCGGTTCCTTGTAGCTAACTGACTCCTATAGCGGAACGTTCACATGAAAGTATGTCCACTCTATTTAAACTTCCGTAAAAATAAGTACTTTCCTTTTTTGCATATTAATGTGGCGTTCAGGTAAACAGTGTGCATGAAATGTCTTTTTTCTTTAGGGTTGTCAGTATGATTAACCTCAGTAAAACTTTACCTATTTGATTCGTAGATTCCATCCGGTCTGAATGGAAGCCGACCGCACCATAGTTGGGAAAAGGTTAGGCAGATTATGTGCATATAAATACATTAATATGTTTTAAACTCGCATAATAGAGTAATATCGATGCTTTTTTAAATCCAAAAACCGCAAAAGCTGCACAAATAGCATGACCACCCTAGAAACGGGTTTCGTCCACGGAAGAAAAGACAAAATGACAGATTCACAATCACAATCTGACATTTTGTCTATTCTTCCGTCAACAAAACCCGTTGGGGAATCTGCGAAGCAGGGGCGGATCCTCGGCGGATCGCTAGTGATCTATTTTTCATAAGTGCCCATGTAGGTTTATGTGTTTTTTTTTTAAATCAATAACTTGCTTAGATTCATCTCAACCTTGCTTGTTATCACCTAACTTGTTTCCGGGAGCTTAACTCATGTCTTTTCGTTTAATTTCTTTTTTCTATTCACTTACGTGCAAGCTTCAGCTTTTTCAGGCATTCTTGATTCTAGTGAAAGAAGGCAGTAGCTGCATACACGCAAAAATTCGTATAGAATATCTTCAAGTTGTACCAAACTAGTATAGAACAATGTGCAAGTTTTTTTTACCAAATCATCGTGAATGAGTACTAATAATATAAAATACTTATTTTATGACACATCATCATTGCTGCCAAGTTTATAGTACATTCTTATTAATTACTGTTTCGTTTTTCTCAAAAATTTCCGTTTTTTTAGTGTTTTGCTCAACTGGTGCTGTAGCTTTATTCAATATACTCGTAATAATATTATCATAATATCGTATTGCGGTATCAATGTCAACTATTAATTGTAGGCCTCGATATTACGACTCTCTAGAATGCTCCACCAGCAACAATTGTGCACGATCACAGGCTCCCCATTGAGTAGCCGCAGATCTTTGACTGCCCTTTTCCCTATGCGTCTACTGCTATTGCAAAGAGACTGTCGATGTAGCCTCTTCTCTCTCTCTCTCTCATGACGTCATCGATATTTAAATACATTAATGTCCTTCCTTCTTATGAGGTGATTTTTGTTTTCTTATTTAGTTAAATATTCCTGTACTTTCATAGCTAATAAAACATAGCTCATATTTCCTTTTATTTTTTTAACTTGTAACTAATTCAAATAACTATAACTAAAAAGTCCAATAATCATTATGTTCTCTGCTAGTGCTGTGCACTTCTGTATGTGACGAATTCACAACACCTAAAACTGTATGTGATTTTAGTTTGTGTACGTTTTAGTGAGTAAGTCTTGAAGTGCCATATCAATAAATAAACAAATTTTCAACAATGCTTCAACAACAATGCTCACGGCTGCCGCGTAATAGTGAGGAGAAAAATCGCCTCGCTACCAGAGAGAACGCGGTCAACTCCTAACAACAGTCTGAGGATGTTAGTGGACAAATTTAACTCGCTGTTAATGAATCGCTTCATGCAGGTGTTGGATAGGCAGGAGTGATTCATTACATCCGGTGAATGTGTGTAAATATTTTTTTGTGAGTTAGTACTTAGTTATAATTGTAACACACTAACATAGCTTTTTAGTTTCCTTTTTGTAGGTACCTAACCTACTTACATATGGATCATTGTTGTCTTAATAAATAAATTCATTTAATTCTTGAAGATTATTAAAAATTAAAGTTGTTCAAACAACCAACCATTGTAGTTAAATTAATTCACGTAGCGAAAAACACATTTTAAATATTGACTGAAATTAAAAGTGCTTGTCATTTTGTGTTTCAAGAGGTTTCAAGTAATTATTGGAAGACGGGAATAAATGTTTCTAATGCAACTGGTTCGATTAAGGGTGGACCCTAGATATCTAGTTCACCTACTACCAAATACCTAATATTCCGGGAAACGGACCGAGTTGTAGGTATCTTATCAAAACATAACATCGCGGCCTGGTTTCCCCGAAGGGTTAGGCAGAATTCAAACTCAAAGCATTTATTTCAATTTAAACCATTTACAGGCACTTTTTATCTGTCAAATAGTCGGTCGATTAGTCAGAAAGTTGAAGCTAGTTGCCATTCCAAAACGTAGGTCTCTATGGAGAAGACCTGGCAGGAATCTCCAAGGACACTCTTTAAAATATAGATATTTCAAAATCCTGGGTACATTATTCTTGTTGCTTGTACATAGGAGAACAATGTACAAAAAATAATCAAAATAATTCAAAATATAAGATTAAAAATAAGCCCCGGCTGATAAGAGATGTTCAGTCACAACTGACGGCGCCCGTTCACCAACATGACGTGTGGATCAGCAACATCCAGCTCAATCATTTTATAGGGAACCGAATGATCCAACACACTCGCCATCATCAGCGAGCCATATAAGTGAGCATGACATACTCTCAACTGCCATGCTCTTTCAAGTCGACATACAACTTAATAATATAATAAAAGGCTGCACTCACATATACAAAAATTGAAAAAAATCATCGAAATTATACAAAACTAGCAATGTATTTGATGATTAATAGAATTTAGTATCAAAAAGAAAGAAAATCATTATTATCTATTGGACTATTTAACAATTAAAACTTGATTATAGAATAAAATATAAGTTTACATTAATGTCAGAAAATTTATTAGCATTTGATAATCTTTTAACCAGTGCTCAGCTATACAAATAATTTCAAACATTGTTTTTTTCTAAAAACACGACACGGTTGGCGCAATGGCTGAGCGATCGACTGCTGCGCAACGTGTCGTGGGTTCGATCCCCGCACGGAACAAATATTTGTATGATCTGCAAGTAGTTCTTCTGGGTCTGGGTATTAGTGTATGTGAGTTTCTATGTTTGAAAACGCACCGACGATACAGGAAGAAATTCTTAGTATTGGGCAACGTTTCTAAAAAACAAAAAAATATTCAATTTGTAATTGTTTGGAAGAAAAACCTTGAATATTTTGATGAAGCAATTTCAAGGAGTTCTGCTTAGCTCCTTTTTTACAATTAACTAATTGAGTGCAAGAAGATACCTTGTTGATGGTGAAAACAACATTGTTACTGGTAACTTCTGTTGTTTTACTGACTAGTTTTAATTTAATTTGTATTTATTTATACCTTAATATTAGTATTAATACTCATTCTTGTGGTGCTAATTACATAAGACTTCGACATAGTATTTATGTTTGAGTTTATATTAAAAGCTAATAGCCATGCTATTTGACGTCTAAAACTAATAGGCCGATACGCAGTATCCCTAGTCGATTTTAATAATTTCTCAAAAAAGTGTTGGTGTCATAAAATATAAGTTTGTCACTATAGTGCTTAACTAATAAATGGATATGGTTATTTAGCCTAATTATGTATATTATGATTTTGCCTACTTGACAAGTGCTCAAAGTATGGAAAAGCACACAATATTATTTTCTGACAACTAATATTCAAGATTTCAGTAACACTGTCAGTAATGTCACTTTTTTTTACATTAGTACTATTGTCTATAGATACAGAAATAAGGGCTTTCATCGTATTTATTCCCTGTTAGTGATGACATTATCTCTTCGTAGGATTACCCTTTTTTTTTTTTTTTTTTGAGGGTGGGAAATCATCAAATGACTTCTCCCGCTCTGGGCAGAGCGAGAGGGTGTGTCAGACTTTTACTGACTAAAACCCACCCGTGTTCCTTCCGTTGCCTGTGTGCCGGGGCCGCGTTATCCCTTTCGGACAAACCCGCAACCCCAGCAGGCATTGGTCTTTCGACCCCGTTGGTTGGTGCTGACATCTCTTTGAGGCGCGCGTGGAACACAACGCGCCGTCGACACGGGCCTGGTCCTTATCGGACGGCGAGCTGCCCATTGCTCACCGTCCGCAAGCCCGCGCCTACGGTGGCCGGAAGTCGGCTCTGGACTCCCGACGCCCGGGGCGTCTCCTGCGGCGACTAGGGCCGCGAGGGCGTGCAGCTTGCATCTCCCTCGCGCGCTCCGCCTCCTCCTTCGCGAGCATAACTGCTTCGCAGAAGGAGGTGACGGCCTCCCATGCACTCTCGCTCCGAACCATGGCCTGAACCAGGGCCGGACGCGAGAGATTGCCGCCGCCGATTGCCTCCGTGAGGACACGGCGGTGCTCCGCCCAAGCTGGGCAGACCTCCACCGTATGCTCCACCGTGTCCTCCGGGCGATCCACACAGTGGTGACACCCGGGCGTTTCCTCCCGCCTTACGCGGAACAGGAACCTCCCGAAACAACCGTGTCCGGTGAGGACCTGCGTCAGGCGGAAGGTGAGGACGCCATGGCGCCTCTCAAGCCACTCCTCAAAGAGGGGACTTATTGCCGCAATTGTGGCGTGCCCAGCGCTGGGTTGCGACAATCGTACACTCCATGCCGCCATGAGATCCCGCCGGAGCTCTGTCCGCTGTGCCGTGATTTCTCGCGGCAGCGGAGTTACACCCCGGCGTTTCGCCTCCTCGCGCAACTCCCACATGTGCGCGAGGACTTTCGCCTCCAGATCCCATGGCGGTAGTCCGGCAAGGAGGCTCGCCGCCTCACGGGAGACCGTGCGGTATCCCCGGACCAGCCTGATGGCCATGACCCTTTGAGGATTACCCTAACATACAATAATTAACTGCACCTTAACTCGGGTTGTTGTAACTATAGGACTTAATCTCGATATGTCTAGATCTTGTTAGGACTATATCGTGTTTGGACCATCGATTCGATATAAATCGATGGTTTGGACTAGATCGCAATAAGGTCAGATAGCGTAACGACTATATTTTCGTTTGTTTTTTGGAGTACAGTTATCGAGTTATAGCATTAAGTTTTTTTCCTTGGTACCTATACTAAAATACTTAAAATGAAAGCATTTCATTGTAACATAATTATTTATTTATTTAAACTTACGCTTTAAATCGCTAAAGTTTAAAAAAAAAGATAGGAGCGTAATCTCCTTCGTCTATAGTTTATTTAATTCTCTTTGATACTTGCGATTGAATAATATGGTGTTTCTTCTTTTGTTGTTCGGTTCAAACAGAGAATTATGATATTTTTAATCTTGAAAATGTGCCTCTTTTTTTAAATAAAATAAAAATTGTAACAATGTTGGTTTGTGCTGCATGCGCACATTAAGACGGCGATGCCATGCCTCTAATCTATTATTGGTTCTGTGCTTTTGTTTTGCACAGGAAATAAGCAAAGGATTCTTTAGCCATTGCCTGCAAAAGTAGCTTGCGAATGCATTCATTTTAGGTGATTGCGTTGAACATTCCACAATAGCAGACCATCCGTCTTGTATATAAGATGAAGGCAAGAGCGGCAAATTAGAAGTAATTCTAGTGATGTATCGTCCTTCTTGAGATTTCGTCAAACCAATATCGTTATTTGAGAAATACAATCCTAGTATTAGTATTCATATGTATGGTTTAGATAGTAAATGCACTATAACTGGACCTCTATACTTAACGAATGCTAAGAAAAAACACCACATTAACTTACTTTACATTGAGCGTTATGATAAAGGACATTATTGTCTGATTAAAGATCTTGTGCGACTAGTTCGACAACAAATAAGTCATCATAAAGGTAAAATTCACTTTTGTGATGCGTGTTTGCAATTTTTCCCGAGTGAATTGAAATATAGTACCCATCATTGTTGTAATATACTCACAATACTACCTGAAAAAAATAGCATGATACAATTTAAAAATTATGATCACCAACAAAAAAAAAAATATATTATCTATGCTGATTTTGAAAGTATGTTATAAAACTATTCTGAACAAAATACTGAGAATCTTAACACTCAAAAGTTTAAATTACATGTTCCGTCATAGGGCCTGATTGCGTTGAAACATATATCAGCTGGCTGGTTAAAGATGTAACTTGGATAAATACTATATTATCCAAAGTTCAACCAATGAAACCAATGAACAAAAAACTAATTATAAAAAGGCTACCAAATGTTTTATTTGTAAAGAATTATTATTTGGAGATAAAGTTCGAGATCATGATCATGTTTCATCCGAATATAGAGGTGCAGCACATTCATTGTGTAATTTGAAATACAAAATATGTCCATTTGTACCAATTGTTTTTCATAATTTTGCAGGTTATGACAGTCATTTATTCATTAGAAAATTAGCAAAATATGAAGGTCGTATTAAAATAATACCAAAGTCTAAAGAAAAATACACATCTATAACTAAATTAATTCAACAAAGAAATACAGCACGCACTATGCAAATGAAGTTCATTGATTCATATCAGTTCTTAAGTTCAAGTCTAGATGAATTAAGTAAAAGTTTGGATGTTAAAGATTTGCGATCCGATTATCGATTAAAGATTTGTGATCCAGCGTATTATATAATACGCTGGATCAAGAGAGTAATGTTGTAAACTCATATTTCTAAAATTTTCAAAAATGTCGCATAGTAACACACATCGCATTTTAAGTACAAATCTGTGTACTCCCCTAGTGAATGTATATTAAATGCAATCCTACCTACCATACACAAGAAGAAGAACAGCAGCGGTCTCCTGGTAACCCCAGTGATGATGGTGATTTAATTATATATTGCAGAACTTGTTAGGCGCTAAAGCGAATGACAGCAGTCAATCTTTTACTATATCACCACAGCCTGGCTCTAGTTACGCATATGAAGAGGTAAATAACGACAGAGCTTCTGAGATTGCTACTCTTATATTATCAGATGTTTTAGATTTGGTCTGGTCTGAAGTGAAAACAATAAGCCGTTGGCGAGCTGTCATTCCAAGCAATTGGAAAAAAAAAATCGCAAAAAAAAGACGTGCGGAAGGGTTGTCTTATACAACTAATAACCAAATAAGAGCCCCTAAAGTCGCTAAGACAATTAATTGTGCCAAATGCTTATTCAAATGTACAGATACGTACACCGTACAAGACCGAACAAACATTTGTCGAATGTACTGAAATTTAGACTTTACAAACAAGAATAACTTTATACTGTCACGTATTACAGTCCAACCCCCAAAGAAAGTCCTGGTAGAGAGAAAGCGACCTGCTAGACCTACAAAGTGTTATTTCAATTTAGGCGGAGAGAAACGCCAAGTTTGTCAAAAAAAAAATTGCGCTGTTTTGGGCGTCTCAGCGGCAACAATCGGCGACGCGGTTAAAAACCGAGATGAACTTGGATTTTATTCCAGTTCTGATCGACGTGGACATCATGTACCGCCCAATAAAACTCCTCCAGAAAGGGTGCAAGAAGTGGTTGAGCACATTTCTTCCTTCCCTGCAACGGAGGGTCATTATATTCGAAAAAAATCTAAACGTAAATATTTAGAAAGCACACTTTCAGTGAATAAAATGTATGAACTTTATTTGCAGGAGTATAAAAATGACAACCCTGTGTCTGCTATAACTTACCGCAGAATTTTCTCAACGCAGTTTAACTTGAGTTTCTTTGTGCCAAAAAAAGACCAGTGTCAGGTCTGTAACAAATACACCTCAGCACAAGATAAAGCTGATCTTGAAACATCTTATAAGGAGCACATACAAAGAAAGGTCGCATGCGAGGCTGAGAAAGAGAAAGATAAACAAATGGCTGGGACCGATCCTACATTTTTATCGGTATCTTTTGATTTGCAAGCCATATTACAAATACCGTGTTCAAAGGTTGACTTACTTTATTACGTGCGAAAACTGACCGTATACAATTTGACCGTGTATGAGAGTGCTTTACCCAACAATGCCTTTTGCTTTTCCTGGTCCGAGGTACATGGCAAAAAGGGAAGCGCAGAGATTGGTACAATCTTATACCATTACTTGTCAAATTGTATCTCCATGGACGTAACAAGTGTGTCTTTGTTCTCTGACACCTGCGGTGGTCAAAACCGTAACCAGAACGTTGCAGCAATATTACTTTGGGCTGTTAACGAAATAGATCATCTGCAAGTAATTGAACAGAAATTTCTTGAGTCTGGACATTCTTACATGGAAGCCGATTCAATGCACAGCAGCATTGAAAGTTCGAAGAAAAATAAGGACGTTTTCTCTATGACGGATTGGAAAAACATTTTTGAAAGTTTAACGTTTTTGTAGCATTTTATGAATAAATAACCATAATAAGTGATTAAGGACTATGTTTATTTATTTCAAATACCAACAAATTATTATTACACGTAATAATAATTTGTTGGAGTACCTAACACATGAACAAAACCTTATAAAATACTATTTTCTTTACTGAAAACACTTTAATGAGTAATATTCTGTGAAATTATAGTGACTTTAATAAGAAGTTCCCATACGTTTTACAGGTAAAACCGCTTATACTCTTGTCGATTTTCAGTAAAGTCGAAAAAGCTCCAAAACCTATGAGTATTTTCTATTATTTTGTCTTATGTAGGTAAATTATATGTAAAATAAAGCTGAATCAAATAGATATACAGGTTTAAATGCTTTTCTGAGGGATATATACAAAAGTGTATTATTACAGGCAAAACCTGTTAAGTACGCGACTATTTCGTTTTAATCGCGTTTCATCGTCAATTAGTCATATTCTGGATCCTTTGCATGATTAAATAATAAACTAGATAAAATTATGCTTATGAATTTATAAATACAGTGTAAATTTGTTCATGTTTTTAATAAAAAAAAGAACATGCAAACTTTCAAATGGCAATTGGCGTTTATTCAAAATTTTCTGAAGATAAGTATTGTATATTATATGAAATGTATACAAAATTTCGTCAGTCTTATTATAACACTCGGGGTGAACCGATGCTTGATCGGCTTGAATTCAAAGAAAAGGCTCCTTTATTTGTAATTGATTGCTCAAGACAGAACGAGACTTTGAAGACTGGGGCTATAGATGTGAGACTGGAACTCGAAAGTTCTGAAGATATTCCAGAAAATACATCTGCTTATTGTTTAATTATCAATGATCGCCTGATTGAATATAAACCTCTGAGTAGCATTGTAAGAAAATTATCATGAATGCCATAGTCGATCTGCAAGGTTTTAAGATGAAAAATAACGAGTTTATTGTCAAAGAAATAGCAATCGCATACAACAATCGAATTATGGTATTGTTAATTAAACCACCATACCCATTTTACAATCTTACAAAAAAAGAAAGATTACAAGTAAGTTGGATAGAGAGAAACAGAAACATTTTCTGGAAAGAGGGTTATATACCATACTTAAACTTACACCATTACATTGTGCCTTATTTGAAAGAAAAAACCATTTATGTTAAAGGTTGTGAAAAAGTTTTGTGGTTAGAAAACATTGTAAAACATGACAAAATAAATAATTTAGAAAATAAAAACTGTCCTAGTTTTCAAAATATATTTGATGATTATGGAACGTCTAGTAAAATATTTAGCTGTGTATTTCATTCAAATGTATGTGCTTTAAAAAATGTTACATGTTTAAAGATGTGGATTGAGAATAAAGAAATTTTTAACTAAATTAATGTCTTTGTTTTTTATTTACCAAGTCACAACCTCTATTATTACTATGAGGAATTAACCCATTGGTATAGTATGTGGAAGGGAGTAAAGCTCATAAAGTGGCTCAATATTTTAACACACCTTTGACGACACGTTTGACGCATTGGTTAAAAGCTCGTCTCGCTACATCACAACGTATATAGTAAGCTAAACAGATGCTGCTACTTACAAATGCTTCATCTATGGTGGGTTCGATTCCCGGATGGAACAAGTAAGTATTTGGTCCAGCCTATTAATTTAAATATTCCCTGAATATATTCGATATCTCCGACAAGATTACATTCTGAATAGATGGTGAGAAGTCAGTTACTTACTGATGTATAATTGGTGCGATCTGGATCACGAACTGAGCGAAGCGAAGTGATCCAGATGCCCCAATTATACACTACTTACTGCAGTTATTAAAACCATTAAAACCATCAGGCATGGTTTCAGGAATTATAGGAGGAGGGGCGGGGTTCGTAGGTATTTTAACCCTGCTTTACACGGTGAGCTGAGCCTCTTAATAGAAAGAAAAACAAGCGAAATAAAATTGGATTAAATACGTATTATTTACGATGAAAGAATAGTAGATTATTAACCAAGGGGATAAAGCAGTGTCTTCTGTCGCGGGTGACGATTTAAATCGCGAGCGTAACGAAGGACTCGAGGTTTACTCCCGAGCGTAGCGAGGGTGTTAAAAACTTAAATCACGAGCGAAGCGAGGGATTTAAGACGAGTCCTGAGTGTAGCGAGGGATTTAAGACGAGTCCTGAGTGTAGCGAGGGATTTAAGTTCACCCAAGACTAAGACAGCTTTATCACCGAGGAAAATACTCTACTTTTCGTACCATTTGCGAAAAAATTAACACAATAATAATATGAGATAAGCATTTATTAAAAACAATGACAATTAAAAATAAAACATTCGAAACATTGGTCCAATTATTGATAGAGAGAGTTACATTTTTGTTTGGTACATTTATTGTTGATGAGTTGATTTGAGTATTTCTCTGTTCTGGCGTCTGAGGAACTTGCGTTTCATTGTAGATAGTATACGTCGGAGATGGTGGTGCATCGTGATGGTAAACACAGATGTAGTTCAGTATAAATTTCGGTAAGTATTCCAAATTTAAATCACATTCTCCCCCTAGAGGATGAATGAAATTCAGTAAAAAAAAAAAACCCTATTTTTAACAGATTAAAAATGACTATTGTTATGTTCGCTTTTTGTGGCATAGAATGTCACTTTTTTGAGCAAGTGGTACGAAAATTTTATTAACTTTGCTTGGGTATTTATACCCAAGCAAAGTTAATAAAATTTCTATAGGACCACTGCGCAAGTTTCCAATACCAAATTTTCAAAATCAGTTCACAATTGACGAAAATATCGATGGCACAAATTAAAAAAAAATACAGACGAACAATATATTAACCTCCTCTTTTTCTTTTTTTGAAGTCGGGCAAAAATGGAGAAAGATTTGACAAAGTAATTATGTTTCCAAAAAGCTTGATAACTAATGAACTTTAGTAAAAAAAAAAATACTGAATGCAGTCCTTTTTAACCGGAAGAAAAATTATTACTAAACACACACTGTTTAAATGAATTACGAGTATAACGACGATATGATAATAATTATTAATAATGAATGTATTGTCAAATTCATTAATAATAGAAACATTTAAAATATGCCATTAGACATAAATATTATACTCTAGCATTAAATACGTTGAATTGTTTATTCTAATTCGTCATAAGGAACTTTTTACAGATCTTGAGACCAAAACTGTACCAATACTTATTGCAAATAAAATTATTATGATTGTTGTACAGGGATATTAATTGTGCCGTTTGCACGCTGCGTTTATGCATATATATAGAATAGAATAGAACAGAATAGAATAATATATATTTGCTTAAATACATGGTTTAAAAAGATGGTAAAATAAAATAAAAATAACAAGAGCATACAAGCATAGCCATTTGAATATACGGACAATTTAAGTTGACGTAGCTCATTTCTCTGGCTTTACCTATTATTTTATTACGAGTAGGTAAATGTAAGTACCTACATAATTATCGTATTATTTTATTCGCTTTTGCAACTAAATCAATAATGACTAGTGGTTTTGAATTCAGGGACATGCAACAGCTGTATTTCAATTTTTCGTTATCAATCATTGCGAGCAGTGGGTCAGACGATAGCCGGAGCTTGATAGACACAGGCACGTAATCGGTATATTTTTTGTGCATATGCCTACTCATTTTAAAACTTTTAGTATCTATTACAATTGCTTCCATAATTAGGTAAGGTTTAATAATTCGTCGTAGGGCGCCTGAAATTTTCTCGCTAGCAATTGGCTGGGGCATGTCTTAATGCAATATTTGTTATTCCATCTTCACGGTCAGCTAAGGAGTGGAATTCCCCTGACGAAGTCTGTGTTTCCTAATAGCTATAACCCGTGGGGTAATTGCTCAACCGACTGACAATTGCAATGTCTTTCGTTTTGACAATTCGACAACATTCATTGCGTAATTTACGTTGACGACCAGATGAATTTTTCAAACATTTGAAGCAATGGGTTGGGAATTTCGTTCAAAATCCTTCGGATTGTGAAACAAAGTGTGTTAGGCAATTGGGATGCGGAAGTTCTTCCAGTCGAAAGTGACTTGGTTTCTCCTCGGCAAGCGTGCTCCATGGTCGACCACATCATCGCTTACCATCACGAGAGATAGTGGTGAAAAGCATGGATATCAATAATAAAAAAAATGAGTGTAAGTTGTAATAATAATTTATTAGTATTTGCGATTGGTGCTTGGATATCGTTATTATCAAATTAAAATTACAGTGCTCCTGCTTCCTTTAAATATCGCTATTAAAATTTCGTTACTCATGAATATGGTTTCAACAACCTTACTCATTTATATTTAAAAGTTTTGTACACGAGTTTTGATAGATCATACATTACCTAATTTTTAAGGTAATGTATATGAAAGAAGATGGTTATAATGTGCGTATTTTTCATTAAATAATTATTTTAAGTATAATAAACGTATCTTGTTTTATTAATCCTTCAACATGGGTCCATACATAACCATCACATAGAGCGCGCGCATCATAAGTCTGCGCGCGACTGGTGGCGATGACGCTACTGTAATATTTAAAATATTAAATTTATATTAATAATTTTTATCTTAATATTATTAATCTTATATTAATAGTAATTAATTAATTCTGTACTTACTTTGACCTTTACTTAAACGACAAGACGGCGGCGGCATACGATTAGTTCTGATATCAGCCTTACGTGCAATCTAAGGACAAATTGACGTGAAGTTGCCATGTAAGGTGTCACACTTGTTCGGCGGCAAAATCGACATGTAGTGATTTCTTCGGGTGGCCTTTGATATTCAACAAATGCTGCCAAATCGAATGTGCCAATCCGGACAAGTATTTAGCGCCTATTCAATATTTACCAAAGTCAAAGTCAAAGTCAAATCATTTATTTCAAATAGGCCCTTGCAAGGCACTTTTGAATGTCAACAATTACAAAAAAAAAAAAAAAAACCTGTTGAGTCTGGTCCATACGATAATAAAGTTTTTACTAGCTGATGCCCACAGCTACAGGCGCGTTGTTTTCGGAAACTTTCTCACGGGCAAGTAGGTTAACACTACCAAGTAAGTATCCTATGTCCTAACCCAGGTCATGGTCTATCCTTGTGCCAAATTTCATCCAAATCCGTAGTGCCGTTTTTAGGCGTGAAAAGGCAACAGACAGATAGAATTACTTTCGCATTTATCATACTTAATATTAATAGTAGGAATGCAACGATACTGATACGATAATTGTATATTGGCGATATCGTAAGTTTTTACGATCATTCGATATCGTAAGTTTTTACGATCATTCGATATCGTAAACATTACGATACTATATTTACGATTCTTTCTTTTCCAATATTTTTTACAGTTTTCATTAAAACAAAACGCATTACGCGTCAACTGGGGCATGCGCTAAGGTAGCCCGCGAAATTCAAATTTTCTTTAGTTTTTTACATTTTGCAGGTCAGTGTGAGGTTTTATGTTGATTAAAATATGATTTGCGACCTTAAAAAATATGGCTTTACATAAATAAATTCATCATTACAATCAGCAATACAACTCTATAAGTAAGCATAATCGTCAAATGTCATGATTTCATGAAATATCATATTTAGATCAACATACAACATGATACTGACCTGCAAATTGCGAAAAACGTAAGAAAATTTGAATTCCGCGGGCTACCTTGACGCTTTCGCCTTAAGGTGGATCCGCAGTGGTAGCACACGAAATTAAAATTTTCTTACGATTTTAGAAAATTTCAGGTCTGTGTTAAGTTGTATCTTGATCAAAATATGATTCGTGGCCATAATACATCTCTCTAAGTCATATTTGTTCTATTTATTGTATATTGTATATTTGTTGTATTTGAGAACAAAACCAACTTAATAACAAACAAAGTAATACAAACAAAGCTTCAAATAATTTGAATAATACGCTATTAAATAAAAATCGTAATGCATTCGGATCGTAATTCGTTATCGTATTTGACCATTACGATGTATTCGTCATTCGTATTGGTATTATTAGGAAGTGTGGAAGGGTGGCCGTTTTGGGGGACTGTCTTATGTAATTTTGACGTTCGAAAAGTACTGATTCTCAGCCTAGTTTGAATAAATGACTTTTGAATTTTTAATTTGAATTATCGTAGTAGCCGTATCGCTGCATCCCTATTTAATAGGTATGGATACTTTACTTCCTTTTGTAACTAATAAACAATTGTACTACCTAGGTATTGTAATGTGATACCGTTCTTCAGTACCTATTGGAGGCCATTTACTACACGATTTTTCTTTTGCATGAGAATAAACAGTATTATTTTCATAACACCATGCGAGTAGGTATGTATCATACAAAAAACAAGCTACATCCATTTTTAATAGGTATAATGGCACATCATCATTCATCATCATCATTTCAGCCGAAAGACCTCCACTGCTGGAGATAGACCTCCCCCAAGCACTGCAACTTCGACCGATTCTGTGCTTCTGGCCTTCACAAGGTCATCTTGTGCATCTTCACAGAGGTAACAAAATCAGTTTAAGCCGATCTATTATGCCAAAAACTCCATACCACGCTTCGCCAGCTCAAAGGTCAAACTATTTCCACTGACGTTCGGCCCACTGTACAGTTTGCGATTAAGTCGATTAACAATGCTATTTTTACATAATGATATCATCTTAGCAAACAACAAAAAATATTTGATACATCGTATGTATTAAAGCAGTTCATATAATAGCTGAGGGTTATAATAATACACTATTCTTTTAATTTTAGTTGTGTTCTGATTTTAATTAATTATATAACTCACTGCGCGACAATCGCTTTTGATTAGGACGCGGGGTATGTCCACTATGTCCAGTAGTGGACTGAGATTCGAGGCAGTGCACAACGCGGAAGCAGCTAGGACGCGGCCTAAGGTTTCTCACAAGTTGCGCCACACCCGGTTCTCCGCTTTCCTCTTCTTCAGTATTCTTGTATTCATAATACAGTCAGGGAAATTATTTTTTAAGCAAATTGACACCCTATGACAAACAACAGTGAACAGTGATAGCGGTGGTGACAGTGGTGTGCCGTCGGACTGCCAATTCATAGGACTTAAGTTCGAACCCAAGGCACCTCTGACTTTTCGGATTCATGTGCGTATTGTATAATTATCACTTCCTTCAAACACAGTGAAGGAATATCGTGAGGAAACCGGCATGCCTGAGAGATATTTCTCGACGGCATGTGAAGTCAAGTCAGAGGCCCATGGGCGACTTTAAAACTCTGACAGCAGGTTGGTCACTAACCATACGAAAAGAAAAATAAGATACAACTGTCTTAGAATGACAGTTGTGATTTGAATATACGGACAATTTCAGTTGGTACGCAATTTGCTTAAAAATTAATTTCCCTGAATTTACTTAGGTATGCTATGCAAGAAAGTAAACTAGATACTCACACATTCAAATGCACTTCATACATAATATATTATATTGGCTATCTGCTAATCTAATCTCAGCCTAAGACTTTCTCTTTCATCACGCAATAAGCAAACATCAAAACTCAATAATAAGGCTCACTTTCTTTTGTAATTCTGAAATTGTGTAAACTACCAAAATGTTTTTGTCATTTAAATTAATGATACAATAATAATTTAACATTCTATTTGCCAAAACTAGAGTAGGTAATAATCTTTGTTTATAAATCTTAAGAGTGTATTATGAAAACATACGGTCCGAATCTTTGCGCGTTTACGTTAGCAGATAGCTAACGGCTTTCATTTTATTTGCAGACATTTTGTTCTTCATGCAAACATTTATTTTTATTTTTAACTATTATATTGACAGGAATCCGCAAGAAGCACAGAACCGGTCGAAGTGCTTGGGGCCCGGCCTATGTCCAGCAGTGGATGTCTTTCGGCTGAAAAAAATATTATGATGATTATAGTGGCTTGAATCTTTATTTGCACACTTTAAATAAATCTGTCTCATCTCAGCATAATTCTGATTTTAGAACGTGTGCTTAAAGTATTAAAATTATCTTAAAGTGAAAGGCCTTATCTAGGATATTGTGTAAGTGATAACACTGCGCACTGAATAAAAAGTTGATCCTTTTCAAGTTTTATTTTATTTATTTTGTATCATTTATCATATTAATTAGGTTCAGGATACACGTAATCTAGGAAAATTTTAAATATCTATCTTTTACGGTTACAAAGATGTAGCTTTTTTTTTTTTTTTGGTTGGTAATTTATCAAATAACTTCTCCCGCTCTGGGCGGAGCGGGAGGGCGTGTCAGAGTCTTACTGCCTGGGGACGAGGTATCCCTTTCGCACTTTCCCGCAAACAGACAGACACTTGTACCAGCACTCGACTCTACACTACACTCTGCATGTTTATGAAACAAAATTTCATATGGAAGATCTTTTTCTTAAAAACACCATGAACTACATACGAATAGAATAGAATAGTTCTTTATTTGCACAGAAAGTAGGTACAAGTTACAGATGTTAAGGTTAAAATTATCCTTATACTAACTACCTTAACTAAGGCATGCAAACAGTTTACTTAATATAAATATTATTAACAAATTCAATCAAATCAATACAAGTTTACCATGTCAAGATGAAATTCATTTAATAATTTGAAATAAAAAATATAAAATTGAAGTATGCAATACAACACAAAATGTCAAGTTTAATAAAATGGGATTATAAATTTGTCAATTTCGAGGTCAATACATTTAAATTAAAAATAAATGATTTAGTAAAAGTCAGGAGTAATAATTTAAATTGATAATATGACATCTCTGTAGAGATGTCATATTATCAATTTAAATTATTATCGGTCAAAAATAATAATACGAGTACGAATTATGTTCACCAAAAAACAAAACTTGTATGTGCAATGGATCACAAGAAACATCGTCGTCAGCGATCTAGTGCCATACACAAACAAAATTGTACTGAAGGTTAACCATACAAACGATAAACTATTAAATTTTTATATTACATAGATCGCGTTTAGAGGAGCTCGTGGCTAAGTAATAACAACCGCACGGGTCAATCCATCAGCATAAGCTACGCTTACCGGGGTTGGTCCGTGGATGGGTGACCATCTCTACATACCGAGACTCCGTGTCTCGGAAAGCACGTTAAGCCGTTAGTCGTGTCTGTGATTCGTGAATCTTTGACAGTCGTTATGGGTCGTCAGAAGCCCGAAAGTCTGACAACCAGTCTACCAAGGGGTATCGTATAACCCAGTTATTGGGTTGTGGAGGTACGATATGTAGTCGCTCCATATAAAATACTGGTATTCAGCTGCATCTGGCTAGGCATTTTGTCACAAAACATACTTTTTAAGCAACTTTGCACCAAGTGCCATTGCACCAGCGAAAATAGCCGCACACGTTCAAAAAATCACGGCGTATGCTTACACACTTTATAATAGTACCTACCTACTCCTGCTTGGAGATTACGGTGCGTGTGTCAGTTAGTTGCATGTACCCGTAAGATACAGTCATGGACCGAATCAAGTTTAAGGTCAACGGATATCAGTGCTCAGGTTAGCGAATTCTTTTTTGTCTGCTTACTTGAGTTCATACTGTAAAATAAAGTTTTATACATGTGACCGCCCGTTAACTTTAAAAGGAGGTTTTTTTCTTTATTTTTATTTTTTATTTTTATTTTTAATGGTTTTATGGACTTACACTTTTTTTAAATATTACTATTTTTTTTTATTCTCAATACTTTAATTTAATTTACAACTATCATATATAATCATGATGTACAGCATCGCTGTCAGCTGGAAAAGTGCCCAAAAGGCTGCCCAATAAATACTTAAATATATATTTTTTTAAACAAAAGTGTCCTCAACTCCGTTTTTTTCGTAGTCGACAAATTTTAATAAAAAATGTTAGTTAATCCGATAAAATAACTCAGCAGCTTTTAGAAATAATAAACAGAATCCAAATCAAGCCAATAACATAGGAGATATGGCAAACGCTATTCAGAAATTGAATAAAATGTAAAATATTAAAGAAAAACCCCCCTTTTAAATGTAATGTTTGATAATTTTTCATGAATATTCAGAAAAATACGGGCGGTCACATAGGGCCTGTTAATGGTTTCACAATATTAATAGAGGAGTACTTATTAAATAGTGATAAATATATGTCACGAAGTTGTTAGTTATAAATCATGCATTTCTATCCAAAAATATTGGATAGAAATGCAATTTTTTTTTTTAATTTTCTCATCTCTGCATCCAATTAGACCGTCTTTTATATAAACAGGTACAGGTCCCCAAAAAAAATTGCAAAAATTTTAGGTAAATGGTGTTTTTACCCGACTGCCTCAAAAGGAGGGTAATGTTTCTAAAGCAATTAAGTAGCCCCATAATACAGAAATAGGTCATAAATGACTAAGAATAGTTTGTTCCAATTCGTTGAAACGTAAAGCTAGTATACTAGGCTGTCGTAACAAATAAATCCGTCATCTGAACCTGTGGATGTACACCACTGAAACGCATAACCTGCTATAATTATAGTCGGGTAAAACACGTTAGTTGTGCAGCCTATTTTGTAACGCACTGAGTACCACCTCTATTCCTTGAACATAATTGCTGCCCTATTTGATTGGTTTAAACAACGTGTGCTTGTATCAACATTGACCAATGGTGACAAGACGTACAAACATGCTGTTTACAACTCTTATTTCTCTGAACGATTTGTTGTGATTATCCGGTCCGTGCATTGTTGTTAGCTTGTTATGTTTAATGTCTTCTCATCCAACACGCAAACAAAATCGATTCATTATTACAACTAACATGTTTGGCGCAGTGGCTATGGGCTTTGGTTGGTTAGATATTCGATTACCGCATGCAACACGATTTGGAGAAAACTATTGTAGTTGTTGTTGCTTTTCAGATATTTTTCGGATTAGATAGTCTCTTCATCTGTTGTCATTACTCAATCAATCTGCCTAGCCTTTTCCCAACTGTGTTTAAGTCGACTTCCAATCTAACCAGCTGCCATTTACATGGAGCTACAGCCTATCTGACGTCCATAACCCAGTTACTGGTTAACACAAATACGCCATGGTCTTACCAAAAAGAAAATCTAAAAAGTCTGACAACCAGTAATACTATTTATCAGACTTTTTGGATTTCTGGCTACCCGTAACGCTTGTTGAAGCTTACAAATGACAGCCGGGACCAACGGCTAACGTGCTTTCCAAGGCACGGTCTTGTCACTACTCCCAGGATAGAAATGGAAGTACAATACGACATAACTTAGATGTAGCATCGGCAAAATTCGTAAAACCGATCGCCATCCGAACTGCCTTCAAAATCGACAATCTTTATTACTGCGTTAGGTGAAAATGATCTTTACGAAAACGCAATAACTTTTAAAGTCATATAACCAAATACATTCGTATAATTGAAATGAATGAATGAAAATTTGCAAAATGCTACATCTAAGCTGTGTCGTACTGTACTAGTAATGTGTTTGTATTTTTGCTCTGAGCTACATGGTAATTATTTCATCATGTTGCTGGCTCGTACTATTTCACGGGTGAAAAATAATAAACTAGCCACATGTCATGCCTCGCCCAAGTTACAACACTGCACCAGTTCTTACGCTTTCCGCATACTTTCCATCATGTCTGCTACTAGAGTAATACCTGAGTACGTCTAATAGGTATTTACTTTTTCACATAATAACAAAATTTGAATGTGTCACTTGAATCTGAAAGTTGACTTATGATAAGCACAAAATTATTTACTTTGGTATAACGAAATTCAGCATAATGATCATTACGCATGCTATTATTAGGCATACATTTTTTGCCATAATGTTTATTATTGCCATAAAAACTGTTGGCATAATTTTATAACTGTAACTTTATAGAACTCGAACTTGACGAATTTATAATCCCATTTTATTAAACTTGACATTATGTATTGTATTGTCTATTTCAGATTATTTACTGAATTTCATCTTGATTATGGTAAACTTGTATTGATTTGATTTAATGTGATAATAATATACAATGTTAAGCGAGTCTTTATTATTACAGCTTATGCTTTTTACTGTTTGCATGCCTTAGTTAAGGTAATTAGTATAAGGATCATTTTTAAACTTAACATATGTAACTTGTACGTACTTTCTGTGCAAATAAAGAACTATTCTATGCTGTTCTATTCTATTCTAAAGCATAATGATATTTACACATAATGTTCTTTGGAATAAAAATAATAAACCCACAATAATAAACTCATATAAAAACAAAAAAAAAATCCCGCCGCACCTTAACCTAATCCAATAGACTAATTCCCAAATATGAGATTGTGATTAGAATTCGAATGTTCTTTAAAATACGGGAATTACCCCTCACGGGTTGATATACTGAAAAACGATTGCAATGATTGAATTGATTGCAATGGAATTTAATCGAAATAGAATAAGCTGAGATTAATAATTGTGTTCATCTCTGGAACAGATAAAGCCTTTACCATTATAATTTGTGTAAAAGTTTTAAGACAACCAAACGTTTCATATCATCACTTTAAAATATGCCTTCATAGTTATTTCTATCACCGTCTGAAACTAGTTTAGTATTTTTATAAAAATAAAAAACTACAGTATTTTTATAGACATAAATATTCTAAACTAGTTTCTTTAGCAAGTTAATTATTTGCATTATTTTGTATAAAATTCAGCTTTGATGTGGGTAGGTACATACAACTTGGTATTAATTTTTATGCGCTTAATTTATAAAACCGGATTATTCAAATATCTATCGCTACGCATTCGGGGTTTTGTACTTAGCAGAGACCTATAGAAAATTAGAATTACCCACGTTTCCTAAATTTTTAGTGAAATATTTTGACAACCAAATCTCGTCATGGCCCAGTGGTTAAGGCCTCGCCTCTCATGTACGAGGTTTCGGGTTCAAATCAGGCAAGTAACAATGTAACTTTTACTTTCTGAGTTTATCTTTGACTTTACTGACATCGGTGAAGGAAAACATCGTAAAGAAACCTGGTACAAGCATTTTAGTAGAATTAAGATTGACATGCTTGACAGGTACTTGGCACCTTCTAAATAAGTTAGAGGCATTTTAGAGACCTCTTTATTTACCAGCTTCTACTCGCGTATTCGTCCGCGAGCCTATAGCATTCCTCAAAAATTGGACTATCCAATGCAAACAGAATGTTTCAAATTCGATTGGTAGTTCCCTACATACAACTGTTAAACCAAACCAACTAGTATAGATAAGTTTCAAATCATCAACTCATCTTGAGCAAGCTTGTGCCTTCTCTGTTTGAGAACAGGTATTTGCCCTGCAGTGGGACAGTAACAGACAGGGATTAAAAAAAAAAAAAAAAAAACATTTATTATTTTTTACACTTATTTATTTTTAAATCATTGATGTAGGTCAATAGTTAAAACATTATCTTGAATTTCTGCCAATTTCAATATAATTATGCCTTTTATATGTAGAGCAAATTAGGTTTTTTAATTATAATTAATTTTATCTCAAACGGCCCGCTCTTTGACATTTTGAAATCTTCGTAAAACCACCTAACTAAGTAGAACAGGAAAACATAAAAAAGCCGCAAATTACAGATTTCATTATAAAATTCTTGGAAAGCTGTCGACATTTCGGCATTTAAAGGTAAAAGGATAAAAGTCTTAAAACTCATTAACTACCGGTAAAATAAAATTAATTACTTAATTTACTGTCACTATATATACTAATTATACGTAAAGAAAATGGGTAAAAAATCTAGTAGAACAATGGTGACAATACGATAGTAATTACTTACTGGTATTATGTGGAAATCACAAGGTTTCTTTTGAAGGGCACTTGATTCAATCATTATTTTGACATCACACAGCGCGACGTCAGTATCAAGTTGTATCTTGCTTAAAATATGATTCGCGACCGTAACAAATATGGCTTTACAGAATTATAATCATTTCGAATCAACAATACAACTTCTTATGTTAGAATAATCCTAAAATGTCATGATTTCATGAAATAATTATTCAATAGGATTATATGAATCTGCTACGAATCATTATTTAGATCAACATACAACCTGATACTGACCTGCAAGTTGCAGAAAACGTAATAAAATATAAATTTGGCGGGCTACCCTGTCGCTTTCGCCTTAACATAAACATATCCTACGAGTATGACACTCGGCAATATGTAGATTCTCATTATTGGATCCGTAGTTCCGAGGATTACCCCATACTACTAAAGTTGGCCCAAAAAAGTTACCGTAAGACGAAAAATTACTGACAGTCAAGTTTAAGATTTAAATTAAAGAAGAATGGCATTTCTGTCGCTTAACTTTGGATGCGTTTACGTACGAATTTCACTCGTGCGTACACGCATGAACACGCACGAACTATCCCGACCTTCCAAGTACGAAGGGAGCGCGAAGACCAGGAGGCCTACTCCCTAAGCGAAATCCGTTCGTTCGGCCGTCGTTACGGGCGCTTCGCTCTCTGTCTAATTTCACTTAGGGAGTAGGCCCCCTGGTGTGTAGTCTTAGTCGTACGTATACGTACGTATAGTTCCGACGTCCGAAAACAATCTGAACTTGTTGGGGTTTTTTGTGCATTCAATGCGATATCACCGGAACACTACCTATTTGACGGAGAAAAACGTCTAATAAATTGACTCCAAAATACATGGAGTCCAACCGGTCTATTCTGTAAAACTAAGGTGAAGTAAGCTTGAAGTGAGTTGTCATTCCTTCTAACACTATTGACAGCTCACTTCACCTTAGTTTTCACGGTATTTCACGGCTGCTGTTCTTCTTTACGCACGCACGTATTAGATGCATAGTTATAAATTAGTTGTTTATGAAAATGTTGCATAAAGAGTATTTAATACCTAGTGATGTGCAGTTTCTTACACTTCTTTATCTACTCTCATACATTGGGATTGAACCTACTAAATAAAAGATCAAAGTTAAAGATCAAGAATAAAAAAATCCCACGAAATTCAGTACAACTTCACATATGAATGGCGCCTGCACCCTGCACATCACCGCGCATGCGCTAGAGCGGTGCTGCTGTCCCCCGCTAACGTTCCATTATAAAAGTAGATGGAAACTCCTTGGTGATATTAACTTCTTGGATTTGCCCTGTAACGTAATAGAAAAAAAAAAGTTTTACAATACATTTGCTCGAAAAGAGCGTTTTCCAAGCAGTCAATTTGTGCGGAAAGTGTCACTTTTTTTCACTAGTGCTTTTTACTTTTCTGTTTTTTTTTAATTTTTGAGGCCGTCGTCAGCCCGTCTCGTCTCAGAGATTGTATTACTTGAGAATTTATTTTCACAAATTTGTATTTACAAATCAGATGATGATGATGACGATGGTCAAAATCAAAAAGTCAAAGTCGAAGTCGAAGTCGAAATCGAAGTCGAATTCGAAGTCGAAGTCGAAGTCGTTGTCGAAGTCGTTGTCGAAGTCGAAGTAGAAGTCGAAGTCAAAGGCGAAGTCGAAGTCGAAGTCAAAGTCGAAGTCGCTGTCGAAGTCGAGGTCGTTGTCGAAGTCGAAGTCGAAGTCAAAGTCATGAATTTTGTTTTTATCATTTATATACGTATACGTCGTCGTATGTTAGATGTTACACATCACAGGCGACTGCCGTAAGGCTCGCTCGTTTTTTTTTTTTTCCTCGCAAAATACATAGTAAAACGTTGTATGACACCCGTGCGTAAGATGATTTCCGATTCGTGTCGACTTATCACCTACCTTCCGCACTAATATCATAAATAACTATTATAACATTATTTTGTTAGAGAAAAAGTGTTATAATAAGATTCTATTTTTAAATTTCGGTATTGTTTATAAACTCGTTTTGAAGTTTATAATTCGAATATTAAGATATGAGAGTAGATAATATTTTATGGTAGAAAAGCAATACCACTTAAAGGGTTATGCAATGGGTGACCTGAGTAGCACGAAAGATAACGCAAGTGCAGTCACTGGAAGGTAGACCATAAGTTATTAAATAAAAAATAAACATGTTCACACGCAGAACAGCCGTTCGGTTCTGTAAAAATATCACCGTGAAACTTAGGTGAAGTGAGCGTGAAGTGAGCTGTCAATAGTGTTATCCCTAGCATCCTGCCGGTCGATTCTGTGGCAGTGACAGCTCACTTCACGCTCACTTCACCTAAGCTTCACGTTAATATTTTTACAGAATCGACCAAAAGATTTGTTATCGAACATCCAAGTTGGCCGTCAAGGATTTTTTGTAATATTTTTGTAAATATATTTATGTGAAGTCTTTTAATTGTATTTTTAAATTGTGCCTAATATGAACCTTTGTTGATCGAAATAAAGGTTTTTTTTAAAGCGTGTGTTATAGTTTTCTTATTAAAAATTTCGGCCAAGAGTGAGTCGGGCTCACAGAATGAAGGTTCTGAACCAATACAACTACGTTGAGGTGTGTGTGGAACGGTCGCTGGCGTGCAGTAATTACTGTATTGCCAGTAATTAAAAAACCTGCGCTAGCTACTAACTATACATAAAATGAAAAAAAGTGTCAAGGGTGAAAATGATCTGCACTATAATTCAGCTAGCAACAGTTTTTGTTTGATAAAAAAGTAAGTACGCACCTACTTTTGGTATGTTTTTCCAGCAATAAAGCAGCTTCACGTACTGTTACTAAAATTATAATAACGTAACAAGTTTAACTTTAGTAACCTTCGTAATAATAGTCGTGGAGGGGCGGTTATTTTTGACTGCTTTTGAGCTATAACTTAAATCAAACATTATTTGAAATATATATTTAGAATTCTTAAATAAATCTATCTACAATATGTTAATTAAAATTTTTCTCCCAAGTTTGAACTGACTCCCCAAATATACCTTCATCGAGACCTAAACATGATAATCAGCCCACAGCAGTCCACTGCTGGAAATAGGCCTCTCCAATCGCAGTCCATTCAACTCGATTCTCGGCAACTCTCATCCAGCTATTACCAGCCAACGCCGCAACAAAAAGAACATTTTTACGTTTGCATACATCTCGAGAAAAACCTCTGTGACAGACAGACAAAAAAATAATTATAAAATAGTTCCTTTTTTTTCTTTTAAGTTCGGAACTTTAAAAATACGCGGTCCTATTATTTTGTTGGTTACGCATTGATTTCGAGAATTTTGTACTAAATAAACAATATTGTCTTTCCGTAGGTTAATGATTATTATACAAGGTGTTAGACAGACAGTTTAACATACGAAAATGGCGGATCCGTGGGGCCATCTGCTACGTGGTTAGGCCCAATAACAAGGCCCGGAATTTTTTTAATGACTTTTTTTAAATTTTATACGAAATTCGTCGTTGCTTAAAATTCAAATATCAATAATTTCATTTAAAAATAACAAAACTGGTAATTTTTGTTTATTTTCGTCTAGTATAATTGTAAAATGTAACATGTAAAATAAAATTTGCTTATATGTAATAAGGGCTTACCCGAATTTGCCTGTTTTAGAATCAATTTTGAATAGTCAAATTAGTGTATTTAGGTCCTGGAAAAAATATATATTATAGATACATCCTTGTTTGAGGGAAATTAAAGGTAACACGATAAAAAATTTGTCGATAAAAAAAAATCCGAAACAGGGTCGATTTCAAAACCATTTTTCATCTCATTTCCTAATTACAGCACAAAATAGTATGAAAATTGCATGTAGGATGAGGTAATCGTATTTTCGAGGGAAATTAATGGTTGAATTTTTTAGTTTAGAACATTTTTTTTAAATAAACTCAAAAATAGTAAATCAGGCTAAATCGGCTCGCGCTCTGAGTCCTGGGGACGTCATCGAGGGTGGACCTGTGTCAATTTTTTTAAAAATACTCTCTCTACCGTGTTTAAAAAAAAATCTAATAAAAGAAGAACACATGAGATATGACATTGCGAGAGCTCAAAAAAAATATCTCGTAATTATATTGTAGTTTTAATTCATAATATTGTTTTCGAAAGTGTGATTATTTGTATGTGATATGATGACGTTGAATTGACATCTTAAAATAGTGTCACACACATTACAGATTATTATCAATAAAATTATACTCAAATGTGAGTCGTATATACTCGTAATTTTTATCGTCGTTTATGAAGAAGTTTTAATAAAACACAGATTTCTAAGATTTTTTAAATCAGATTCGTCCATGTTACTATATCAGAGCCTTCTGTCAGTCATTCTACACGTGCAGTCTGTGGATCAATTTTACGCGTCGGGCTTACAATGCCATGCGTGTTCAGTACAATGACGCTCTGAGGGCAGTGTTGAAGAAACCCAGGTACTGTAGTGCTTCTGAAATGTTTGCAGGGGCTACCATCGATGATTTCTTCTCTATTATCAGAAAAAGAACCGCATCGATGATGAGCAGGGTCCGTGGTAGCACCAACACTGTCCTCAGAACGTTAGTGTGCAAAATAAACGGTCCGTTTACTGTATACTGGGCGAGTGTTCACTTACTCGGTAATAGGAAATAGCCCTTGATCCAGCTGCCTAACGAGAGCCTCCTTAGGTGTTGGTCGAGGCTCTTGGCTATTATGCCATTGGCTGTCACGACTATCGGCACAATGACTGCTGTATCCACTTCCCACATGTCGACAACCTCGCGGGCCAGGTCGAGATACTTGATCTGCTTATCTTTTTCAGCTCTCACGAGGTTCTCGTCATGCGGGACCGCTATATCAACAATAATTGTACGACGCTCTAATCGATCTATCACCACTATGTCTGGCTTATTGGCAACAATAGTCCTGTCAGTGATGATAGATCGATCCCAATACAACGTGATATGGTCATTTTCGAGAACTGGGTCGGGCACATACCTATAGTATGGTACTTCCGATTCCACAAGACTGTATTTCAGAGCAAGTTGCTGGTGGATAATCCTGGCCACAAGGTTGTGCCTATGCAAGTAGTCTCCGTTAGCCAGACGAGAACAGCCAGAGATAATGTGTCGGATTGATTCCCCCGGACGGTGGCATGCCCGACAGATGTCAACCGTGCAGTCCTTCACAATATATTTCCGGTAGTAGTTCGTCATCATAACTTCATCCATAATCGCAAAGACAAAACCTTCAGTTTCCCCAAAGAGATCACCGAATCGCAGCCAGGATACGAACGCTAGTAGATCTACATCGGGCCCATGTAAGGCCCGGTAAAAGCGCCCGTGAAGCTCTTTGCTCTGCCATACCTCCCTGCGGTCATTAGTACGTATCTAATATTATAGGTTTGCGCCAGTTCTCGTTAGCCAAGGATAGCGGGGTAAGGCCTTGTCCACTGAGACCACATCTCGGTGCATCCCCACGTCGGCTTCTAGGAAGTATTATATATAGACTGCATACCACACGGTTGTGCAGGGTCTTAGCATTTAAGAAGCCTCGACCTCCACACTTCCGCGGGATATACAGTCTCATCACCGATGAACGTGGGTGATGCATCCGATTTATGGTCAGCAGTGTGCGGACCCTCTTATCCAGGGCGTCAAGTTGCGTCTGGGTCCATTTGAGTATGCCAAAAGAGTACATCTTATTATTATGTCCTTTATTTGATTTTAAATACTTATAAATTATATTTTTAAATATAAAACATATAAAAAATAGTAGCCCACCGGTATCGGGAACGGGGTCCAAGCTACCGGCGGTCAGGGCTCCAGAGAGAGGAACCTCCTGACAATGCGAGCCGAGTCCAGGAGTACCGCTTTCTGAATCAAGCCCTTGGTCCAGCTGCCCAACGAGAGCCTCCTTAGGTGTTGGTCGAGGCTCTTGGCATCTAAGGCATACGACTATCGGCACAATGATCGCTGAGTCCACATCCCACATGTCGACAACCTCGTGAGCCAAGTCAAGATACTTGATTTGTTTATCTTTCTCAGCTTTCACGAGGTTCTCGTTATTATTATTATATTATTATATTCACTCTCCATCGAACTATGTTTGCTACTATCGTATCTTAAATTAATAAACACATAATATACAATGTGTCCGGTCGTCGGTTGTATATCGATATTTAAAACAACTTTCACTCTGGCAACAACAATGACGATTAGAAATAAATCGCTGTTTCAAACAAAAGTGCTATACTTACACGACTAAATGACCGAACACGATAAAAATCGTAATGATATTTTTCGAATAGCGGATATTGAATCCGTGATTTTATCTTATTGGCTCAGTGTGAACAATTACGTATATATAATACGAAAAAAATGTCGTTCTAAAATGTTGATGTTCTAAAATAATAGATTCGATAAATTATAGCTGTAGCAGTAGGTACGTCCCTTGACACTAAAGTACGCCAATTGTTACTTCATAAGTAGCTGTCAATATTTACGGATCTTCATGAGCGGTGGGAAACACCCAAAACAAAAGAATATGGTCACAGAATAAGCGAAACAGCTAGACAAATTTTAGCGCATTCTAATTAATAAAAATCTTAAATTAAATATTTTTTAAAATTCTGTCACTGAAGGGGTTAAATAGGGGATGAAAGTTTATATGAAATTTCGCAATTTTTGTCTTAAATTCACTTGATAAAAAAAAGTGGCCAAGTGTGAGTCGGACTCGCCCATGAAGGGTTCTAATATTTGAGTTGATTGAATGAAAGGTAAATTGCGGTTTACGATTTATGACGTATTAAAAAAAACTACTTTCTAGATCTCGTTCAAACCAATTTTCAGTGAAAGTTTACATGGTAATGTACATCATATGTTTTTTTTAGTTTTATCATTCTCTTATTTTAGAAGTTACAGGGACCGGGACACACATTTTACCACTTCGGAAGTGTCTCTTGCGCAAACTATTCAGTTTAGAAGAAATGATATTAAAAAACTCAATATCATTTTTAAAGACCTATCCATAGATAACCCACACGTGTAAGGGTTTGACGATTTTTTTTTTTTGAGTTTCAGTTCTATGTATGGAGAACCCCCAAAATGTATGGTTTTTTTTCTATGTTTGTGTGAAAATCTTAATGCTGTTCACAGAATACATCTACTTACCAAGTGTCAACAGTATAGTTCTAATGGTTTCGGAAAAAAGTGGCTGTGACATACGGACGGACAGACAGGCATGACGAATCCATAAGGGTTCCGTTTTTTGCCATTTGGCTACGGAACCCTAAAAATCACGGTCAGACAACGTACAACCTACACTGCTGGGTCTAGAAGCATGCAATTTTACACAAAAGTTCCTTTTATAACGAACGAAATTACGACTGGTATTTTCTATCAAAATTACGTTTTGCGTGACTTTTGAACCATTGCAATACCCAACCCAGTAGAACCATTGCAATTTTAAACTTTCACCTTACTACCGCAAAGCCACTGGTTGGTGGCTTGATACATTAACTGAGTCTTACATATTATTCCCGACTACCCCGGCTATCACTAAAAAAATCCCGTGTACAGTTTGTACACTGGATTTATAATTAACAGTCACATAACCATAGATATTTATTTTTATTAAAACCATAGATGGCAGAAGAGGCCTGAACTTCATGTTTTTCTTTGTACGTCCTACGAACTATCCCATATCACTATATCAAAAAGTAAAAAATTTGTTTCTTTAATTAATAAAATGAATTGATTGTTAAAACACAGCACATTAGCCGATAACGACACCGAACCGACATCGTCACGATATCGCCGGTCAGATGATCAGATATGTTTAGTGCCAACCAAACAGTTTTATATTATGTTGTTTTTGTCACCTATATCGTCGCAGACAGCGACCGATGCCGATATCGGAATGATATCTACCGGCGAAGACACAGTGCGGTGAGAGTAGCGGTATTCTTTCACTTGAACACACTTTTTCGCACCGACTTCGAGACGTCGCGTCGATACTTAGTAGGTAGATACTGTGGTTGTTTGGTGCGTCGCGATGGTCATCGATATTCACCAATATCATCGGGCCGATAATAATAATATCGGTATCGAATCGATATCAGTATAGCTGTTGACATTTCGGTATCGGGTTGGTGTCATTATCTGTTATTAATGTGAAAACGCCCATCAGGTACACAGGACATTTTAAGTAATCGTTTTAGTTCACTACACCGTAGGTCCCATAAATAGAAAAGTTATGGAAAAAAATCAAACCTAAGAGGTTGGTGTTGTTATCTGTTATTAATGTGAAAACGCTCATCAAGTACACAGGACATTTTAAGTAATCGTTTTATTCCACTACACTGTAGGTCCCATAAAATGAAAACTTATGGAAAAAAAATAACCTAAGAAAAACTAGTTCAGTTGATCAACTGCAAATATTTTATGCTGTGGCATGGATTTTCCGTGAAATGGTCGGCAGAGCATCGTAAATAAAAACGTCGCTCTGCAATTGGGGGAGGCGGAGGTAGCGTTTGAAAGGCCCTCCGGCCCGGAAAACCTAGCCTTAATTCACGTAGCAGACGGCCCCACGGATCCGCCATTTTCGTATGTTCAACCATCTACCTAACACCCTGTATATTATTAGCATCTAAGTAAATTCACAAGGAATGCATTCCTTATAATTATTTATAGATGTTAGTATAGATTAGGATAGACGCATTTATCACATTGGGTTATCCCAGGGTTATCCTGTAATGAAATGTTTTTTATTCCTGTAAGTAGGTTTGTGCAAACACTTTTACATGTCCATCATATTTAAACAACTAGATGTTGTCTCTGAGAAAAAAGACCAAAACAAACTCAGAGGTCACTCTCTTTTAAAGTCCTGACATAATCTTAGTCAGATCATGTGAACACCATGTAGATTGGTGTCTTTTGAGAAAGAACCACACAGAATGAGTGGACCTGTCCAGTCAGTGCACGCATTTGTCAGTAATCGTACAGCTCAACTCAGAACTTAAGGAGCTCAACGATTCGACGATCAATACAAAGAAAAATTTGAGTAGGCCTCCAACTGCCAGACCACGATTAAAAACAAACAGAAAAAAAAACAAAAAAAAAACAATGATGAATGATGATGTCTTCAGATTCACAATAATTAAAATAATATAATACCAAGTAAATATTTATTTAGATGAGAGTAGATGTAATGGAAGATGTAAGTAAATAAATAAATCCTTAAGTTATTATGCATTGTTCCTTTTCTAAATATATATAATAAGACCATGAATTAAATAGGACCCGTACGAAGGATCGCTGGAAATTCTCATCATGGTCTTAAACTTGCGAATTATTAATAGACATCCTGCAGACTGGTGACATGGGAGAAGATTCGAAAAGATCTCGAATAGTATTGATTGCATTGCATTAGGTCTTTTCTTATCTTCGTGTGGTTAGTGACTAACCTGCACGCGTAGCATGAGCAACTTTTTGTTGACGGAAGAGTAGACAAAAATGACGTTCCGTGTAGACAGTACGACGGCAGCAAAGTAGAAAGAGTCAACTGCACTTTTTACGAAATTCACTCTTTGACATAATTCGACTCAGAATTCTAGTTTTGTCATAGGACTTTTTTTCTGTTTGAACACACACACAACATTTATTCTTAAAATGACGAAGTACTGTGTTTTGGAACAAAAAATATTACAGTAATATTGGCCTTAACCATTTCCTTGGTAATGCCCTATTAACTAAATGACGTAAAATAGAAGATAGCTTTGTTCTTCTATTAATTATCACAATTTTGCATTCAAAACGTTCTTCTGTAAAATCATGATTTTGTAGATAACCGTATATACTTTGTGGCCGTCGAGTAGCAAGTTTTCTACTGTCTTTAGCATGGTGATTACAAAATCAAATTGTCTTTACTACCTTAGACAACAGTCAGTTGTCAGTGTGATTTTGACAGTTTGGGATAGAAAACTTTCTTCTGAAATAGTCTACATATAAAAGGACCTAGACTAAGATTGTTAGAAACGTAAGACAAAATGACAGATTGTAGAAAGATTTCTCCGGTGTGATGTCAAAAATGGAGAAACGACATGTCAGTTTGTATAGAAAGAGCTGTGTCTATTCTTCGTAGAAATAGAAAGCGTCATGCTACGCGTGCTGGTATCAGAGTTTTAAATACATTAGGTATTTATAATATACTATAAACTTCACAAATCTCCATGTTGAGCTATTAAAGTTAATTTATGCAAATAATACGGTTAAATATCAAAATTTGACTTAGGTAGGTACCTGCTTTTTGCAGTAACGTAAACTCTTCGGTAAGAAAAATCTTAATTTTATTTCATGAAGTGCAACAGAAAAATACCTTGTCATGTTTTGCAATTGGGCCATATATCAGACACTTTCTGAAATAAGTAAAAAAACTCCACATAGATTAAATTTCTTAGCCATTCACTAACAAAAACTACATATTGAGATGAAAAAACCTACTTGAAAGTTACCATACAAGAAATCAGTGTCAAATGATCAAACAAAAATTAACGGGTCATACGCAATAGATAAAAAACAAAAGCTAAACCAACATAGTAAGGCATCTGTTCCACTGCCAGCGATTACCGAGAAGCGAGTAGAGCTAGCAACTAAAAACGAGTTGTTTGTTTGACAGAGTTGCCGCCGGGGCGGTGTGAACAGTCAGAGATCAACTACTTATTAACTTTCGCTATGAAACTCATATAAGTACGTTACGAGTCGTAAAAAAAACTTTTCATACATGCATCGGAATAGTCTGTCTACGGTTGAATAGAAATTGTTTCTTTTTTCACGAATCGGATATGAGTGTCATAGCAAAAGTAATTTAGTATGGCGGGTAGAATCACTCCCTTGACGGATGTAAGTGACTAAATCTCCACTCTGTATGTATATCTTATGACCTACAATCTTTTGTACGGATCTTGAGCGAGATAGCTTTTTCTTCTTTTCGTGTGGTTAGTGACTAATTTGGTGTCAGAGTTTTAAAGCCGCCCATGGGCCTCTGACTTGGGTTCACATGCCATTGAGAAATATCCCTCAGGCATGCCGGTTTCCTCACGATGTTTTCCTTTACCGTTTTTGAAGCAAGTGATAATTATACAATACGCACATGCATCCGAAAAGTCAGAGGTATGTGCTTCCTGCTGGGGCTGTGGGTTTTTCCGAAAGGGATATCGCGGCCCCGGCACACAGGCAACGGAAGGAACACGGGTGGGTTTTAGTCAGTAAAAGTCTGACACGCCCTCTCGCTCCACCCAGAGCGGGAGAAGTCATTTGATGATGTCCCAACCTCAAAAAAAAAAAAAAAGAGGTATGTGCTTTGGGATCGTACTCGACATATGACTTGGCAGTCCGACGATCACACCACTAGGCTATCACTGCTCACTATAGCTAATAGTCGATAGCTAATCGCTTCCTTGTCGGCAGTGGGACAGGTGCCTAATTCGAGCAACTAGGTAACGATAACCAGTTCTATGTGTAACAGCTGTTATTACTTTCTAAGAGTAGGAGCTTACAGCGAGTGCAGTTACAATTAAGATTAGGTATAAATTAAGATTGAAACAAAATATTAGTCTTTTGAAAGACGCTAAAAAGACTTCGTAGAACGATTATCTCTGTCAGAACGAGTTTAATCTTATAGAATTTAATTGAGGCCGAAACGCAGACAGGAAAAATAAACGTGTGTTAAACAGCTTGTAAACAATGATACTATGCATGGTCTAATAATACAAGGTCTGGTATTCCGGGACCAACACATGCTTACGTCACTATCCAGTTGCCACTCTTGCAACAAAACACGATTAAGGAAAGATTTTTAGAAACCAAAGCTTTTGAAGTCGTTTCGTGTGTCTAATCAAACGAAACAAATCAATTTAAACATAAACCAACGTAATTGTTAATTAAAACCTCATTGTTTTGTCGGATTCGCACAGGTAATAAAGGTGGTTGGGGAGTTATTATTACAAACTTCTGGTAACACAGATGTGATGACGTAGACTTGTGTTGCCCACGTGACCATTGTATCTCGGAATGCCATACCTGGCGAAGTATATTATTATACCATGATACTATGTAGATACCGTGAAGGATCACTAACTGTGATTCATTCAATTCAATTCATTCAAATGTTTTACTTTAAACATAATATGAAAATAATAAGTAGTCAATCTGCCTAGCCTTTTCCCAACTATGTTGGGGTCGGCTTCCAGTCAAACCAGCAGCTGAATACCAGTATTTTACATGGAACAACTGCCCATCTGACCTCCACAAGACAAGTTACTGGGTAACACGATACCCCTTGGTAAGACTGGTTGTCAGATTTTCGGGCTTCTGACGACCCGTAACGACTGTCAAAGATCCACGAATGACAGCCGGGACCAACGGTTTAACGTGCTATCCGACGCATGGAGGAGTCTCGGTATGTAAATATGGTCACCCATCCACGGGCCAACCCCGGCAAGCGTAGCTTAACCTGATGGATCGACCCGTGCGGCTGGTACTTCTTAGCCACGAGCGAAATAATAAGTAATGTGGGTAATTGTATAAAATAATACCAGACTTTTTGTATCGAATCATAGAACAAAAAAAAAACATTAGATTTCATTAATTTGTTGAAATGCATGTTCAGTGGTACCTCTGCTGCACCGAATGCATCAGATTTACTTACTCATGACGTCAGAGTCACTAACCGCTCCATTAACCGAAATTCCGCTAAAGATCGTGAAGTGCCTTTAGGCTCTATATATGTCATCGTGTGACCAAAATTTCACTTTTGGACGGCAAAACCTGATTGGAATGAACGCAAGTATATGCATGTAGGTATGGGTACGTTTGCAGCAAGGAGAAACCGTTTTATAAATAAGGAGCAAGATGTAAAATACTCTGTTGCTATGCAATAAGTTATGGCACATTATCAAGCTCTACTGAACTGCTAACTATGTGTTGTGTGTACCACTAAATCCGGAATGATATTATTCTTCTCTGTAAGTCTTATTTCCAGTGGTGTGCTTCGAAAGCATTGAAAGAAGTAATTTGCCTATTTGCTAGATTTAATCGTTATGCACACCGGTGCAACGAGACAACGCGACGCGACTCTAACAAAAAAAAATCTGAGAAAACTTCACGGTAGAACAACTACTGGCGTCGCGCGACAAATCGCGCTATTCTGCACAAGCCTTTAAAAAGAGCAAATTCGTACTTTTGAATTTAGTTCGCAAACATGAAACGCACATACCGTTTATAATTTTAGTTTAAAAAAATACTGTTATGAAATTTAATGCATAGTCATAATTGACCGTTACAACTTACTTTCGCTGCGCATTTAGTTTGTTGAAAGAGTTAAATTATAAAAGATAAAACATTTTTTTATTTCCTTTCATTTAATATTTGGTGAAATTCACATAAAAAAGAAGATTAGCCAGTTAGACACTGCGATGAAATAAAAAATACCCACATTTTAATTATAACTTCATTTTGACACTGGCAAGCTGGCCTGGAGTAATTGCATAACACACTTATAGTTTAGTAATGGATTTCATTTTGACAGTTCAACGTTCATTGCGTTACTGAGACGAAATTAGGGTGTTGGTACGATGGCGGAGTGGCGAAGCGATTTACTGCTGGGTTGCGGTGCACGCTGGTTCGACTCCTAGATCTAACAAATTAATATTTGAGTAATGAATCCATCTCTATATTTTTTTACATGACTGTGTTTCGAAACCAACGTACGGAAGAAATCTTAGAACAAGACAAAATATTAATAAAAAAACCCTATTAGTGTTTTTGCTTTATCACTTGATTGGCTAAGAGAAAATTATCAGTTTCATATTTTTTGTACGATGTAGCAAAAAATCGCGTTCTATAGCATACTTACATACCTAGTAAAAAAAAGCCCAACTTATATTTTAAATTGGTACCGAATGATTCATGTGATGATACAATTATTCATTGGTGCACAATTCGCTAAGAGAAATCAAAAAATAATTAATCAGTTTCATTATTCTAGTGCGGCTATAATTGAGTTTTATTACATGAACGACATAAATGCATGAGATCCAATTGAATATCTATAGATAATTACTACCAGTCTAAATTCTATAGCATAACGTACAGGTCGCAAAACCTGTTTGTCTTGGTATAAAAAAACGTTTCTTTTATGGATCATTCATGGTCAGCTGATGATACTTTTAGAATTAATAAAAGAGAATAAAAATATAAATGTTAGTTATTGAACGCACACATACACTGTATTATTTATTGATCGAATAGAAACGATGTTTTTTCAAACTTTGACTTTCTTCGTTTTTTTGCTTGTAAGATTTTGCCAAATGAATAATTCATGGGCTAATTAATTCTTTTGACGCATTTGGGATTTGGCCGCACGGTTATAAAAGACTAGTTGCGCCCGGGGATTTCTTCCGCATAAGTCTCGATCCCATGGGAATATGGGATTAAAAAGTATTCTATATCCTAACCCAGGTTATGGTCTAACAATGTGCCAAATTTCATCCAAATCCATACTGCCATTTTTACGTGAAAGAGTAACAAACAAACTCACTTTCGCATTTATAATATTAGTTAGGATACACACTATACCTACTACCCTATCACTTTCTTCAGCGACATAATCGGTATTTCACAACAAACCTGGCGTAAGGCACGATACAGTTTCTTCGTCCATCGAAAGTCACTCTTCCTCACTTCAATCTTTTTCGCGACTTGCAGCAATTTTTAAAGATATTTTGATGACTAATAATTTGGTTCCGAAGATTCCTGTCCACTATGTTTTAAAAACTATTCCGGAGCCGGAGTACAGTAAGTTTGGTATATTATATTTTAAGCTATATCTTCAAATGTTTCTTCCCCAGTTGGCAGCGATGTGAGCTCAGACGTAACGATGTTGGACTACCTCCGCAACTACCTGCAGCTGCGCGGCACCAAGTACATGTGTCGCGAGGGTGGCTGCGGAGCCTGCATGGTCACAGCATCAAAATGCTTAGGGGCTCCTCATATTGCCATCAATGCTGTGAGTATTTAGAGTAATTATGATATCGAAATTACACCTATCAACGAAATCATGCTCAGGATTTGTCATAAGTTACTTTGACAATCTCATACAAATGCTTATAAATACATACATAAACTCAAACCTTCTTCCAATGTCGGTAGGTAGAAACTACAGAAAATCACCTGCTACGATCCTTACATACTCCTTTGTCCTCCTCGGGAGGACATGCCCTAGTAGGACGTGTGAGCTTATTGGTGATTGGTTGCCGATTCAGGAATCGGCGTGCGTTTATGAACCTAAACGAAGCAAAAGTAGTATGCTCTTAAACAATAACATGAATTTAGAAACCACAGAAGGTAATTCAAATCAAATGAGCATGTCTATGCCCAAAGACAGAAGTATTTAGGTAATTGGAAAATTCCAGGTAGGTTCATCGTCTTAGATGGGCCGCATTTAGCTAATTGGACGACACTATGTTCTGAAATCAGTCAAAATCTCACAATGCCTGAAGTCCCGCCTCTATATCCAGTGTGTTCTGCCCGCCATGACGTAAGGTGCGGTACGTGGAAGCTCACGTAGAAAGCTGTTTTTACCTGATGAGAGTTGCACAGAGAGCCATGGAGCGTTGCATGCTCGGCATAGACCTAGTTCCAAACGTCGAGACCCGCAGACGTACGATTTTTTGGTATCCTAAAACGAGTTATGGAACGAAAATGGATTTGGGCAAGACACGTTACCTGGCAAGGTGCAGCGATGACAGGTGGAGTAAGGCAGTTGGCTTCGTCTTCTAAGGACTAGGAGACGAAGTGTCGGTCGTCCAGCGGGGAGATGGGAAATCGAAATTATTACCATCGCGGGTAGGACCTGGTAACCTGGATGAGGCTGGCACAGAAACATGGAAATCGGCACAAGAGAAGAGAGGTCTATACTCAGTGGTGTAGTCAGGCTGTGGATAATGATGATGACATAGTCTTCACATTTATTATTGTAAAATATTTTCAAAGAGTAACTATGGAGTTTCTTGCCCATTCTTCTCCATAGGCAACTATTTTCTGGGAGGGGAAACTAGTATTCATTCTATTTTCATGTTCATTTTGACATTCGAAAGTGTCTTTAATGGCTAATTGAAATAAATGATTTGACTTTATATAGCATATTATTTTAGATGTTGTAAATGGTGCACAAAGTCAAGTAGTTACTCAAGTATCGATCCTCTGCAGAACAGTAACATACATAGCTAATAGTATAGTTTACGACTAGGGTTAGGCATAAGAGACATGAAAAGGGCGTGTCATGAGTTGTCACGATAAATGAAAATTCATATAAGCTGTAGAATGGTAGATAATCTGAACCACTTAGGTATCTGACGCTGACAACTCACAAAACAAAATTAATATTGATTTTAACTTATGGTTATGATTAATGTAATAACTACATGAAACACGTACACACTATTTTTTGTAAGTAATGGACGATCTGAAAGTATTTGTGGCGGCATCTACATCGTCACATGCCATCTACGCATCAAAGACCTGAAGACCAGACCGTCACAAAAAAATCCTGACGTCACACAAATTATCGCGCAATTAGAGTTTAGCACCCGAACGAAGTAATTAAGTCTATCCGACATCAATCGTTGGGCACTTGCCCGCCAGACACGACACTCGTCTGGTCGGAGGATCCTCCCTTTTCTATAGAGGTTGAGTGAACTTTACACCCTGATCCTCATGCCTCTAAATATTGAAATTAAATTTAATAAAACAAAACACCGCTGCCATGAGATTTCGCAATAAAGTTGTTGAGAGAGTATTTTTTTATAAACCAGTAAATCTGGAAAACAAGAATTTAAGAAGAAAAAAAAATGTTCTGAGAGACACCACGAATGCTAGCAAATGCTGTTTTGTGATTATTCTTGAACAATTTAGACTTTACTCAATAATTTCCAGATTGGAACCCTATTGTGATCGATACTTCTGTTAGGTTATAAGCAAAAGCGGGCCAGTCGGGGATCATGGAAGGTCCATAAGATCTCATCGTCCAAGTGTGAAAAGGGAACGCCGGGGTGGTTTTTAGTCAGTAGGAGTCTGACAGACCCCTTCGCTCGCCCCAAGGCGGAACATATCTGTAAGGATTTTCCAAACCGGAACAAAAAAAAAGATTAAAAGTACTAGCTGTTAGTTGAAATCTCAACTCGTCTACAGTACTTGCTTTAATGTATAAAACAGACTATTTAAATCCCAAAAACCATATAAATCTTTAGTTTTGTCCAACAGTGTTTGGTGTCAATCACATCTTGCGATGGCTGGGACATCAGGACCATCGAGGGTCTTGGAAACAGGAAGATAGGATACCACAAGCTGCAGAAAACATTGGCAGAACACCATGGATCCCAGTGTGGATACTGCACCTCTGGATGGGTCATGGCTATGCATGGGTATGTAAGCAAAAACTGTTTTGTTCTAAAAATAAATAATTATGAAAATCAATCACTTCATATGAATACATATTTATATACTTTAATCCTTGGCCTAAATAATACCAATAAATTTTAATCATATTTCAGTCTCCTGGAAAGCAAAAAGAGCGTTACAATGTTGGAAGTGGAACAATCATTTGGCAGCAATGTCTGCCGCTGTACCGGCTACAGACCAATCCTTGAAGCCTTCAAAAGATTTGCCAAAGACGCTCCAAAAGAACACAGGATCTTGGACATAGAAGACCTGCAAATCTGTAAGAGGTCAGGAAAGCCATGCAATAAGTCTGCATGTGATGAGGATGAGGATGATGATTGGTGCGTGATTGGTGACGATGACGTACATGAAGATCAAGTCAAAAGGATCGTATTGAAGGATGGTAGAATATGGTTCAAGCCTAGAGTACTTCAAGATGTTTTTAATATATTATTTCATGAGGGTGTTGGTTCGTACATGCTGGTAGCTGGAAATACTGCTAAAGGTAAGAACATCCTGACCAATCTACTTCTAAGAAACGTACTAAATGTATTTATATTAGGTATGACGTTCCAAAAACTGCATGATATGTGGAGTAGCGATGAAACGAGAAAATCGAAAAAACCGTTAGTAGGTAAAGTTTAAGTCACGCATATTCCATCTTCTTGATTTTATTGTTAATCCTAATTCTCTTTACAATACAGGAGCAGTCCCAATTGATGACTACCCTCGTATCCTGATAGACGTAAGTGTACTTCAGGAGCTGAAAACCGTTACATACGACCAGAACCTGGTAGTTGGAGCCGGAACAACTTTGTCAGAATTTCTTGAGATTCTGAAGGGTGCATCTGCACATGAATACTTTGGATATCTCTCGAAGATTCACTTCCATGTAGATTTGGTTGCACATATACCTGTTAGAAATGTAAGTATTTGTTTTGATGTTAAAGAGATAAATAATACCGCCCGATTAGACATACAGACAATCTAAATCACATTGTTTGAGAGGGAAAGAATATATGAAACTTTTAGTTTAAGCTTTTTAGATTCAGTTCGATTCTAGTGAAACTAATAACTTATAAATCTCTAAGATAAGGTTTTATCTCATTTCAGGTAGGTACAATCGCAGGCAATTTGATGATTAAGCACCAAAATCCAACCTTTCCGTCTGATATTTTCCTGCTGTTGACAACTGTAGGCGCCCAACTTACTATTGGTAAATATTTATCAATTTATTTTTTTCTATTGTTTCCAGTCTATTTGCTTTAATTTCTTATAAGTGTTTGGCCAAAAATTGCATCTTTATCAATTATAAATAGTAGATTTAGGGACTTAAGAAAGGACATACCTGATTTATTTAATGTAATAAAAAAATTGTAATCGACTGTAAGTACGAGTATATTTGTTTTTTTTACAGTTGATATCAACAGAACAGTACAAACAGTAACGATGGAGATCTTCTTAAGAACAAACATGACGGGAAAAGTGATTCTGAATGTGATGTTACCACCGCTGAACAATGAATATAAATTCTTTTCTTACAAGGTAATTATCATAAATACATTTATTATGGTAATTAGAAGAAAGCGTTACTTGAAAAAAAAACGTAAAAAAACTACAACCATCTTTAGAATTACAAAAAATTGAAAACACAACGAAATATATCTAATAGTCTTGTTATTTCTCCTCTTCCAGTTAATGCCAAGATCTCAAAGTGCCCACGCCATTGTCAACACAGGTTGTCTCTACAAATTGAATGCAAATAACATAGTCGAAAGAGCAAGAATCGTATACGGGGGTCTGTCTACCAGGTTCCTAAGAGCGTCAGCTACAGAAACATTTCTCATTGGAAAGCCCTTGTTCACCAATGAAACCTTACAAGCAGCTCTGCAGGTGCTAGATGGAGAGATGATCGTTGATGATAACCCACCGGAAGCTTCTGTGGCGTATCGGCGATATGTTGCAAAGGCATTGTTCTTCAAGGTAAGTTTTTTTTTCTCATGTTTATTTTTGAGAAACGACCTTCAATTATGAACTCGGCCGACAATCACATCTGTTGGCAAAATGGTCGTGGGTATAAATGAATTTCTCATAACACAACTTTATGAGAAATTCATTTATACCCACGACCATGACCATGTCAATTTTATGAGAAGTTCATATTTTACCCAAGAATGCAAGCAATATATATAAATAAGTTACCTATTAGGTATCAGTTCTCATACAAATCAAAAATGTCTGCAGTACTCAACTTATTATGTTGCATGTTGCATCCATTGTATCTTTGTTTTTTACTCTCTGTCTCTATCCTGAAAATCGAGAAACATGCTCGAATTCCGTGATTACTTCGTACAGAAACGCGAAAATGCACTAACAACGTGAACCATTAAACTTCTTGTTTCTATCTCCGTAGAATTTCCTGTCTAGACTGAGTTGTTTTAAAACTAAGATAGTTTTATAAAATAACTAGAAGATAAGCTTTATTTGGTTTTGTTCTGTGTATATCATGTTGTAACTGGACAATCTCACGAACGACCACCATTTTTCTATCCAATTACAAATTGGCAATCTTAATCGTTTATTTGTTCATATTGTCCTTATTTTTATCAAGTGTATGTCTCAGATCAGTTCAGTATTGGAAGAATGTTTTATCATTAAGAATTTAATAGATCTTACTCATGAAAACGCGAGTAAAGTCAAATAATTTACGCCAGAACTTCTTTAACCTTAGTTTGTACATCTCTATTACAGGGTCTTCTAACACTCTGTCCACCAAACACTAGGAGCCCACGCTTTGAGTCTGGTACTATCCACCTGCACGCTTCCAGACCAGTCTCAGATGCGCGACAAATCTTCACTACCGATCCGAAGATGTGGCCTTTGAACCAACCTATTGCTAAAGTGGAAGCATTGGTAAGTACGACTAAAAGGGTTGGGCTAATGTGAACAGCATGAAGTTGTCTGCTTTTTCCAAGAAACAGTCTAGGTTAGTACTAATATGGACTATGTCTTCTTTTGATTGGATACTGCTTTATTTCATACCTCATTCAAATTTAATTATTATTTTATTTGGACATATAGGTATAATGTTGGTTATTTATTCATAAAAATACACTCCCGGTAACCTAAATCAAGCCACCTTGCATATTTTTGTTTTAAGTTCTCTATTATTCTAAATAATGGTAATACTATCATTGTGGAGGAGCAGTGGTGGCCCAGTGGTAACCGCCGCGACTTACGAGTTGTAGGTCGTAGGTTTGAACCCAGACAGGCACTTTACTTTGTTTTTATTATTTTATCACCGCTGCTCTCAAAAAAGTGAAGGAAAACGTCGTGAGGAAACCGGCATGTCCAAGAACCAAAAATTCGAAGACATAAAGTACATCTTACAACCCGCATTGGGCCAGCGTGGTGGATTACGAGGCGTGAGTCCCAGCAGTGGGAACATTATAGTCTAATTATTCTAAACTTTAAATTAGAATTTAAAAAAAACTGTTTCAATTGCAATAAATCCTCTTTTTGCGTTTCTCAGGGGCAAAATTAGCGTGTATTTTTGATGGAAACATAATAGTTTACATAGATAGATAAAAACGTTTTTATGTAACTTTTGTTACCTCCAACATCATTTACGACGGCCGCCATGCGGGTCGGGATGGAATTATTTAATGCCACTATGACGTGCTATGGAATTTTCTCCCATGCTTCCAAGATGCCAGTTTTCAGCTCCTGCAAAATTTCTAGACCTGGTTGGTTATGGTTATCTCGAACACACGTCTTCAACTCATCCCATATTTGGTCTATTGGATTTATTTTAGGGCTTCCTGCTGGCCATTCCATTACTGCGATTCTAACGTAATGCAGGTATTCTTGAACAATGTTCTTGCAATGTGCAATCTTGCATTATCATGCATAAAGATGAAATCCTGGCTCACAGACTCAGCACATGGCATCCCATGATCCTCTAGGCAGTCACGAGTGTATCGGACACTATTTAGTGGTGGCAACCGTAGTCCCGTCACAACCTCAAGGCCAGATTTTTTCCCTCCATGGAAATTTAGACTGTCCGTGACCCACCACCATAATCCACCTTCTCTTGAATGCAACATTGCCGAAAATGCTCTTCGGCGAGTATATTCCTACGTCCATCATTGACATGCAGCATAATCTTGGTTTCATCCGTAAAAAGAACCTGGCTCCATTGACGTTGAGTCCAATGCAAACTGTAGGCGCGCCATTTTGTAAGCTCGTGTCAGCTTGGGACCATTGGCTGGGTTATGAGGTTTCATGCCACTTTCTTCGAGTCTCCTTGTAACAGTTCGAGCGCAAACAGTCACTCTATGAAAGTCTCGAAGCTGTTCTTGGACCTGTACTGAGGACAGGTGACGATTACGCAGAATGATGGTAAAGATAAACCGATCTAGTCGTGCTGTAGTGTGCCGCTTTCGTGATCCTTCTGAACGGCACACGAAGTCGTCAGTCTCCAGGTATCGATGGTAAATTCTTTGAATTGCAGGACGGCAGGGAAGTTGTAGAAGTGCCGTAGCTTGCGCGGCTACTTCAGGTGCGAATTCGACTTCGACTTCGACTTCGACTTCGACTTCGACTTCGACTTCGACTTCGACTTCGACTTCGACTTCGACTTCGACTTTGACTTTGACTTTGACTTTGACTTTGACTTTGACTTTGACTTTGACTTTGACTTTGACTTTGACTTTGACTTTGACTTTGACTTTGACTTTGACTTTGACTTTGACTTTGACTTTGACTTTGACTTTGACTTTGACTTTGACTTTGACTTTGACTTTGACTTTGACTTTGACTTTGACTTTGACTTTGACTTTGACTTTGACTTTGACTTTGACTTCGACTTTGACTTCGACTTCGACTTCGACTTCGACTTCGACTTTGACTTTGACTTTGACTTCGACTTTTTGATTTTGACCATTGTCATAATCATCGCCATCGTCATCGCCATCGTCATCATCATCATTCTGAAATAATAAAATCTCCGAGACGAGACGGGCTGACGACGGCCTCAAAAATAAAAAATAAAACAGAAAAGTAAAAAGCACTAGTGAAAAAAGTGACATTTTCCGCACAAATTGACTGCTTGGAAAACGCTCTTTTCGAGCAAATGCATTGTAAAATAACTTTTGACCTAAAGATGCTCTAATAAAAGCTTGTTACTACTTTTAGAACGATCAAACTCGGATTTTCTTCTCTTTTTCAAATTTGTGAAATCAAATTTGGAACACTGATACCAAAATGATGGCCAGTATGTCAGGTTCACAACTGCGTAAAAACTTTTTCTCTGACTTGTTTCGATGTTTAGGCCTTTAAACATAAAAATAGGTGGCTCGATTTAGGAGTGTTTTTCGGACTTAACACCAACTGTATGCTTAAAAATATTTTTGAATTAGTACTAATAGAAATCCTGTTTTTCACTCCAGATTCAATGTGCTGGTGAAGCTCAGTATACAGATGACATTCCCAGTTTACCTCACGAAGTATTTGGTGCCTTTGTGCTCAGCACAGTAGCTTTGGGTGTTATTACCAAGATTGATCCCAGTTCTGCATTGGTGAGTCTATTTTCTTTCGTTAAGCGATTTTATCGGTATATTATGATCTTCTGCCTTCTACTTGTCAGTGGATCCTGGGCCACGTTTTTAGGTTTGTTAATTAAGTTATATAAGGAGCTTCCCAAGCTACATTAGTAGCTGCTCGCAACTATATTTTTTTACGTTCTTCAAAAATAATCATTTTTATTATTTCAGGCATGCCCTGGTGTTATAGCCTTCTACACAGTCAAAGACATACCAGGATTAAATTCTTTCACGCCAGCAGAAAGTTTACTATACTCAGCCAACGAAGAAGTGTTATGCGATGGGACTGTAAAATATTACCATCAGCCCATCGGCATCATTGTAGCAGAAACTCGATATATTGCTGATAGAGCTACGAAATTAGTCAAAATTACTTATAGCAATGTGAGAAAACCTGTGACAGATATCAAAGTAGCTAAAACAGATACTACTAGAAACACAATGTTTTTATCAGTAGATGCTACAAATACTGGCACAGATATATACAAGACGATAACTGGAAGTACTACCATGTATGGACAGTATCATTTTACTATGGAGACTCTACTGTGCGTAGTCAAACCTACAGAAGAAGGACTGGAAGTGCATACTGCTACTCAGTGGCTTGATGGAACACATGTTATGATATCGAGGGCATTGAAAATGGATGAAAATAAGTACGTGTTACAATGTTTTTTTTAATAATACTGCTAACAAGCTTGGCTCTTTTAAACATAAGCTTGCAAATACAAAGTGACCAATACATCGGGCATGGGCAGGTCTACTAAAGAATCTGATTGAGCGCCATCCATAAATTCACAATCAATTCTACCATCGTGGTTACAGTGTCATTTACGTATGTAGTTTGCTCAGACAATTTCGGTCAAAGTACATAATAATATCTATCATTTTCATGTAGAAAGAAAACACTTGATATCTTTTTAATAATCTATTTTATTATTACTCTAGAATCGATTGTTACGTCCGCCGTATTGGTGGTGGATATGGCATGAAGATATCCCGCAGTATCCAGTGTGCCGTTGCATGCAGTCTTGTCGTACAGAAGTTGAACCGTCCGTGCAGGTTCATTCAGCCTCTGACCACAAACTTCAGAGCAGTTGGCAAGAGATTGCCTTGTGTCAATGATTATGAGGTACTATTTTAGTAACAGGGTTTGATATACTTATATAATTATTACATTAGAATTTTTATTTTGTTCCTGTATTGTTTTTTTTTCTATAACGATACTAAGTAACTTCCACACAGTAAAAAGACAATAGTTGACCAAAATTTGTATCAATCTATAATTTAGATTGTTCGCCACAGTAGTTGAAATAACATACATTTTAGACGATTGACAAGTGACGGGGTTTCTAGTCCTCGGGTTCGATCCCGGCTTGAAGATCTTCTTTTGAATATAATAAATTCAAATCATTTATTCAAGTAACATAGACTCATAATAACAATAATTATACGCATAACATTTACAAATAAAATTAAGATTAAAATAAAATAAAATACAATTAAAAATTACAATTAAAATAAAATTAAATACAATTTTTTTTTTTTTTTGCATTGTTCAAGATATTTTTGTTTATCTATCCACATTTTGTTCATTTTTATTTCGTTGTTACAATTAATTTTCCGGTACGGCTGTTGTCAATCATTGAAGATTTATAGTTATTAAGTTGTTAGTATCTATTTGCAAATGGTAAACTTTATTCAATAAATTGTTTAAACTGCAACTATATTCTTCTTTCAATAATCAGTTTACTTGAAACCCCGGTCATAACAAGATGTTAAAAACTATACCTTTTCCAGATTATGGTAAATAGAGCTGGAGTTATCCAACGCTTAGACTCAAGACTTTATGAAGACAATGGTTACATGGTCAATGAAACGTTGACTGCTCTTGGATCTGACGTGTACTACAATTGCTACGATGCTACTCGAATCAATTTCAAGTCTTTTGATACAGTTACTGATACAGCTAAAAATACGTGGTGTAGATCACCAGGTCAGTATAACTCCATGTTGTAACTTCTATGAAAGAATATTTACGAATCTTCTTTTAAATATTATTGTATTACCGATATATTTTCCCTCCTTCAGGTACATTAGAAGCTATAGCTTGCATGGAGCACATAATGGAACGGATTTCCTATGAACTATCACTAGACCCGGTAGCAGTCCGTCTAGCCAATCTAGATAGAGCTAAATTTGACGAAATGTCAGGTATGGTAGAGACCCTCAAAGCAAATGCTGAATACAGTACTAGAAGAGCTGCAGTAGATTCTTTCAATACACAGAATAGATGGAAAAAACGAGGAATGAGGTGGGCATTCGCAAGATGGTCTCCTATTGGTGCACAACGGTTTGATGTAAACCTATCAGTCTTTCAGGGAGACGGTACTGTCGTTATCACCCACGCTGGTGTCGAAATGGGCCAAGGCATAAACACGAAAGCAACTCAAATAGCTGCTTTCTTTCTAAAAATACCTGTAGAAAAGATTCAGATCAAAGGAAACAACACTATAATTGCTCCTAATAGCTTTATCTCTGGAGGAAGTCTTACGACAACGAGTATTATTATTGCTTTGAGGAGATGTTGTGATGAACTGAATGCCCGATTGGCCCCTATTAGGGCTACATTGACTGATCCAACTTGGGAACAACTAATAAAGGCAGCATTTGATGCCAATGTGGATCTTCAGGCTCATGGGTTCTCTAGTATTGCTGATGCACAGGTCTATAATGTGTATGGTATGGCGTTGTGTGAAGTTGAAATAGATGTACTGACGGGAGAATCTGAGGTATTGAGAGTGGATATGTTGCAGGACGTGGGTTTGAGTGTTAGCCCAGAGGTGGATGTTGGACAAGTAAGTAATCACTGTTCAAATTGATTTACTCAATCACGCGCATTTTTCTGTATAAACATACTGTTTCAATGTTTGTTGTTTTCTCAGTATTTTCCTTGTTTAAGACGTTTTTAAAGATCATAATTTTAATAAAAATTTATCGCTTTCTGTTAAGGTGGAAGGCTCCTTCGTCATGGGACTAGGATATTGGACTTGTGAGAAGCTCACCTACGCCGAGTCTGGTGCAATCCTCACAGACAGAACCTGGGAATATCACGTACCTGAAGCGAGGGATATACCTCAAGACTTCAGGGTATATTTCAAGAAGAATTCTTACAGCAATGATCTTGTACTTGGATCTAAAGGTAAGGGTGAAATTTTAAAGGTACAACCAGCAGAATAGTTAAATATCAGCGTTGAAAGCGGCTTTTTCGCCTTTTAACATCTCAGGACTCTCATCCGTCTTAGTACTAAACTATATTTGTTGATGATGTCACAACTGATAGCTGTTTTATAATTAAATTGGTCGGCTTGTGGAGCTGTTTAGTATGATTGAAATAACTATTCGCCGAATTTGGAGATTTTATTATAGAATATTTTTATTTACAGGAACCGGAGAGCCAGCAACATGTGCGACAGTGGTGGTAGCGTTTGCTATCAGAGAAGCTATTGTTCAAGCAAGACAAGAGTCCGGAATACCCACCACACAGTGGTTTAATATTGGTAAGTACATTGTGTATCCGCGCATCGGCAAGCGCAGCGTGAGACGCTCCCCGGCTAGATGGACCGACGACTTAAAAAGGTGACTGAGGCAGACTGGATGTGGAAGGTGGAGAATCGGGGTCGTGGTGCAAGTTAGGGTAGGCCTATGTCTAACAGATGATTGCTATAGGCTGAGTTGAAGTGCTCTCTTACGTTTGATCTAATAAACAGCTACTTTGGTTGTTATTAACGTAATAAATTATTTTTTTCAGATGGACCATGCTCGACCGAAAACATTTGTTTAGCAATCAACACCAATACAAAAGATTTTAAATTTTATTGAGATGATAAGTTTTCCGTATTGTATGATAATATCAGCTTGTTATACTCGTACATATCCAAAGTGTTTGATATAAAGAGTGTGAAGATGAAGAAATACTTTTTAAAAGTCTATTCCAATACTTGTTTGCAATTAATGTTATTTCCGCTTAAACAAATATCAACTTTATGCTTGTGTAAATTAGGATGATTTCAGAATGACTAGTACTATTGAAATGTCATAAAATGTTTGAAGTTGTATCAAACTGGACTTTATGTGTGGGCTGTAAAGAGGTTTTCCAAAAATGTAGTGAATGCAGGGTAGAGTCAGTAGCCTTATGAAGGAATATAAATATGAAATACCTACTCTACAATAAATACGTTAAGAGGCATATAGGTACGTATAGTATAGTATAGTGGCTGTGAATAAAGTTGCTTCATCAGCTTGCATTCGGCTTGTTTGACGAATAACTTAACAATTAATTAATGTAGATCCATAATTAAAAACGATGTCAGTAACTTTCAAGTGACAGACAGATTAGTCTAATGAAGGCATTTGTCTTTCTTGTAATAAAATTAAAATAATTGCAGTAATTACCTTTTCGGGTGCTTTATCTCTTTACTGGCTATCAACATTGAGAAAATGTAGGATTATGTAAAAATGGAATACAAGAATTTATTTTAATGGTTAAAATATTAGGTTTTAAAGAAACTGTAACAATAAATTATAGTCTTATGTTTATAAATTTAGGTACCGCAACTATTGTGATTTTTTTCTTGTATATAAATTATGTATAAATGACTATTATATGACTGTCCGTAAGATATCGAGTGCGTATCGTGATTTATTTTTATAACCATTTCAAATCCTTAAATTTTATAAATGTACAAACATATGTTCAGTGTTTCCTAACACTCGTATGTTTGTTAATTCATTATTTTTTAAATTTTAAGGCGCAAGTTTTTTGCAATGTGTTGCGTTGCAGCGCTGCGCCAGCCTTGAATTCAAATTCAAAAGTCATTTATTCAAACTAGGCTGAGAATCAGCACTTTTCGAACGTCAAAATTACATAAGACAGTCCCCCAAAAACGCCCACCCTTCACCACTTCCTAGTGCTTAAGCTGGGAAGAAGAAGTGGCGCAACAAACTCCCCAGCAGCACAGCTGTCTGTTCAGTTGAAAAAATCTTGATTATATATAATAGTGCTTATGCTAAAATAATTTACATTACCACAAATTGCAATACAACTCATAAAATAAAAATATTTTAATGAGTAGATTAAGTCAACAATAAATGAAAATAAAGTTAAAATAAATTGATTTTCAGTCAAATAAAATAATCCAAACAATTATATGCTCATATAGTATCATGTAGTCTAAAATAGTCTAAAACAATTGTTTGTTGCTTGGGGTACATTGGAGTAGCTTAATTAGTCCCAAGCATTTTTGTCGTCTAAGTAATCTTTAACTTTATAGAAACCTTTTTGACATAGTTTCTGTTTAATAAATGATTTAAATTTATTTAGGCTCAGTTCTTTGACATGGCTTGGGAGTTGTTGTAAAAACGTAAACTTTGGCACTTAAATGAATTACTAATTTTTTGGAGCCTAGTCCTCGGCACAATAAATAAATATTTGTTTCTAGTATTTAAGCTATGAATGTCGCTGTGTTTAGAATTTAGTTTTATATTCTTTTTAACAAAAATCAGGTTCTCATAAACATATTGAGACGCGACTGTATGTTTATTTCTTTAAATTTATCCCTCAGTGAATGCCTACAACTTAGGTTATAAATAGCTCGAATGGCACGTTTCTGCAGCACAAAAATAGCCTGAAAGTCGGCTGCATTTCCCCACAACAAAATACCATACGACATTACACTATGGAAATAACTAAAGTATACTAATAGAGCTGTTTCTACATCAGTCAAATGTCGGATTTTATACGCCGCGTAGGCTGCAGAGTTTAGCCGCTTCGACAATTTGGTTATATGTAGGCCCCACTGAAGCTTCGAATCCAAAGTAATACCCAAGAACACAGTGGTGTCCACAAGATCCAATTCTGTCCCATTTAGTAGTACTTTTGTTTTCACCTGTTTAACGTTAGGTGTTAGAAATCTAATAAATTTAGTCTTTTTCTCGTCTAAAAGTAAATTATTAACACTAAACCAATCCACTATTTTAGAGAGAGCATTATTCACATCGTCAATAACTGTCTGTTGTCGCTTAAGCTTAAATATAAGTGATGTGTCATCTGCAAATAACAGTATTTCATGACTGTTCTTTATAAGGCAAGGTAGGTCATTAATATATACGAGAAATAAAAAAAGCGTTGCGTTGCGTTGCCCTGCGATGCGGCCCACCGCGGCTCCTAATGTGCTTTGGCGCATTTTTGCAATGCAGCGCGCTGTAGCTCGCCGCGGCAATAATGAGCGCTTAGTTTTATTCGTAACTTTTTTTCTCATATAGAAAAATGGGCACAACCATAATAAGAGCACTTTAAAATGTATGTTTCTGAGACGCAAGGGAAACTAAAAAATGGTTTAACAATTCAAACCAAATTATAAGAAATTTTTCCAACTCGAAAAGTGACAGTTAATTATATAATACTTTTTTGTTTGAAATAGACTCTGAATATTAATTGAATTCTTGCATTGTCTTTGAACATGGTTCGTTATTATTTTGGTAATTCAGACAAAGTATCGGTAGCAGTGATTGTCTAGTGGTGTGACCGTCAGACTGCCAGGTATAGGTCTCGAGTTCGGACCCATCTCTGACTTTTTGGATGCATGTGTGTATTGCATAATTATCATTTTCTTTTTAAACGGCGAGGGAAAACATCGTGAGGAAACCGGCATGCTTTTTTTTTTTTGAGGTTGTGAAGTTATCAAATAACTTCTCCCGCTCTGGGCGGAGCGGGAGGGCGTATCAGACTTTTACTGACTAAAACCCACCCGTGTCCCTTCCGTTGCCTGTGTGCCGAGGCCGCGATATCCCTTTCGGACAAACTCGCAACCCTAGCAGGCATTGGCCCTAACGGACCCCGTCAGTTGGTGCTGACATCTCTTTGAGGCGCGCGTGGAACACAACGCGCAGTTGACCCGGGCCTGGTCCTTATCGGACGGCGAGCTACCCATTGCTCAACGTCCGCAAGCCCGCGCCTACGGTGGCCGGAAGTCGGCTCGCGACTCTCGACGCCCGGGGCGTCTCCTGCAGTGGCTAGGGGCGCGAGGGCGCGAATCTTGCCTCTCCCTCGCGCGCTCCGCCTCCTCTTTTGGAAGTGACGGCCTCCCATGCACTCTCGCTGCGGACCATGGCCTGAACCAGGGCCGGACGCGAGAGATCGCCGCCGCCGATCGCCTCCGTGAGGACACGGCGGTGCTCCGCCCAAGCAGGGCAGACCTCCACCGTATGCTCCACCGTGTAAAACCGACATGCTTGAGAGATATTTCTCGACGGCATGTGAAGCCAAGTCAGAGGCGTCTATAGGAGGCTTTAAAACTCTGACACTAGGTTAGTCACTAACCACACGAAAAAGAAGAAAGATCGGTAATAATTTTAATGTTTTTATTTAGTTTTTATAATTCGCTCTTGTGTAAGATCACCAAGATAAGTCCTAAACTAGTTGTAATTTATTATCTATACGTACATGTATGACATGACAAGAAATCAACATTTATAACATACAGAAGCTAACGTAAGAAGCTAAAGTAAACCTTTATAAATTAATAAATTACTTATTTTCCAGAAACTATTCCTTATAAGGTCACCCAGCGCGCTATGGAGCGGCCTATGTTCGGAGTTTTTTTTAAGGCTAAATTCAGAAATCTGGAAAAGAATCGGACTTACCGAAGTGGCAGTGGGCTTTCCATCTTTGTCGAAGGACTGTTGGTGGGTCGAGCAGACGAGTCCTGGATGCCCGCCGGGTAGATGGAACGACGACTTTATAAGGTAGCTGGGACAGACTAGATGCGGAAGGCGAGGACAGGGTGTTGTGGCGCAGCTTGAGAGAGGCCTATGTCTAGCAGTGGACTTGACGATGCGATAGGCTGAGAAGAATTATTGATTCTTTTTATTTCTATCGTTCTAACACCCTTTAGTAGCCTCTACACCTCTATCTCAATACAAACAGTTATCCAGGAAAAGCGTCAATCCAGTTACCAATACTCCCGACCTCTGATCGCCGCTTCACTGTGCTCCGGCTCAACGGTGAAGGAATTGGAACGTCAATACATTACACGGATTAGATGCAATCCGAGATTGGATAGGCGTTTAGGCTGTTAGTTAGTTACGAGTATGTTGCTGTAACGTTTATATGCGTTATGTTTTAGAATTCTGAACATTTTCGATATGGGATGGATGCAGTTTTATAGATAGTGATGGGTCTTCTAATGTTTTACTTGAACACACTGCTACATCGATCTTCTGGCGCTCGAATGAATGCATTTTTGAATTTTTGAAATGTCTCGTAATGGGGATAACAACTGCCACTTGCTCACTTCAGATGTCGCTACTGTCCAGCGTCTAAGAATTTGACAGATAGTTGTCACTAATCATAGATTTTTTGTAATCGAGCGACTTCTTTTACGCATAATTAATTAATTTTCCCCGTTGCGCAACTTTTGCCTGCAATAATACGAGGATCCATGTATTTGCCAAAGATATTAAAATACAAAACTGTGGGAGAAAGCTCTCCGAAAAAAAATTGGAAACCCGATATTTCGTCGAGACTGATGTGCTATTATTTTTTACTTTTATGGAAGTAATTCGGGCTGTGGCGGCATCTACATCGCCACATGCGAACTACGTATAAAAGACCTAACGTCACACAACATTCTGACGTCACACAAATCCTGCATCGCGCAATTAGAGTTTACTTGACCTCAACCTCTGGGCAGTTGCCCGCCAGACACGACACCCGTCTGGTGGGAGGATCCTCCCTTTTCTATTGTGGATGAGTGAACTTTACACCCTGTACACCTCATGCCACTAAAATGCTCCTAAGAGAACTCAGCCTGTTTTCATTACCTACAGGCATTGTGATGTGATATTATGTAAATTATAGTAAAGATGTGAGTATTTATATTATCATATTAAATCAATGCTAGAATTAACATCTCTAAAGATTTTGATTACGGAAGATCATACTCACTTTGGTTTTCAACTCCGATCAGGTTATTCCTGTCGGAAGGACGCCACCTGTCTTCGACAAAAAAGACTAAAGTCACCAAACATAAAATAATCTATAATTTATAAAATTATCATATTTTATTTACTTTGCCACTACAGATGCTTTTTACCAGTAATTGACGCTTCCTTTTTCCTTAGCTCGTCTTTTAATAGTGCTTCACTCCAATACATATTAAAATACATATTTAAATAACCAGTTTTCGTTTAATTTGTGATCAACACAAAAGTAAGCAAACAAACCAATGGCGGCTTGTAGGCGGTGAACGGCGTTGCCACCTATGACAAGCTTTCAGTTTTTAACTCCATTGTATTGAAAAAGAAATATGGCGGCGTTAGTTTCGATTTTTGACCGGGTGAAAATAACCTCGTAGCACTTTATTAATGAAATACAAAGAGGTCGTCTACAGTTGTAAGATTGAGTACGTAAAAACAAAACCCTAATCGTCTTATGTATTTCATAAGATTATGTACTCGTATTAATGTCTACGTACGTACCTACGTACCTATTAAAACGTTTTTTATTTTAAAGTAAATGCAATTAATGAACGATTATCCTTATCACAAACTAATTCAGCAATACGTTACAATACTAAAAATAGGTTAACATTTTTTATATCGACAACGAAATGCGTCAGCATTGTTAATTAGATATCTTGTTGTTGGTATTTTATGTCAATGATAAATTATATTTTATTTCTGTAAATTGGGTGTGAAAACACTTTTCACACCCAATTTCACTTCAAAAGAATTAATTATATTTAAAACTAGAGGAGGTCGGTGTTTCCTAACCGCATAACGATGCGGTAGGTTCGTCCGACATTCAACTTTCTTACATTTCTTGCAAATTCTGGTCAGTACTTATGTCGTAGATATCAGGTTGTATTGTAATAAAAAAGGCAGACCCGACAGTAACAAATAAATACCGAAGTATCATTTAATCAGTACAACTCTCTAATTTCAAATTGATCGAATCTTATTTAATATTTCATGAAAACATTATGTATCTAACCAATTCTAACTCCAAGACTCTTTCTCTTTAAGTACCTCTCTAATAAAAGCAATATATTTCGGTGAAAATGCATGTTTAATTTAAAAGTATTACCTACCATTCCGCCTCCCAATCTACATTGATTTTACCCAACAATTAAAAAGATAAAAAGTGATAATGCCGTCCTCAAAAACTATAGGCCCATCTCTCTTCCAAGCCATATTTACAAGCTGTTTTCAAGAGTCCGCGAACCGTCTCGCTTGTACGCTTGACTTCTTCCAGCCTCCTGAACAAATCGGATTCCGTAAAAGCTTTAGCACCGTAGACCACATAGGGTTGCTTACGTTTCGATCGAGACATGGGCTGTAATACAGTCTCTTCAACGGTGCCAGATTGGCTATCGGTACATCGACGTGCTGAAGTGTGTGACTCCAGAACCAGACCTCGAAACCTATCCTTCTGCAGTGAGGTGTGAGACAGGGAGACGTTATCTCTCCAAAACTGTTCACCGTTGCACTGGAGAATGTCTTCAAGGTTCTGGAGTGAAAAGGGCTTAGCATCCACATCAATGGCCTACGTCACTCTCCGTTGGTTTGCCGACAATATAGTTGGATGGCGGACCTCACTCACCTTACTCACTTTACCAATGCTAGATGACCTCAGTAGAACTTCCGAAAGAGTGGGTCTTAAAATGAACAAGACAAAGGTTATGTTAAATGCCCATGTAACACCCACTCTCATAGTTTGGAGACGCTACACTCGAAGTTGTGGACGAGTATGTTTACTTATGACAAATTGTCCAGTTAGGTAAATGGTCCAAATTTGAGAAAAAGTTCAATCGTCGAATACCGACTCGGCTTGGCAGCGTTTGGGAAGCTACACAATATTTGGTCATCCCACATACCGCAGTGTCTCAAAACGGAATTTTTTGACCAGTACGTGTTGCCAGTGATAACCTATAGCATTGAAAAGTGATCGATCACAATGGGTTATTAGAAGGCTACAAGTCACCCAAAGGGCAATGGAGAGGATGCTTGGAGTTTCCCTACGTGATCCAATCAGAAATGAAGAGATCCGCAGGAGAACCAAGGTAAGCGACATAGCCCGAAGAATTACCAATCTTATGTGGCAATGGACAGGGCACATTGCTCGCAGAAGAGATGGCCGATGGGGCCGAAAGGTTCTGGGGTGGCGATCGCATACCGGAAGATGTAGCGTTGGAAGGCCATCCATAAGGTGGACAGATGACCTTGTGAAGGGCGTAGGAATCCACTGAATGCGCGAAGCACAGAACCGGTTGAAGCGGCGGTGCTTGGAGGAAGCCTTTATTCAGCATTGAACGTCTTTCAGCTAAAATGATGAATGAATGACGATTCTATCTGACGAAAAAATTAAATTAAAATAAGCCATGGCAGCTAAGACATAACCAGTCCGTACTGACGGCGGCCGTTCACGACCAAGACGTTGGATTAGCACCATTCAGTTCAACCATTTTGAAGAGAACTGAATGATCCAACACACGCGCCACCATCAGCGACATTTTTGAGTGAGCCTGACACATTCTCAGCCGCAAGGGCACATTCAAGTCCATGAAAGACGTACGCGTACCCAGTACATGGTAGCTTTGGCGACGAACCCAAGAAATGGGCTCCAGAATATCTTCCACCAGACGTGGACACCAGAGGTGTTCTGTATCTACCGTATAAAAACCGAGCAAAAAACACCGACCTTTAATTATTAACCTTAAATTTTTATTATTGTTTGTTATAACAACAATAGAAATACACAAACTGTGAAAATTTTACTACGGTTCATGAGATACAGTCCGCTGACAAACACACAGACAGCACAGGTCAGACGGACGGCCAGCGGAGGCTTGGTAATAGGGTTCCGTTTGGCACCCTAAAAAGGGCAGTTCGTGAATAAATGACAGTTCAAACTGAGGCGAAACGAGCGCGGAATGCAAAACGCAACTGCGCGCACCGACTGTTTAAATGATTTGGAAGTCGCGCTAGTTTTAACACCTCCGCACGCTAGTTGACACAATCGGTGCAAACGAAGATCATCCCGCGTCCCGCGCGGAATTTGCCTGTAGGTTATTGAAGGATCGGGATATTTCATGCAACATGCAGATGCATGTTAATGCAGATTCGAGTTGCTTCCACCATAATTCAAATGCTTTAATCGAAAGATACACCGCAATGGGACGATGTTATCATCTTAAATAAAGACAAAAACAGCAAAAAGGGCTTGGTTACCAGCTTAGTTACAGACAGAAAGTAATTTACCAACCATTTTGGAACAAAGTGCTGTGTTTTTGCTTTTTTGTTTAGAACTTTGAACTTAGACAAGTTTAGTAACTTGGGTAAACTACAGCTAGGCTGTCTGCCCACTGGAGCGGAGAGGAGAGGAGCGGAGTAGCGGTGTGCCAATATTAACCAATGGAATTGCATAAAACCTCCGCTCCGCTTCAGTGGACACGGACATGCGAACTAGTTTAAAAATTCATACAACACCGGGAAGCGGACCGGGAAACGGAGCGGAGAAGCGGAGAGGGGAAGCGGAGCGGAGTAGTGGAGCGGGGAACTGGAGCGGAGAAGCGGAGAGGCGATGCGGAAAAATACGTGAACTCGGTCTAGCTCCGTACAGTCCGCAACACCGCTCCGCTACCCCGCTCCGCACAGTCCGTAACTCCGCTCGGCTACCTCGCTCCGCATCAATGGACAAACGCTGCCCGCAACTCCGCTCCACTCCGCTGCCATTCTCCTCTCCGCTGCCTCGCTCCGCTTCAATGGACAGGCAGCCTTAATGTTTGCTAATCGTTTTTTTTTTATTATTTCAATTATTAACTGTGGAAAATGTATACGTAGTGGGTATTATATTTGTTAAGTGAGACATGCTAGTACACTTGTTCGAGTTGGCATTAAACAGCACAGCCCTGCGTAAATATCAAATATACAGGGTGTTTGGTAGAATGCCGACAATTTTTTTTTGAGGGATTGTGCGTGTCATGCTAGCACAAAATTGTTGTTATCCGTTTTTTTAATTAATTTTAAAGTTGTAATTTTAAAACTTAAGTCAAAAGTCATTTTCTAAATCCAATCGTACATAAGTGACATTGCCGATAGCATCAAAAATTATTGTGTTCTATTACAACCACAAAAAAGAAAGCTGTGACGATAATTCGGTAAAAAAAAACGAGCGAGCCTTACAGTAGTAACATATGATGTGTATGTGTATATCTGACATCTTGCCTGACATATTTATGATATAAACAATATTCATCACCGTCACCGTCGCCGTCTCTGTCACCGTCACCGTCACAGTCATCGTCATCATCATCGTCATCATCATCGTCATCATCATCTAAACACAGATCACTACAACCCAACAATTCATCGTACCATGTTATTAATAATGCATACTTTGTAAGTCTCTCATGTACTATCAAACCTTTACGTTCCTAAATAAATTAATATTATAGTATATTCCTTTATTTCATATACATACGTATATACATATACACATTTACATACCGGGTGGCAGGGACATCGACACGAAAACTGATTCAGTACATGGTTCTGAAACCCCCGCGCTGAAATTTTTAGGCGGTTATAAAAAAAAGTCTGCTATTTCGTAGAAAAGTGCAATATCTACGCGGTCAAAATGTATAGAACAGCTGATTTCTTTTTAATAACCGTCCCTGCCACCCTGTATAATTTACATTTTTAAATATTTTTATAAAAACAAAAAATAGTAGGCCATCGGTATCGGGAACAAGGTCCAAGCTACCGGCGGTCAGGGCTCCAGAGAGAGGAACCTCCTGATAATGCGAGCCGTGTCCAGGAGTAGCCGTATCTGATTATTGTTATTCTTAATCTACTAGTTTTTATTTTCCCTAATGTAATAACAAACGTAATGAAAATAAAAACAAAACGTTACGTTTTAACTACCTTTTTTTTATCTGCGTGCAAAAATAAACATTGCTTACCATACAGGACAAGACTGCGTTTTCAAACGCTGCGTTGTGTAAAGTACTGAGTTTTGAATGAAAGGGTTCGTTGTAAGAGGTTTGAGTACGTGTTGTTTATTAGTAATTAATTAGCAGACAGCGTGGATCAAAATTGTTGAGTTTGCAATTAGAAAGTATTTATTATTTTTAACCGCTAATGACTACGGAACAGTGGCGTAGCGTGCCTTGGCCCCCTCTGAAACTTTACAAAAACTAAAGTCATCATCAGCTATAAATGATTTAATAAATCAGTTTGCCGAAAAAAAGACAAGGAGAGTGTATATGTAATTTGAATTGTTTGTAAAAATTTTGGAAAAAGGTACAGATAGATAATTATGATAAATAAATATTTATTTTAATTTTATGCAAATATTTTTTTTCTTTTGTGAGAAATGTTTACCCTTCATAAGGGCCCCCAATTAAATATTTATACGGGGCCCCCCCCGTATAAAAATTTGTTTGAATTGTAAAGATTACTCACAAAATAAAAAATAAAAATTGCATATTTGATGATGACTTCAGTTTTTCTAAAGTCTCTGCCTCTATATACGTTTTTATTAATTTTTGTTTATGCACGTCGGGGGCCCCTATAATTGATACGGCAGATACGGCGGTAGCTACGCCCCTGCTACGGCAGTATCTACCTATTCAACGCTACTTACCTAGTAAAGGTAGATTAAATGTTGGACATTTTCTTTCAACTAACTACCAATGGTTTTGAAAACTAATCACGGTCACAGTGTGAACGTAATTAGTAAGGTAGTAGTCAAAAAAACAGTACATATTTAGAAAACACTTTTGTAAAGTAAGTGTTGTTAACTTCACACCACCAACAACTTTAAAAAAGGGTTTTCTAAATGTGACTACAAAAAAAAAAAAAATTGATGGGAGGTTTTTATACCTACCTAGTATTATTGGAGATATTATATTTTTAGGATATTATAGGATTCTTCCAATAGGAATTTCTCAGTAGTAGCCCGGAATCTGAATTTGTGCCCAGTTGATGGCAATAGGCTGGCCCGCCTATCACATGGGACTGAAAACATAACTGGAAATATGTTTCCCAACCCTTCGAGACAACAAGTCGTCATGTTATGTACATATGTATTCTTTTTAGGCCTGCTTGAACCATAAAACTATATACGTTTAGCGCTTAACTTTGAAACATTGTTCTATTTCTGTCAATCCTTTGAAGATGACAGAGACAGAATGATTTTTTAACTAATATTTAGCGCTAAACCAATTTACTGATTTGTGGTGCACCTCTTGCACCACAAATCAGTTAATTGGTTTAGCGCTAAATATTATAAATTATATCAAAATATGACAGAAAAAGTGGATGAATATTTTAATATTTAATATTTTTTTCTGTTTTTCTGTTCGGCTCCCGCAGGCATCGTGTCACGCACGCCGTCGCGTCGCACCTGTGCGACTTAACCTTACAGAACCTAGTTACCTACACACAGGAGCAATACCTAACGTATATACCTCTTTCAACAGTCATGTACTCGCCCGCAATACAACGCCGTGTGTTTCTAATTTTTTCAGTTCTTAATCCAGTTGCTTGAATGCAACACTCCCACAGTGGCACTCAATGAGTGACGACTTAGTGCAATCATGGACAGAGTCAGTTTTAAAATTAATGGTGTTGATTACTCTGGTAAGCGATCAATTTTTTTTTTTAATTTGGTGCATTAAGAATGATATAATTTACGACTTACTTTTTGTGTCAAATAGACCAACCTAATCTTTTCCTGGCCAATATGTAGGAAGCTGAGTGGTAATACACATTATATAATTTTATGGTTGTTTTCTTACTTATTGAATAAATATTGGTGCTATCGTAACTTCGATGTCGCCTGAGTTTTTAGCCCGTTCTTCTCCATAGGAACCAACAAAGTCAAAGTAAAATCATTTATTTCAATTAGGCACAAAAATGGCACTTTTAAAGGACAACATTTACAACAAAAAAAAAAAAATTGCTTCTAGTCGCACCTTCTAAAATATAGTTTTCTTACGGAAAAGAATGGGCAAGAAAGTCCACCGTTACTCTTTTAAAACTTTTTAAGACGATGTACCTAGAATAAAATTACTTTATCAAAATAGGTAAAAAGAATTAAAAATGAAGCAATGACAGATAACTTAATTATATGATAAATACAATGGTGCTCACATATTTACAAACATTGTAAAATGATTCGTTATTCCTAAAAAAAAAAAATTAATCTCTCGACATTATTAGAAGCCCGATTTGACGTTTCACGATAACCATGTATGAATAAAAAATCGAAAAATCTAATTCACTATCCTAATTAATTACTATGGTATCCATACACTGTAATAATGAGTATCATTCGTATAACTCTATTTTTTGGGTTCCGTAGTCAACAAGGAACCTTTAGAGTTTCGCCATGTCCATCTGTCTGTCCATCTGTCCGCGGCTTAGCTATTAGTACTTGAAAGCTGTAATTTGGCATGGGTATACATATTAATTACGCTGATTAAGTGGTAAAATAAAACTATGAATTTTTTAGGGTCCTCCTCTACATGTAAAGTGGGGTCGTTGTTTTTTTTCTCGTCTATCTTATGGTGTGGGGTCTACATCTCTCTACATTGGAAAGGTCGTCCAAATAAATATAAATATTGTGAGTTTGTGAATACCATTTTTGGATTCAGGGATCCGTTTAAGAAATATTAAGCTTTAAAATGCAAATTTTTGTTAAAGTCAGCTTGTGTGTGTGTGTCCCTGCCAAATAAATGGTTTGTTCTGGATATGTGAAAAAATTCACAGCAGTAGCATATATAACGAAATTAGGAAAACTATCACAGCTAAGTAGGCTTTACAAGTTAACGAGTAATAATCCACCAACTTACATTTGCAATTGACAAAACATGTTACCCATACATTCCATAAGGGAGAACATGCTTTTCAACCACAATGTTAAGTTTGTTCTTGGGATAAATTCATCCCATCTACGAAACCCTTCGTGGGCCCGACGGTCGAGGGGTTATACACCAAGTTTCACTTTACATTGAAAAAATGCACTCAAAAACACGAATTAATCGTTACAGTTATTAAATATTCCGTCAGGACGTTATTACAATGTCATTCATGCCTTTGCGTTCGCTGCCGTAGTGTTGTGTTCGTTAAGCCGTTTTTTGACAGAATCAAATCGATGTTCTGAAATATTACATTTAGAAAAGAGAGAAACGTATAATTACTGCATTATTTTAAATGTTTAAACTTGAAGAAACAAATTCTGATCACGTATATTTTTGGTTTATTTTAATACCTATTAATATTATCAATATTCAATTAACCAAACCAGCCAACCTTTTTAACCAAACCATTTTATTTTTTTTATTTTTTTTTATTTTTTTTAAAACGTTGCCCCACACTAAGAATTTCTTCCTGTATCGTGGGTGCGTTTACAAACATAGAAACTCACATACACTAACACCCAGACCCGGAACAACTACTAGCAGATCATACAAATATTTGTTCCGTGCGGGGATCGAACCCGCGACACGTTGCGCAGCAGTCGATCGCTCAGCCACTGCGCCAACCGTGTCGTCAAATATTATATATTTCTATTTCATGGGGTGCCATGATATTGAAAAAATATATTTTAACGTCAAATTTTTCTCTCACGTCGTTGATTCGTATGCTCCATAATGCAAAAACTTATTGTAATATTTTTGACTCGGCTATTACTTTTGAGCTGTTTCTGGTATATTCGTTGACCTTGGCTTGCTAATTCCGGACTTTGATTATGGTCAACAATATGATTGAAAATGAATTTATTATAAGGGCAACCGACGAAGAAAAATTATCATCAGTTGAACTGCAACTGATGGTACTTTTTCTGGATCAACCAGTGACGAAAGTAAAGAAAAATGCTACAATTTAGTCAATTTATTTATTTACCTGACGCAACCACAGGTTATTATAGGGTTGGGCACGCCACAATTGCGGCGATAAGTTCCCTCTTTGAGGAGTGGCTTGAGAGGCGCCATGGCGTCCTCACCTTCCGCCTGACGCAGGTCCTCACCGGACACGGTTGTTTCGGGAGGTTCCTGTTCCGCGTAAAGCGGGAGGAAACGCCCGGGTGTCACCACTGTGTGGATCGCCCGGAGGACACGGTGGAGCATACGGTGGAGGTCTGCCCGGCTTGGGCGGAGCACCGCCGTGTCCTCACGGAGGCGATCGGCGGCGGCGATCTCTCGCGTCCGGCCCTGGTTCAGGCCATGGTTCGGAGCGAGAGTGCATGGGAGGCCGTCACCTCCTTCTGCGAAGCAGTTATACTCGCGAAGGAGGAGGCGGAGCGCGCGAGGGAGATGCAAGCTGCACGCCCTCGCGGCCCTAGTCGCCGTAGGAGACGCCCCGGGCGTCGGGAGTCGAGAGCCGACTTCCGGCCACCGTAGGCGCGGGCTTGCGGACGGTGAGCAATGGGCAGCTCGCCGACCGATAAGGACCAGGCCCGTGTCGACGGCGCGTTGTGTTCCACGCGCGCCTCAAAGAGATGTCAGCACCAACCGACGGGGTCGAAAGACCAATGCCTGCTGGGGTTGCGGGTTTGTCCGAAATGGATAACGCGGCCCCGGCACACAGGCAACGGAAGGAACACGGGTGGGTTTTAGTCAGTAAAAGTCTGACACACCCTCTCGTTCTGCCCAGAGCGGGAGAAGTCATTTGATGATTTCCCATCCTCAAAAAAAAAAAAAAAGGTTATTATAGGGTATCGGTAAATTACTGTTAGATTTACTCTCGTGTTCTTGAGTGGAGACCGCAAATCGGCAAACTTAAGGTAGGACGCCCTCAGGCTAGGTGGAGTGACGATCTTCGCAGGGTGGCAGGTAGCGGCTGGATGAGAGTTGCCGAGAATCGAGCTGAATGGCGTCCAATAGGAAAGGACTATGTCCAGCATTAAACTGCTGTAGGTTGATGTTGATGATGACGTGTAATAAAACAATATGCCTCGAGAATCAGTTTTAACCTATGTAGATTAATTGTCGATTACAAACTCTAAGTTTGATAAATCGATGTCTCGAGCATCGGTTTTTAAAGGCATAACAGCATAACAGGCATATTTAATCAATGTTTAGATAGCGGCACGTTTCCTGATTTAATGAAACATAGTAAAGTAGTACCAATTTTCAAATCAGGTAGTAAGAGTGATCCCTCTAATTATAGACCTATATCTGTGCTACCAGCATAGAGTAAAATTTATGAAAAATCATGCTAGACCAGATGTTGTTTCATTTTAATTCAAATGGGATTTTACATAGTCACCAGTTTAGTTTCACGAAAGGGTCGACTGACGCAGGAGTAAAGCTCATTAGTCACATTTTGGAATCCTGGGAGAAGTCACAGGATGCAATTGGCATTTTTTGTGACCTCTCAAAAGCGTTTGATTGCGTTGACCACAAAACCCTGATCTGTAAATTACACCACTACGGAATTCGTGGACAAGCTGCTGTTCTTGTTCTTTCCTATCTATCAAACAGGCAGCAAAAAGTATACGTTAACGGGGCGACGTCCTCAGGATCTCTAGTTAAGATGGGCGTGCCTCAAGGATCAATTCTTGGCCCTTTCCTATTTCTAGTTTATATTAATGACCTTCCTTACATGATGGCCAACTTATCAGATATAATTCTATTCGCTGATGACACTTCTCTTATTTTTTAAATAGATAGAAAAGATACGGATGTCTTACATGTCAACAATAGTCTGGCAGTTCTTTCTAAATGGTTCGCAGCTAATAATCTTTTACTTAATGTGAAGAAAACCAAATGTTTTAAGTTCTCTTTACCAAATGTACCTCAAGTAGGTCTAAATTTAAAACTAGATGGCAAGAAACTAGATGCTATTAGGGAAACTGTATTTCTAGGAATAACCTTAGATTCAAGATTGCAATGGGGCGCCCACATTAGAGCTCTTTCAGGTAAATTAAGTTCAGCTGCATATGCAGTTAGAAAAATAAAGCAACTGACTGATGTAGTCACAGCTAGGTTAGTATACTTTGCTTATTTCCACAGTATTATGTCTTATGGCGTTCTGCTGTGGGGATCGGCAGCTGATGTAGATTCAATTTTCATTTTACAAAAGAGGGCGATTCGCGCGATCTATAAAATGGGTCCTCGTGAATCCCTTAGAGAAAAATTCAAAGAAATTGATATACTTACTCAGCCTTCTCTTTATATATTAGAAAGTAATTTGTATTTTCGCAAAAACTTAGGACTTTTCAAAATAAGAAGCGATTTCCATAATATAACACACACTATAATACACGTAGTATACATGAAATTGTGATACCTTTTTTTTTTTTTTTTTTTTTTTTTTTTTGAGGGTGGGAAATCCTCAAATGACTTCTCCCGCTCTGGGCAGAGCGAGAGGGTGTGTCAGACTTTTACTGACTAAAACCCACCCGTGTTCCTTCCGTTGCCTGTGTGCCGGGGCCGCGTTATCCCTTTCGGACAAACCCGCAACCCCAGCAGGCATTGGTCTTTCGACCCCGTCGGTTGGTGCTGACATCTCTTTGAGGCGCGCGTGGAACACAACGCGCCGTCGACACGGGCCTGGTCCTTATCGGACGGCGAGCTGCCCATTGCTCACCGTCCGCAAGCCCGCGCCTACGGTGGCCGGAAGTCGGCTCTGGACTCCCGACGCCCGGGGCGTCTCCTGCGGCGACTAGGGCCGCGAGGGCGTGCAGCTTGCATCTCCCTCGCGCGCTCCGCCTCCTCCTTCGCGAGCATAACTGCTTCGCAGAAGGAGGTGACGGCCTCCCATGCACTCTCGCTCCGAACCATGGCCTGAACCAGGGCCGGACGCGAGAGATCGCCGCCGCCGATCGCCTCCGTGAGGACACGGCGGTGCTCCGCCCAAGCTGGGCAGACCTCCACCGTATGCTCCACCGTGTCCTCCGGGCGATCCACACAGTGGTGACACCCGGGCGTTTCCTCCCGCCTTACGCGGAACAGGAACCTCCCGAAACAACCGTGTCCGGTGAGGACCTGCGTCAGGCGGAAGGTGAGGACGCCATGGCGCCTCTCAAGCCACTCCTCAAAGAGGGGACTTATCGCCGCAATTGTGGCGTGCCCAGCGCTGGGTTGCGACAATCGTACACTCCATGCCGCCATGAGATCCCGCCGGAGCTCTGTCCGCTGTGCCGTGATTTCTCGCGGCAGCGGAGTTACACCCCGGCGTTTCGCCTCCTCGCGCAACTCCCACATGTGCGCGAGGACTTTCGCCTCCAGATCCCATGGCGGTAGTCCGGCAAGGAGGCTCGCTGCCTCACGGGAGACCGTGCGGTATCCCCGGACCAGCCTGATGGCCATGACCCTTTGGGACGCGTTCAACCGCCGGGCCGGTCGCAGCCTCAATGAACGCGCCCACACCGGTGCCCCGTAAAGGGCCATGGACCGCACGACCCCCGCGTAAAGCCTCCGGCAGGAGGCGTTTGGACCCCCCAGGTTGGGCAGGAGCCGCTTCAAAGCAGCCCCAGCCCTATCCAGTTTGGGAGCCAAACGTCGGAAGTGCTCCACGAAGTTCCACCGGCTGTCGAGGACGAGTCCCAGGTACTTCATCGTCGACTCGACACCGATGTGAACCCCTCCCGCCGTAATCTGGGAACCCGACAGTGGCGCGTTCCGAGGACCATAGAAACACATGGCCTCGGACTTGTGCAAGGCCACCTCGAGTAAATTGTGATACCTAAATTTAGATTAATTAAAACTAGAAAGTCATTTGTTATAAACAGTATTCGCTTTTACAACAAATTGCCAAAGTCAGTTAGAGAACTTAGCGATGGAAAGTTCAAAACCCACATCAAACGTGTCCTTATCAAAAAAGCATATTATAAGATTAAAGACTACGTTGAAGACAAGGAAGTTTGGCAATAATTCCTTCTGCACATGTGGCTTCCCTGGTACCTGATCAACGGCATAACTATGTAAATGTCTATTAACTGCTCCCAAATTACGATAATTATTTTATTTTACGTTTATTTATGTTTTTACATACTTCCTTGACATAATCTTTTATTATTTGACATTATATATTTACAATATTCTAAGTATATATATATTTTATTTTTTTATTAAATTTGTTTTGTTACAGCTGTAGTGGCAAGAAATAAGTCTTTATTTTTATTAATCTTTTTTAAAGTTTCTTTTCTTTAAAATGTTGTGAATGTGAGAACGTTGTAGGCTTAAAATACTGTAGATCTGTGGACCATTTTATATTTTCTAAGTACCTGGTACTTGTTGATAGGCCTACACTGTCCTCTCTTACCTTTTAACACTGTAATTTGAAAACATTGTAAAAACCATTTACTTTTAAAAGAGTGACCGTGGAGTTTCTTGCTCTTCTCCATAGGAAACGACCAATTGGAACTGTGCACCTAGCTTCTGACGTTTCATAAGTGCCCTTGTAGGTTTATGTGAAATAAAATATTTTGAATTTGAATTTGAAAGTAACCGATTTTATTTTCCCATCACTACACAAAGTATTTTGGTAGGTGTCAAAAAAGACATTCTTAAAGATTGTCGCGAGATTACGCTTGAATGGAAAACTTTCTAAATCTTCCTGACTATGTAAGTTCTCCTTAACGGTTCAGATGTAACTGTAAATGTTTTAATTTAAATAAATACTTTGAGTTTGATGGCAGCTAGCGAAATAACAGCCCTATTGCATGTTTTGACTTTTGAAAAGTGGTAATTTTCAGACTTTTTTGTAATAAATGAGATTTTTCATCAACCAGCCATGGATCATTCTTTTTTGTCGCTGCTAACAGTGCAGTAGGCATCATTATTTTTCTCGTAAATGCGAGGCTCAGAGCTATGATAAATAAATACTTAATTATTAAAATAATTTATCATGTCAACTGTTCTTACTGAGCATATTAATTAAGGCTTGTCATGAATGTGCATTGATTGCTTTCAGGAAAATTAACACCTGTGTAAATAATTACCCGTTTCTGATACGATTTAATGAGACTACATTGCAATAATAATAATAAGTTGTTTTTTTATCTACAATAGCATGACATGTGCTCACTTCTTTTATAAATCGTGACTATACAGTTGCATTATTTTTTTAGTAAATAGCAAATGCATGACACGTAAATAATTAATACTATTTTATTTATACATAATTATTTTCAAAATAAATAAAAACATTTAATTATGAATAGAATAGACATATTTGTTTTCAAAAATCTGTTGTTACGGTTGTGAGGAATCCATGACATTCTACCTACAAGTGTTCCTGTAGGTACATGACGCCGGAGCTGCACCGGCGCGGCATCGGACTGCATGTTTCGTTGGCAATGCTGAACAAATGCCAGTGTACACGCGGTTTCGGTGCTGCGGCGGTGCGGCGCATGTGCGATATTCATTAGTATACACAAACATACATTTCACAAACTCAACTAACGATTTCTAACGAAACCCCACAACATGGGGTAGACGAGAAAAAAAAAATATCCCCACTTTACGTGTAGGGGAGGTACCTACCCTAAGAAAATATTTTTCTTGATTTTATTTTACCACTTTGTCGGCATAATTAATATGTATACATACCTATGCCAAATTACAGCTTTCTAGTACTAACCGTGTCTGAGCCCAAGCCGCGGACAGACAGACGGACATGGCGAAACTATAAGGGTTCCTTGTTTACTACGGAACCCTAAAAAGAACACCTTAATTATGCGTATGACGCACTAACAGGTCTGAAACAATTTTAATTATCTCATTTTTAAAACATGTTATAACAAAGTCCCCCACCCCCGGCCACGTCTGTCTGAATGCGATAAACTCAAAACTACCTAACGGATTATAATACGGTTTTCCCCAATGGATGGAGTGATTCACAAGGAAGAGTTTGGTCTATAATTTATTAAGTTTTTATGTAAATTGGCTGAAATATGACGATTATCGTTGAAGATGTCGGAAAAAGTCATACCGACTGGAAGTTTTACTGGCGTGCGCCGCGTACAACAATAGAGTTACCTACAGATTGTTTATAGCCTGCATTAACATTGGTACTTTTGATCCCAGTAGTGGGCTATTTTCTGACATCCACGCGGGCGAACCCGCGGGCAAAATCTAGTTTAAAAAATAAATTACAGTAAGTTTTTATCAGTGAGGTTATTAACATTAGACTGTTGTTGTTGTTGAGTAGTACTCGCACCCGGCGTGCGTCTATGACCAGATGTATAAACGTAAACGAAGTAAAAGGAGTGTGGCATCTGCAACACCACATGCGAACTACGCATCACTCTGACGTCACGCAAAATCCTGCATCGCGCAAGCAGCGTTTACCGCGCGACGAACATATATACAACGTCCCATCACATCAATCGTCGAGCAGTTGCCCACCAGACACCCATCTGGTCGGAGGATCCTCCCTTTTCTATGAAGGATAAGTGAACTTTACACCCTGTTCCTCATACCTCTATAGGAGTATGTAAGGCTCGTAGCATTCTGCAGTTTCTGCCTAACCCTATGGGGACAAGGCGTAAGTTTATGCGTTTTCTGTGTCATTATAATTATGTGTCAATAATGACCACTCTATGCATAAGCGTTCCTAAGAATCACGATATTACGACTGGTTATGCGCTGCACCTCTACAACTTATTCTTTCTCATTCTAGTGGGGTGCGAGGTCAGCTCCAGTGTGATGCTCCTGGACTACATCCGAGAATACCTGGAGTTACGAGGTACCAAGTACATGTGCCGCCAGGCTGGCTGTGGTGCATGTGTGGTCACTGCACGGCGACCACCGGGTCTACCATATGCTGTCAATGCGGTAGGTTTTGATTGCGGGCAATCTCTCATTGAAGAGGTTGTAGGTATAAATCCGGGCTAGTAGGTGCTTACCAATGAGACTTTCAATTCATATTATGTACTTTCTAAATTTATCTTGGACATCACTGACATAGGTACTGAAGTCAAGATAATTCATTGCGTGAGGAATTCAAAGCAATGCTCATGCCTTCTCGGTATGAGAAGAGCAAAGGTCTCTTCTCATACAGTGAAGGCATGAGCTTGAAGTAGAACATGGTGGTGTTATTAAGTTTTTTAATCAAAATCTTTGATGACGTAACTAGATGTTTTCTTTGGATGAATTTATCTATATTTTTTGTGTCATGTCTGCGAGTTATAAAATGGCGTCTTAGAAAGTAACAATCCCACATGAAATCTATTAACTATCATAAAAAATTGGCATAAAATAAGCTATCAGGAGACTCATAATATTCAATAGTGACTGCTATGATGGGCTTATAGATATATACATCAATCTCATCACTCATGGTCTTGTTGCAGTGTATCCTGCCAATCACCATTTGCCACGGCCTGGAGATTATCACCATTGAAGCAGTGGGTAACAGAAAGAAAGGATACCACCCAGTGCAGACCACTCTGGCTGAACACAATGGGTCTCAGTGTGGGTACTGTTCTCCTGGTTGGGTTATGGCTATGTACAGGTATGAAAAGAAAAAACAACGTGCAATAAAGTATATATAAATAAATAAGTTATAATAGCATAGTGACAAATTATTTTTAGTCAAATTCTAAAGTACACATCAATATTTTTACGCATTATCACAATTTGTTACAGCCTGCTCCAAAGTAAAAGGGACTTAACCATGCTAGAAATTGAGAAGTCATTTGCGAGCAATATATGCAGGTGTACAGGCTACAGACCAATTCTAGAAGCTTTTAAGAAATTCGCCAAAGATGCACCTAAAACTATCGAAATTCCAGATATAGAAGACTTAAAAATTTGCCACAAAAGTGACCAATCTTGCAACAATGCTTGCGAAGACGAAGACTGGTGTATGATTTCAATTAGTGATCTTAGTATTAACAATGGTTTAATCAAGATTAATTTAAAAGATGGCAAAACTTGGTACAAAGCTAATAGAGTTGCTGATATATTCACTGTACTGAAGACTGAGGGTTATGAATCGTATAAATTGATTTGTGGAAATACATCTAAAGGTAAGCTTTTGGTTAATACTGAAAAATAAAGAACACCAAATAACACAACGACTCACCAGTCACCAGAAATTTAGGAGAAATTATTAGTATTTGATAAATAAATTTAAGAATACTCTATTGTTCTGACCAAGATCTTGTTTCAGGTGTCTATCCAGAGGATGAAATAATAGACAATGCTCGGGTTCTCATAGACATAAGCCAAGCCCAAGACTTGATTGGATACCTTATAGACCAAAACCTGGTCATAGGTGGTGAAACAACTCTAACCAATTTACTTGGGATATTACAAATAGTTTCCGAACAGGAATATTTCGGCTATTTGAAGATATTGTATGACCATATTTTACTAGTGGCACATATAGCTGTGAGAAATGTAAGTTTTTGTCTCTGATATTATAATTAAAACAGGGAATAAATTACGTTCTGATCATTTTTAGGGTTTCATACCTCAAAAGAAAAAATGGAGCCCTTATAGGATCACTTCGTTGTCGGTGTGTCTGTCTGTCTGTTAGTCTGCCAAGACCCTTTTTCTCAGGAACTCCTGGAGGTATTAAGTTGAAATTAATATCTAATACGAAAGTCTACGGTCGCTTGGAGTAAAAAAAAAAATCAAGCTTCTAAGTCAACGCAATAAAACAAAACGGCCATAGAAGCGACATATTTTGATACTCACAAATAAATCAAAACCTTTATGGTACTTCCTGTTGACCTACAATGACAAGAAGCAAGGTCTCACAGTAAAATTGGTAGTATTACCACATATTTTTTTTCTGCTTTCTCTTGCATTTGTAGTTGGAGAATCGGCGGTGACGTATATTGATATGTACGAGAACGTGTTTTTCAACTACAATGTTAATTTTATTTTTGGGACAAAATCATCTCAACTACGGAACCCTTCATTGTACGTGGTCCGATACGCACAGGCCAGTTTTTAGGGTTCCGTAGTAAACAAGGAACCCTTATAGTTTCGCCATGTCCGTCTGTCTGTCTGTCTGTACGTCTGTCTGTCCGCGGCTTTGCTAAGAGACGGTTAGTACTAGAAAGCCGTAATTTAGCATATATTAATCATGCCGACAAAGTGGTAAAATAAAATCAAGAAGTTGTTAGGGTACCTCCCCTACACGTGAAGTGTGGATGTTTTTTTTTCCTCATCTCACCCCATGTTGTGGGGTATCATTAGAATGGTCTTTCAAAAATATTCTAATTTCAGTTTGTCGAAACCATTTTTGGATTCAGGGATCCGTTTGCGAAATATTAAGCCTTTAACTGAAATTTTTGTTAGAGTCAGGTGTCTCCCCCCCTTCTAGTCAAATGGTTGTACTTGGACTTGTGAAAAAATTCACAGCAGTAGGGTATATAACGAAATGAAAAGGAAAGCTATGAGAGCTAAGTAGGCTGTACAGGTTAACGAGATATAATCAACCAACTTAAATTTGCTGTTTGAAAAACATGATCTCCCATACATTGCTTATGGGAGAACACGTTTTTCAACTACAATGTTAAGTTTGTTCTTGGGATAAATTCATCCCAACTACGGAACCATTCATTGTGCGTGGTCCGACACGCACTTGGCCGGTTTTTTACTCTAATTTAACTGTTCAACGAGTATGCTGTGAAATTAGGTTAATTTCGTCGTCGTCAATCCTTTTTTCTTTCGTCTTTAGAGAATATCAAATTTCATAAAAGATTTGCGTTACCTATAAACTATTTTTGTTTCCCTTTATATTTTCAGGTAGGTTCAATAGCAGGCAACTTGATGATAAAACACAGACACAACGAGTTCCAATCTGATTTGTTTCTGTTGTTCGAAACGATTGGGGCACAGCTGACCATCGGTAAGTTTAGCAGAGTTTAAATAACGGTTATTTAGCACGTGTTTTGACTTAGCTATGTTCCCATCTCTATTTTGCACTTGTAGCTTGACAGTTGTGCGACAGCGATTTGAATGATTAGCCAGAGCACGTGCTAAGTAACGTTTATTAATTTCGGCGTTCTCAATATAATTGCCTGATGTCTCGGCAATGTTTTGCTTGCACCACATCACAGAATGTAAATCTAGTACATGTCTTGGCAACATTACATTAAAAAAGTAATGTTATAGTTAACCACGACAAGACATTGTATACATTAATCAAAGTTATTAATTTACTTTTTTTTTGTTTCGCTATGGCTACTATCGCATCATTTGCGTTATTACTTTTTGCTGTAACTGTAACAAAAGGCATGTGATCTTTTGAAAGTGGTCTGGAGAAATGAGTTTCAATTCGAAACGCAATCATCTGCATGTCTGGCACCACTTTTGACTTTTTCTTTTACACATTAAATTTCTAGCCAAACTGAAGCGAGTCGATTGTTGTAATGACTAGGAAGTCACGCGACTATTCGCGTCAGTTTGAACACCTCCATACAAGAAAGTTGACACAAGTCGGTGCGAGCGAGTTTCGTCCCGCATGCCGCTCGGTCGCTCGCTTCAGTTTGACCATAGCTAAATACCCCTCCACCGACACTAAATAAAATCTATGTTTTCAGTCTCTTCAACTGGTTTGACTCAAATAGTAACGATGCAGCAATTTCTTAAACTTTATATGAAAGGAAAGGTGATTTTGAATGTGATGTTGCCACCTTTAAATAAACAGTACAAGCTTGTCACTTTCAAGGTACGATCATTCGTTTCATCAGCAGACTATCATTTTTAACTTTAGTATGAAACAGGCCTATTTTGGCCACATTATAAAATCCTTATTGTTTGAATCAAAGTCAAAAGTAATTCAACGGAATTACTTTTGAATTTGATTCAAACAATTCAGATTTTTTCAAAAATACACTAACGGCTAACGAGCCATTAAGTGTCTTTTTGAAGACAAATGTAATTCTGATTCTTATTTATGTGGCTTTCGGCAGTGCATACCTGCCGATTACATCACATTTATTACTTATTACTTAAATACCTAGTGGACCGAACTCTGCTCGGGTGAAAATAGAAAATGCTCATTTAATAGTATCTATAGGATAGTTCATAGTAATTACATATTGTATTGTTCATACTAATTCCATTGGCGGATCTATGCGGCCATGATAGTAGGTACTTACTAATTCCATGCTGCCATGTCATTATTTTAAAGTAGCCATCTTATTCTAAACTTTGGACTACCGAGCTCTGCTCGGTTGAAAATACGGAGAAAACGAATTTTCCCAGATATAATCCTAGTTAGATCGATTTTTCGCCCCCGTAAACCCCTTTATTGCAACTTTCATCGAAATCATTAGAACCGTTTTCGAAAACGTGATTAATATTGCTCATTTAATAGTATATGATATAAGTACATAGTTTATGTTAAAAATACTATTGAAATCAATACAACTTTTGTATCGAATTCGAGGGATAGTGACAGCTCGGCCCGAGTCTACTCAACCCGAATAATAATACCAGATGCTACGCCGTCAAAACGCCTAAAAAAGTAGTGTGTACCGTAGGCATGAAAAGTATCAACCTCTTAAAATATTAAGAATTTTAAAATTGATAGAATTTATTAAATTAGTTCCTCTAAATATTAAAAAACAAAGTCGCTTTCCGCGTTTGTCTGTATGTCCGCGTTGTTCTTCTGAAATACGCAATGGATTTTGATGAGGATTTCAACATCATTTAGAGAATATATTCCGGAAGGTGTATATAGAATTCATTTATATTAAACGTAAATGTTGTACTGAAACTTAACGTTTTTTCAAGTCAAAAAGCGCTCAAAAAGGCACTTTTTTGAGCTCTTACATGGCTTGCGCTTACTAAACCGTAACAATTTGATAAAATTTATGTTTTACTGGATTGACTTACCAAATTTAAGTTATTAAAAGTTATTAGACCGAAATTTAATTTATTTTTATTGTTATCTTTGTAGTGATTTTTTGGAAGTCGTTTTTTTTTTTTGTAATGTTTTTGAGTTTTTAAAATGTCGATTTTCTGCCTGACCGTACAAATCACCGTAATCGAGAGTGAAATATCTGAAGGCCAATTCTCGTTCTTTAAAAACGTTAACATTCAAATCGCCATATGTCGAACTAGTCAAAAATGTCGGTAAACTGATTGTATTTTTGACAGATTGCGAATGAGATTAGAATACGAAGGTTATTCAAAATTACGGGAATTGCCCCTCTGGTGTTATTATTCGGGTTGAGTTGACTCGGGCCGAGCTGTCACTGATCTGAATTCGAAACGCAATGAACTCCTATCAACATTATGTTTCAGGTGACGCCACGATCACAAAATGCACATGCAATAGTCCACTCCGGATTTCTATACAAACTGACTCCAGACAATTTTGTTTTACAAACAAGAATAGTACTTGGTGGTCTATCACCGAGTTTCTTCAGAGCTACAGCCACTGAGTGTTTCTTAGTAGGAAAGTCATTGTTCAGGAATGAGACTTTGCAAGCTGCGGTGCAGATTCTGAAAGCTGAATTAGTGGTAACTGAAGATCCACCTGAACCATCTGCTGCTTATAGGCGACAGTTGGCTTTGGGGCTGTTTTATAAGGTAAAGAGATTATATAGATTATTTAATTCTATCAGTACGAAGTGTCAATAAAACTTTTAACTAAGTCAACATAAGAAATTAAGTTTCATAAATAAATATATTTGAAAAGTTCAAAGCGTTTATTGCGTCATAACATTTATTTTCTCTTGATTGATATCAATACAATATAAGATAAAAAAATTAAGCAACCTTTCTAATTATAGGGCCTCCTAACATTATGTCCAGAGTCGTTAGTTAATCCACGCTACAAATCAGGGGCAGTAAAATTGTATGAATCTCGGCCTGTGTCTGATGGTCGGCAGATATTTGACACAAACCCTACCTTATGGCCTATCAACCAGCCAATACCGAAGATCGAAGGTTTGGTAAGTACTTGTCATAAGGTAGCTAGTAAACCATTGCTAGGAAGAACCTGATCGATTTTGAAAAACATTTAACTTCGTAACTCGTAAAAGTAGTAAGCATTTAAGCAATGACGACTTTTTTACAAATAAAATGGATGAAAATTAATGGCAGAATGTGGATTGAAGAGATCTGTAAGATTTTTTTTTTCATGACGTCTTTCCATGAGTGATTTCCCCATTGAAATATGCGAACACATAATATTTCAATTTCTAAAATATGTACTTATTTTTTAGATACAATGTGCAGGCGAAGCGTTGTATACAGATGACATCCCAACATTTCCCAAAGAAGTCCACGGTGCGTTTGTTTTGAGCACTGTTCCAAAGGGTCGCATGGTATTGATAAATGCTTCAGCTGCTCTTGTAAGTAAAGTTTTTAATAAATTTGAGTAATAATCACTTAAATCCTTGCTTTAGTCAATTGTGTTGGATTATGTAAAACAGATGGCTTTTGTTTTCTAATTTCAGAGCTACCCAGGTGTGATAGCATTCTATTCAGCAAAAGACATTCCTGGATTAAACTCCTTCACACCAGCGGATGATCCAGTCTACTCAATAAATGAAGAAGTCTTCTGCAGTGGTCAAGTGAAATATTACAACCAACCTATAGGTTTAATAGTTGCTGATACACAAGACACAGCTGACAAAGCAGTTAATCTTGTCAAAGTAAAATACGCAAACGTTGAAAAACCAGTCATTGACATAAACACTGCTAAGATAGACCCAAAAAGAAATACTCTCTTTCGAGAAATTAAAGCAACTGCTAGAGGCCAGGATGTAGCAAAAGTGATACAAGGGGGGAATACAATCAAGGGACAATATCACTTTTCTATAGAAACGTTGGTTAGTGTGACCAAGCCGGTAGAAGAGGGGTTGGCAGTATATGCGACAGTGCAATGGACGGGGGCTATGCAGGTGATGATATCACGTGCATTGAAGATGGACCAGAGCAAGTAAATAATATCAATACTGTGTATTTAAACATTACTTTTATTGATGCAGTGAATGCATTGACTTGATTAACTATAACTATGTTAAAGACTCCATATATACATCTGATTTCTGACAATACTCATATTAAAAGTATGTTTCTGTATTTCAGAATTGACGTCCACGTCCGTCGTCTCGGTGGGTCGTACGGAATCAAAATATCACGCACTATACAAACAGCCGTGGCTTCGAGCCTAGTAGCCATGAAGTTGAACCGTCCCTGCAGGATTATACAAAGGATGGAGACGAATACGAGAGCAATCGGGAAGAGGTTTCCGTGCTCTACTGATTTTGAGGTAAATGTTTTAGTATGCATAGAAAAGTTATTGGTCAAAGTTGTCAGGAGATTTTCTTTAACCATTCATGGCACAGGTCTTATCATTTTCTGATACTCAACTATTTAGATACTGCCTTACTCTAGAAAGCCACAAATTTATGGCGGAATAAACTAACAAAATAAACTAGTTTTAATAATGTCATCTACGTTATTTTACAGGTAGGCGTAAACAATTCTGGCGTTTTTCAATACATTAACTACAATTTATACGAAGATAACGGTTATGCCGTCAACGAGAATTTAAGCCAGTTCGGTGTCAACGTGTATAACAACTGCTATAATACTGCAACGTGGAACTACAAATGTATCAATACCCTGACTGATACTGCTAAGAATACTTGGTTTCGTTCACCAGGTGTGGAATACTTCTATTAATTATTGTTTGCTCTTAAAACCGAGATAAAAATACAGTCATAATAATGTCATGATGGATGCTGGTGCACATTTGTTTAATTAAATGCTCACATATTGTTCACACTTTAATTAAAGAATCTTGTATATTTCCAGGAACATTAGAAAATATAGCAATGGCTGAACTGATGATGGAACAAATATCTTATGAACTATCAGTAGACCCGGTACAGTTGCGCTTAACAAACCTAGACCCTCAACACAACGACCTGAAAGAAATGTTACAAACAATATTGACTACATCAGAATATGCAACAAGGAAAAATGCCCTTAACAAATTTAATGCTGAAAACAGATGGAAGAAACGTGGTCTTAGGGTTGTATTGCTTAGATGGGAACATATATATGCAAGATATTTCGACGTAAACCTAGCAGTTTACCAAGCAGATGGAACAGTCGCGATAAGTCACGGTGGAGTTGAAATAGGCCAAGGCATAAACACTAAAGCAACTCAAATAGCTGCTTCCATGTTAAACATTCCTATAGAAAAGATTATTATTAAAGAAAACAATACAATTTCATCTCCTAACGCTGCTGTAACAGGAGGCAGTCTTACTACACAGAATATTATGATTGCCGTGGAAAAATGCTGTGAACAGTTACTAGCAAGGCTGGAACCGATTAAAAAACAGTTGAACAACCCAACTTGGGAGCAATTGATACAAAAGAGTTTTGAAATGTATGTAGACCTGCAAGCTCATGGGTTTGCCGGTCAGAACGATGTGCAGAACTATGAGATTTATGGCGTGACAGTGGCAGAAGTTGAAATAGATGTGCTCACCGGAGAAACAGAGATTTTGAGAGTCGACGTGTTACAAGATGCTGGAAAAAGTGTCAATCCTGAGCTTGATGTTGGTCAGGTTAGTTTTTAATTTAAGCAGCTCCGGTTTATTAGTATTATTGGTACCAGTATGCTTTTCTACATAAGTATGAAATCACGTGACTAATGCGATAGACATCGAACACATGACAGTGTAATTAAATAGTTTTTTTTGCCGTGCCCTCGGAAGTTATTTCATAAAGTTTTTAAAAATCCAGCAAGGAATATAAGTATCCTGTTGTTCTGACAAATTTTGTTTTTATTTTCAGGTCGAAGGTGCTTTCGTGATGGGTCTCGGTTACTGGACCTGTGAAAATCTGGTCTACGATACCAAGACAGGAGAACTTCTTACCGATCGCACCTGGAACTACTATGTACCACAAGCGCTAGACATACCACAAGATTTCAGGGTCTATTTGAGGAAGAAGTCTTATTCAACCAAGGCTATATTTGGATCGAAAGGTGAGACTATAGTCGATGTAATGTTTCTTTTAGTAGACTTCAAAAAAGGCGTAGGTTACAATTATACTCAATATGTATATTCAATCTCGTAATTACTTTACCACGCTAAGGTTAAATGTCACTTGCAAGTATATATAAATCGTCAAGTTCCATTTTTACTGTGTGACCAATGTGACAGTTAGACAGTTGCAACCATATGTTTATACGATGGCAGTGACTGGACCCAGTGACTCGGAATTTCGGACCCATGAGGGGTTTTGATGGGTTCATGTAGACGCGATCGGTAGTCAGGCGGGGGAAGCTACTGGGCCAGAAAATAGGCGGGTAGGTTAGTCAACTGGCCTGACTTGGGGAGGGAAGTCAGCACTGGACTAGGCTGAAACTAGTGTCTACACGAGCCCAGTTGCAAGGCAGCACTGCACTGACTCACTGTACTGTCACATCATTCATTCATTTGTCATGTCATGTCATTACTGGGCTCGTATAAACCTGCCTTTAGTGAAGATTCAATTTACTAGTTTTTGCCAAATGTGTAATAGCAATTACGAGATCGACGATACGTTAGTAGGTACTCTCAACACGGCCATTTATTTATTTTACAGCATGCAGCGAGCCTCCCACATGCATGTCGGTCTCGATACCCATAGCAATGAGAGAAGCCATAGTGTCAGCAAGGCAGGAATGTGGTCTACCAAGCACTAAGTGGTTTACAATTGGTAAGTTGCTGTGCATCTGTCATCATTTGTTAACTTTTGTACCCGGTTAATGTCATCGGGCTCATCCTATATTAAATGGAACTTAACAGGCGTGTACGCACGAATGAACAAGAACACGGTGAACATGAACATCGAACACTTTGTTCCCGTGCGTATCGCTAACGAACATTACAACACTGTTTTCGTCAAAAACGATCGTGGCGATCCAATTTCGCTGTTCTATTTGGACGGTGTTTGGAGAAATTTGATGCAACATTGCGAACATTGGCAATTCCATAGCTACGAAAGAGAGCGGGGCGGTCGCGAGCGTAAATACAAGTCGAACTGTGTTCGTATGGTGTTCGTGCTCGCTTTGCAAATTTACGTCCACACGTATGAACGAAATGTTCCATGTTCGATGTTCACCATATTTTGTTTGTTCTTGCGAACACACCTAAACATAACTGGCGAAATGGGGGTGTACTTCTGCACCTCTGACTACCCCATCGAGGAAGCCAGGCACGATGTTTGTTGTTTTTTACTTAAAGGGGATTGATTTAAATAAAGGTAGACTTGCTTGGCTTCCTTAAAATATTTCGGCTGAAAATCCATCAAAGTTGAAAAATGGAGAGAAAACGCATTATTAATTTGTATGTCCTGAATTTTTGCTATTCAGTGATTTAAAAGACAAAAGATTGTTTTGTCACAGAAACATGTGAATATAAAAAGATAAGATAACTCGAATAAAAAACATGAAAATAAAATAGATTAGGTATAATTCCGTAGCCGACCGCCCGCGCCGGCGGCAATTGCAGGCGACGTGTCGCTGCGACTCAACTGGTGTCTACGAATTTCTATGAAATGCCTTACATAGCTAGCGACATGTCGCTTTCATAGAAATACATAAGAATACATAGAAACCAGTCATGTCACGGCGACACGTCGCCTGCAGTTGCCGACTGTGGTCGGCTACGGAATTGTACCTTAATATTATGCACACATAACTTAAATATTATCAAGAATCGTTGTTACTAGTTTATTTTTTATGACCATGATGTACTACAATAAAAACATTATTGTTATTTAAATTCAGGCATGTTATTTTAATTTCATTTATAGGTATTTGAGAAAACATGTATTTTATGTTTATTAATGTGTGATTTGACTTACAGATGGTCCTTATACAACTGAACAAATATGCTTGGCGTGCGAAACGAAGACTGAAGATTTTAAATTCAATTAAATTGATATTTAACGTTCTTAGTCAAGTTTACTTTATTTATTTGTGATGATATGACTGATTTTTTTCGATTATATTAAACTAAACGTATATTATTATCTGCATTAAATTATAACTATGCATTTAAACATTAGTATCGTCATTTGCATTTTAAAGGAATGCAAGAACATTACTTAAAAATATAAAACTGCAGATTCAAAATGAGACTGAAAATCTCTAAAAAAATATGATAAAGACGAAATGTTTTTTTATAAAAACGACTTGTTTCTTGCAAGTGAAGTCTTCTTTAAAATATTTTTAAAAACTATGCATATTGCGAGGATAGTTGAGGCGATGGAAAAATCATATTTCCATCCGAGACAATGACGAAGGGGCCCGATATATTGCATCGGGAAATTGCACTCCGTTGCTCATTTTCCTAAGACTTCCTCCTACTGCCTGGGATATAGACTGTAGTAAGTATATTTTATTGATCGTTTAAAATAATGCCCTGCATAGAATATGAACAAGTGAAAGTTTATCGATATAATTATGTAACTACAGGAAAAAAACCTACCCAATGTTGCCGATATAAGAAAGTACCTGTTGCCCGCGACCTCGTCTGTGATCCAAGATGAAAAGTAACCTATGTCCATCTCCAGGTCGTGGTCTACCCATGTGCCAAATTTCGTTCTAATCCGTTCCGCCGTTTTAACGTGAACGCGAAACAAACTCACTTTCGCATTTATGTATAACTAGCTTTCGTCTCGCGGCTTCGCCCGCGTGGTGATCGGAAATTATCCCACGAGAACGTACTACCGGAATAAAAAGTATCATGTATGTTGATCATAAACTATCTGTGTGTCAAATTGCATCTAAATCCGTTCAGCCGTTTTTGCGTGATTGAGTAACAAACATCCAAACATACAAACTTTCACATTTAAAATATTAAGTATAGCCAATAAATATAAGTTAGGATTGCAGTCGTTGTGGTTTAAAAGAACATGACATCATCATCATTATTTCAGCGGAAATACGTCCACTGCTGGACATACGCCTCCCCCAAGTATCCCCACTTCGACCATTTCTCCGTGTAGGAGGCCTTCCAACGTTACGTCTTCCGGTACGCGGTCGCCACTCCAGAATCTTGCGCCCCCATCGGCCATCTGTTCTGCGAGCAATGCCCTGCCAACTACCACTGAAAGGCTTGTGCAGATCAGCGCGACTTGTCGCGAGACGCGACACAAACAATACAATTTCTAAGAAAACTTCACCGTATAACAATAACCGGTGTCTCGTCGCGCGACAAGTCGCGCTAGTCCGCACAAGCCTTTAGTTGTGCAATTCTTCGGGCGATGTTGGTCACCTTGTTTCTCCTACAGACCTCTTCATTTCTGATTCTTCATCTCTAAATTTCAACTTAATCGGTCCATAAGATGTCTGGCTGGCTATCGTCTGTTACAAATTCGCTCTGAATCTACTGGACCAATTTAGTTAGTAGTAAGTAAATACCTTATTTCGATTGGATATGTATTGAATACAATTTAAAATAAATTTAAAATCCTATGCCGTCCGGCACACCGGTCTGCGCAGGCTATAACACAAGGCAGATGTTAATGGGACGCCTTAGAAGAAATACAGGTGCGTCGTATTCGCAACCGGCGTGCGTGTATGACTAGATGTATGGACGTACACGAAGCAAAATGAGTATGTAAGGATCGTAGCAGGTGGTGTTCTGTAGTTTCTGCCTAGCCCCATATGAAAAACCGGCCAAATGCGTATCGGACCACGCACAATGAAGAGTTCCGTAGTTGCGATGAATTTATCCCAAGAACAAACTTAACATTGTAGTTGAAAAACATGTTCTCCCATATGAAATGTATGGGAGAACATGTTTTTCAAACCGCAAATTTGAGTTGGTTGATTATTACTCGTTAAACTGTTCAGCCTACTTAGCTCTGATAGTTTTCCTTTTAATTTCGTTATTTATACTACTGCTATGAATGTTTCACAAATCCAAGTATAACCATTTAACTGGCAGGGGGGGACACTTGACTGTAACAAAAAAAATCAGTTAAAAGCTTAATATTTCGCAAACGGATTCCTGAATCCAAAAATGGTTTGCACTAACTCACAATATTTTTGAACGATCTTTCCAACGATACCCCACAACATAGGGTAGATGAGAAAAAAAAACATCCCCACTTTACGTGTAGGGGAAGTACCTACCCTAACAAAATATTTTTCTTGATTTTATTTTACCACTTTGTGTGATGCTTAATATGTGTACATATGACAAATTACAGCTTTCTAGTACTAACCGTCTCTGAACTAAGCCGCGGACAGACAGGCGGACAGACAGACAGACAGACGGTCATGACGAAACTATAAGGGTTCCTTGTTTACTAGGGAACCCTAAAAAGGCGTGAGTTTATGTACTTGTATATTAATATATAAGAAATTGTTGAAATCTATGCAAGTCATACATAAATACTACTGAAATGAAACAAATATTACAGAAAACAACTTTTATTAAAATGTAAAATACGTCTAATCTAAAATTTGCGTAAACGAACACACTAGACAACTATTAGTACTAAGCTATGATTTGTGGTCCATATACCTGTGGTCTATCACCATATTCTTGTCAGTACGTTTTTCAAAATGAGGTAGTCGAATTTCCACAGCGTCTATTTTCCTCTGGACTTCCTCTAGCTCTTTCAACTGCCGGTCACTATTATATTCTCTTTTCTTTCTATAACTATCATGAGAATAAGATGTTTTTTTTGTTGGAAAATACTTAGTTTCCTCTTTTAAAGTTGCATCGGGTAAAGTATTTTGATAGAACTGTCTACTATTGTGAATAATTTTAGTGGGATTTTTCTTGAGTCTCTCATATTCCATGTTGGCTACGAAGAGCTTCTTGCAAGCCGGACACAGCCTCTGTTCGTAAGATCGTCTCATCCTGTAGGGTGTCGGTGTGTCATCGTTTATCTTGTTAAAATCAAATTTGACCGCTGCCGGTTTCTTAGAATTATTAAAGAAGAAAAGTTTCCTCTTTTTTGTTTTCTTCGGCTTTAACGTCTCTGATTTGTTATGGGAAAAAAACGGGAACTTTATAGTTTTCAGAGAGCTGCTGAAACAAAACTGGCTATTTAGCAAACAGGTGTTACTCTCAAGTCTTTTGTATAATGATAATAATTTGAATTAATAAGTTCGGTGCTTATAAATTATTATATTTTCCCACATATCCTCCGACATTTATAAGCACCGATATTTTTTTTACTGAAAGAGCATTCCTTTGTATTGGTTGGAAAATCAACGTTGTTGACAATAGGTGCGTCCGAAGTCACAGCATTTTGCTGAGCAACGACCTGTTCTTGCACAGATGTGTAGCACAGCTTAATTGTTGTTGTTATTGCTGTTTGTTACAAAAGTAGTTATTTTTCCATTCCGCTATCGGCATTTTGTTTTGCACCTAGTAACAATGAGTTCTACCTAGTGAAAACGCGTTCTAACTAAAACGGGTTTCAACTGTAATATATATTTTGTTTGCAGGGAATAAACAATTTCACTTTCTTTCTTCTTTCCTTTCTTTTCATGTTTAAAGGTCAGATTAGGAAGTCATTGCCTTTTTTTTCTTAAATGAAACGTAATCAGAGGCACCTATTTTCTATACTGTTTCACCCATATTAATAATAATTAATATTTACATTTTTATGTTCTTCACAAAAACAGACCTAACTGAACCGACAGAACACGCGTTCTGAACTACGTTCACGAACTGTAATTATTTTCTGCACATTACGTATTCTAACAATTAAAGCCCACTACATCCATAATTCGACCAAGTGGGTCACCGTTTAGGCCATTCTCACACGGGGTGACGGTAACTCAACCTAAACTGGTCGGCAACGGGCGTTGCCAACTGCCAACTGGTACTCTCACATACCGCAACTCAAGTTGAATCAATTTTAATAATTTTTTTTTTGCTCCGACGAGATTAAAGCCTTGTGCAGACCAGCGCGACTTGTCGCGCGACGCGACATCGGTTATTGTTATACTGTGAAGTTTTCTTAGAAATTGTATTGTTCGTGTCGCGTCGCGCGACAAGTCGCGCAGGTCTGCACAAGCCTTAACGCGCCAATTTGATGAAATATTGCAACGAAGCGACCGAGCGACCTCCACTGCCAGTCACGCGTGACTGGTCGCGTCGCCATTGAAAACTGGTTTTCAAGTTGCGTCGTGTGAGAACCGCCATAGAAATGGATTTGCTAACGCGATTGGTTGAGTCGGCGTTGAAAACTGGTTTTATTTTGGTGACCTTCTGTGAGAATGGCCTTACTCGCACTACGACACAAATGACGTAGGTACAGAATCTGACGGCTTGGTGGTCGGTGACAGAAGTTGTGTGTAACGCACTGACGGCACCACGAATTTTATTAAGAATGCCGTCTGCACACGCTGCCAGCGCGCGGCGATTCAGTGCTCTGTGATCTTCACCCAAAAGTTCATGAAGTTGATGCAAGTTTCAAAATTGAAGGAACAAAATGACTTGCATCCTCCTGATACTGTTAAGACAATGCAACTTTTGTTGTTTCTTCAGCTTTTGGTATGCAACAGGCAATTAAATCGCACCGTTTAAATCAAGCTTAACTATCAATTGCATCCCTAATGCTTACCATTTCTTTTCTTGATTATGAACCGCGTTGTTCTGATTCATAAGCAGGTCATCCTTGTAAATATTTCTGAATTTCTCATGTCCATATTCTCCACCATTTAGGTCTTCCAGTGGGTTATAAAAGTGTTTTGCGTTTATTAAATCCTTGGAGAGAGGTGGACTCAAGTTCAATTCTGGATAATTGGCACCCATACTCATGTATTCTGGAGGCTTTTCCATTTTGTTGTTGATGTCGTCGCTTTTCAGCACAGAGCCCAGATCAAAGGGTCTTGGAGACCATGGTCTGAAAAAATTTAATAGAATTTTTATACAGGATGGTTCAAATAGTGACGTCATAAACGTATACGTATATTCTGCGATTCTTGATAGTTTCAAGTTATAGTAATTATTTTAATAAACTTCTGCAAAATTTTATGGGAACCGCTTTAAAAAAATCTATCTTTATTTTTACACGCCTTTTTCACATTATTTTTCTGCAATTTTCATTGTTTAATACCAAGTTTCAAATTAATCGGATAAGGCGTCAAGATTATTCAATACAAACTTTAGCACTCCTAAACTCCTTACGAACCCGCCATAAGGAATTTAGGGGATGCTAAAGTAAAAAAATAACTAATAATGTCAAATCTTATTATTTATTTAAGTACATAGGTATTCGTACCAAGTTTCAAGTTTATAAACCCAAGGAATAAGATTTTCCATCGAAATGAAATTCCGCTTTTCGCCCTCTTAGGGTTAGAATTTCCAAAAATCCTTCCTTAGTGCTCACTTTCGTTATATAAGGAACTCTTGCTTGTTCAAAATTTCAAACTTCTAGACTTCCCAAACTTATTTTTACTGTGAGGCCCATCGGAACTAGGCCATTTTTTTGCGACGCCATGGAAATAACATTTATAATTTTTATGTGCATGTGGCGTTGTTCGGAATTTTATATTTATCATATTTGCAAAGGAAAAGTAAACAGCAAGATTCAACCAGTATAGGTAGGGGAGCGGGGGGCTAGTAGTACGGAGGTAACAGCTTAAATACTCAGCAGGATTTGAATGTTTTGTTTTGAATTTACAATTAATCTACTCCTTATAACGGAGCCTATGACTTAAGCACAGCCAGAGTCGCGGAAGAGCGCAGTCGGTGGTTGTGAGCAGGCGCACCATTTTGGCCAGGTAACGTTCGTAAAGTTTGATTCTAAATAACTGCAATGTCTTTTTGATATGAGTATGTATTAATTTGTGTAGTCAATATTTTAAGCTATCTATTAACTACTTTCATTTGACAATAACATATAACTTTTTTTTCAAACACATTATGTTCAAAATTTTGTCATGGGGTTAGAAATTTCGGTGCACAACTTGCCCTTTATGGTTTTAAGTGAGTGCCTATGCTTATCGCTATATACACAATAGATTTATAATAGCATGTCGCACTGCTGGTCAAAAGCCTCACCTGTTGCAGGCCTAACAGATTTATCAAATTACTTTTTTTGTCTTTGGTTGAGAAAGTCAGAAAGGGCCGCTAAGTCTCACGACGTCTACGAGCCAGCCGCAAGGGCAGTTTTAGAAAAGTGAACAAATTTTGTAAAGCTGCTGGAATGTTTGACTTTTGTCATGAGTTGCTGCTTAGATACATCAAAAAGACGAGCCTCTTTCTGTTGGGTACGCCAAACCAAGATTAGTAGGTATTTACGCCAGAGGAAGAAGAGAAAATTACCACGTATCTGCTTAATTGCGCTGAAATGTGCTTCGGATTGCTTCCATCAGAAGGATATTGGGCACCCAGAAGTGAAAAGCTAGCTTAGCAGTGCGTTGTAGCTATTGGCGTTAAAAACATCCCCCCGTCTTGGCACAAAAATGGTATGGCTGTAATAGATTGTTTAAAAAAAATCATGGAAATAAATCCAAGACTATCACTCAAAACGCAAGAGCTACGGCGCATAACAGAGCAACATCGTTCAATGATCTCTAAACGTTGATAAAGAAACACTTTTAATCTCATTAGTTTGCAATAAATACCTTATAAGTAATATTTTTTCATACTGATTTAAAATAAAAGCCTAAAAACCTTAGAAATATGTTGTAATATTATGTTGTTACTACTTGCCCCGCACCAGTTACGACTTGCCCCAAGTACGGGGTAGGTTGTAACATGCTACTACTTTCACAAAAAATCGTTTATACAAGCATTTGTATTCAATTTAAGCCCAATTATCATTCTAATGAATACCTTAATAGATGTCCTATCATTTAAAAGTGTTTCATCATGAAAATACTCAACATTTTGACTTCCTCATCGAAAAAACTATTTTTTTTTACCAGAAGCCCCCGCTCCCCTACCGAAAAAAACATCAGAGGACACAGCCAAGTTTACTTAAATATTTTCACTGTGGAAAATTTGGACATAAACAATCAGAATGCCGTGCAAAATGAGAAACAAACAAAAGAATCAACAAACACACCATCAACAAGGTCAGAGGATGGAAGCGTGAGCATGACCCCGTCCTGATGTCCTGTGGCGACAAGATTGTGTTTTTAAACAAACTAATACAATCTGCCGCCCTGCGCTACGCCGCGGTGCAGTGTAAATAAGTGTGATAATCGCCAACCCCCGATAATCTTTGCCTCACGGAGCCGCGCGGACCAAGTGGGGACACGGTTTTAGGCTAAGCGTTGTCTGTCAGTGATTGAATAAATCGATGATTAAAGGATTTTTATTAATCGGTTTAAGTACACTGAACGAGACGAATTGAAGATTTGTTGTTATTACGCCTAATGAAGGTTTATTGTCCCTCAAAGTGTTCAATAGATTATCTGCCTTTCCAGATCATATTCGTGGTGGTGGAATGTATTAAACACGAAACTTACCGTCTATTAGACCTATGTCTCATAAACACTCCATTTGTTTCCGAGTCCAAGGCAAAAGCTTCATCAGGCTGTATGAAACTCGCCACATCAAACTCAACTGGACTTCTGTCATAATCTTCTTCTTGACGTATTGGACTCCTCCGTACATTTTGCCGTCTCAACCATCTGGCTTTTTCGCTTCTTAAATTTCGTTCCAAATTTTTAATTTTGTGTTTAGTAACTTCGTCTATATAGTTATAACAAAATGATAATTCGATACATAGTAACAAACTTAGTAAATATGGGAATCGTAACATTGTTTCGTGACATGACCATTGTCCATGATAGTGACACTTATTTGACAATGTTTTTTTGTTTTATTTTATGGCCAGTTATTGTTTGTGTTCTTTTTCTTTAGTAAAAATAAAGTACCTCCTTAGTCAATTTAAAAGTAAGAATGCACTGCAGGTTTTAAAGCTTGTTTTTTATCATTTTATTGCTCCATGAATCTAAAAGAATTTTTGTGTGACAGACACAAAATCGACACTAAAACGTCATGTGTAGTCACAGGGATTTATCTTCCGGACGTTAGTCCTGTAATTTATTATAGCCGTTTGTCCACGCCAGTAGGAAAAGGGTTTAAGAAGCAATATATATCTTGGATATAACGTTTGTAGGTCGGCAGTTTTATGGGGGCACCGTATGGTGTCATTTTTTTGGTTATGATGTGAAATGTGGATTTTAAAAACCGGCCAAGTGCGAGCCGGAAGTGTTGCGTACCACCGTACAATATTTAGCAAAAGACACTAAACAAGACACGCTTGTTAGGGAGACCACCTTTAATTTTTTGATTATATTTTAGTTTTATTATTTTTTGTTATAGTAGCAATAGAAATACACAATCTGTGCAAATTTCAACTGTTGACCTATTACAAGTTCATGAGATAGCCGCTGATATACAGACAGACACCGGAGGTTTAGTATAGGGTTACGTTTGGCACAACGCGGGTACCGAACCCTAAAAAATGGTCCTTTTTATGCCTAGTTTAAGTTTTGTTTAAGGCAATGAAAATATTTTGATTGGTTTTGTTTTTCATAAATTTGCCAAAAAAAATTTTTTTTTTTTTTTTGCTAGCGTTTGATTGCACATGATGTTGTTAAGGGATGATGATTAAAATATCTACTTTCAAATTTATAAATTATTTTCTTGAGTAAGAGAAGCATTGGCCACTTGACTGTGCCCGCGGCTTCTCTCACATGACTGTTTTCTATTGGCATTATAAGTTAACGGGAACGTGAAGTCATATAGTATATTCTTAATAATACAATCCTCTAGTATGGCCATGATGACATTTTACTTCAAGTAGTCACGCGACAAGATTATATTCTGTAGCTTCAATCAAGTCGAAACCAATCTTTACATGATCGAGTCGGAGATTCACATACTTACCAGATAAGACGTGATGCTCTTAAAGGCAAAATTGGTCCAACCTCTCAATACTTCATTATCATCATCATCATCATCATGTCCTCATACGTCAGTAACAGTTGAAAACCAGCGGCAGGCACTAGCAAAGTTGTCTGGCATTTTCGTTGAACTGGCCTATTTGACGCAGTTGCGAGGCACACTTTCCTATTTGACACAGCTGCGAGGCACACTTGTGTGCCTTTTTGTCTGTGCTAAATAAATGTATTTTCTTTCTTTTTTTGTATCGTCATCATCCACAGCTCACCTTTACCCTCTGCTAGGCACAGGCATCTGCTTGCTTGTGCCAAACTCCCTCTACTGTGTTCCTCTCTACCCGGTTATTTACTTCTACTATCTGTTACCTATCACTTATCTTAAAGATCTTCTTTTCCTACAACCAATAGTTATAATAACGACATAACACTATATTCTGCAAGCAGTTCCACACATCTGCTAACAGTATCGTCGGAGCAATCAAGTAAGCGAATTAAGTGGTTATGTCCAATAATAAGATCTCGTAGTGAACACGTCACATGGATACGCCCTGCTGTTAATGAGATTCTGAGCTTCGTTACACCTTTCGAGACGGGGACGATTCGATTTCATTACTTTAAAAATAGAACCGGCCAAGTGCGTGTCGAATCTTTTAGCACCCGTGGCGAATTCGAAAGATTGTTACATGAAACTACACTACATATTATCTCAAAGATGCCGCCGATGTCCACGACAGCACTAAGGTATAATCCTATTAAAACTGAGAACTGGAGAATCAAATGAAAGACTCGCCACGTTTTTTAACACGTCGAAATCAAATCTTGAACGGGAAATGAAAATAGATAGTGATTTGTTCCTCGCCACTTGGGTATTGATCTCTTGACCAGAGAACAGATCATGCAAAGAAATCTAGCGGTGCCTAATGCTTTGTTCGGAACTAATGGGGAAACTATTATAATCTGTGATGGTGCGTACATCAGAGCAGAGCGCAGAGGAGTAACTTCACGTTTCAAAATTTACGTACAGCCTCGTGTTCGCTTTCGCGTTCGCGTTCCAAAAACAAGTCGTCACCTCTAAAAAGCCTCAAAGTTATTAGACGGGAGTAGACCAATTAGAAGAGCCAACTGTTCTAAGACATGAGCTTTTGTATAATAATATGAAAGTGTAATGTACTAAGGGATACGAGGGTCTGACTGTAATCCCACTGACTTTCAATAACGAGCCGTAATGAACTGGCCCAGTGTTTATGGATTCTAATGAGATTTTCTGCGATTGTGGCGTTTAGGATTGATGAGTTATTTTGTGACAATAGTTAAGCTGTTAAGGGGCTCGTGGCTAAGTAATAACAGTCTCACAGGTCAATCTTCAAGGTAAAGTTACGCTTCCCAAGGGCGGTCCGTGGATGGGTGACCATTCATATCAGAACCAGACCCCTCCGTGCTTCGAAAAGCACGCCGTTTGTGCCGGTTATCATTCGTAGATCTTTGACAGTCGTTACGGGTCGTCAGAAGCCCGAAAGTCTGATAACCAGTCTTGCCAAGGGGTATCATGTTACCCAGTAACTGGGTTGTGGAGGTCAGATAGGCAATTGCTCCATGTCTACTGGTATTCAGCTGCATCCGGTTAAATTGGAAGTCGACCCCAACATAGTTGGGAAGAGGCTAGGCACATGGTGAGTTATGATGTTGAGTAAAAGTTCATGAGTTTAAAGAACCCAAGTTGTATAGCCTAACAATTATTTAAAAATAGTTTAGTGAAAAGTCGTCATCGTAAACAATGTAAACTATTTGTAATTTTTTCTTTCTTATACTTGAAAGCGTAACGGCACTGGGCTCAGATATTTATACTTATTCTAACACTTTTGGACACATACGAGGTTTGGTCAACTGTGAACTTTACAAATAATTAAATTTTATGTTTTGGGGACGTTGGGACTGAATGTATGAAAAATAATTTTGGGGAACTTGGAACTTGGGGACATCGGGTATCACCCATTTATACCTTATTAAGACAACTTTCTTCAGTTTTTATCCCCCTGTTCTAAAGACGACCCGTACGATAGCCAGATGTTTGTTTAAAATCTGGCAGTGGCTAGTCTTAGACAACGCTGTTACCTACTGAATTGGAAAAATATGGAGCCTAATAATTATTAAAAACAAAGTTCAAAAGAAGGCTAGTGTTAGCGACGCGCTCAAATAGAATTTAAAAATCTTAAATATAAAGTAGCATCACTAGTTTTAGTTAGTTTCGAAAGAAATAACCCTAGTTAAGAGGCGGGACACGCTGACATGCTTGTCGCACTGTGAACCCCCGCCAGTCTGCCCCCAAATGTTAATCGATGCGTACGCCCGAATATTATATTTTTGCGCACGCGGCCATCTTAATCTTGTAAAAACCGAATAAACGTGTTTTCAAAAGTTCGCCTGTATTTTCGTTGCGACAATCGACCAACCCGTTACTCCCTGCAGCACCATCCCTAACAACTAGGCTTCTATTCGTTTTTTAGGATACCGAACCCTTCTAAACGGAATCTTATAGTAGACAGTTGAAATTTTCACCGATTGTGTATTTCTATCGCCGCTATAACAACAAATAATTCAATAAAGTTAATACAATAATCAAAGAGAACAAAACACGTTTCTTGTTTTTTCTTGTGTTTTTATCGGCCCTTTTTGGTCGATCTGTCGTGTCCGACTTACACTTGGCCGGTTTGAATAAAAGCTAAAACTTCCTACAAAAACTAACTGCCTCCTTACCTATCGACATTATTAACATTTTCATTCAAAATCGTGATTGTTCCACAAAAATCCATGTTCAACAGCGTCTATGTAATATGGTAATCAAAGAGATAGCGAGGCGTACGCTAGCACCCATATAATTTGAATTCATTATGTTCTCTTTAATTAAATTACCTTACTAATTGGTTCCTATGCTTGTATTTTGTTATATGGAAGGAGATGTGATTTTTGCGCTGAGAATTTAGTGTTTGGTGTTACCTCGGATAACGGGTTGTAATAAAAGAGTGGACTTTATGAAATAGGCTTATAGGTGACTTTACTCAAACTCACTCAAAGCATTCACTATAAACCAATTACAGGCACTTTTGAATTGTCAAGAGGTCGACCAGTCAGAAAGATTCGCATTTGCATTTCCGTAACCGGAATTGTGGGAACCGAAAAAGGATATTGCTAATCCATTGCTTAACTTGGTCGAAAAATGTGTCTGTTCAAAAACGTTAATAACGCAATGAATGTTGTTGAACTGTCAAAATGCAACAGATTGTGATTGATCGTGTGTTACGCAATTAGGGGCAATTTCAGTGCACATGGTGCTATAATTTCAATATTTATTTATCAAGAAGACAAGACAAACCACATAACATAACCTATATAAAAAGAATTAGCCAATGTTGGTAATTAAACCCAACACATTGCATGCGGTCTGCATGAGGAAGAGCGCGGCGTGATAAACACGTCATCGGCAAGCTGAGACGCGGCGCGGCATTGACGCGGCTCGACCCGAAGACCAATTTCTTCCACGAACTCCACCGCGACGGACGATTCTTCTCACTTAAACTCAATAATGTGTGGTTGGACTGGAACAGTATATATTTGTTAAGATTAGACGGTTAATAAACCATTGTGGGCTAGTGATCAGTTCCCTTCAAAATAGTTGAGCTAAATGGTCCTAATCCATGTGTCAGGTTCGTGAACGGGCGCCAAAGTCAAATTCAAAGTCAAACAATTTATTTCAATTAGGCACATAAAAGGCACTTATGAACGTCAATTTGACAAAAAATATAATTGATTCTAGTCGCCCCTTCCAAAAGGTAGTTTTCCGCCGTTAGTAGGGACTGGTCATCTTTTAGCAGCCACGGCTGCTTTAATTTAATTTTTGAATTGTTTATTTTTTATTTTTTTATTACGGCTGCTTTTAACGTTCTGCATCGTTCTCACATAATTTCAACATGAATGATGTAACCAATATTTTGTAAACATGTTTTGATTTAAAAGAGTGTCCGTGGAGTTTTTTGCGCGTTCTTCTCCATAGGTAAGTACCTACTACGCTTTGGAATGGGCATCTAGCTTCATCTTTCTGACTAATCGACCTCTTGACAATTCAAAAGTGCCAGTAATTGGTTTAATTGAAATAAATTCGTGGAGCTTCTATAAAATATGCGTAATGGCGTTTAGGTTTAACGACAATTTCAAAAATCCTGGAATACACAAAACGCAGAAGAAAACAGACAGAACAAAAGTCCACGTATGACTAAAGTTCAAAACACTCCGAGCTAGGCAAGGTTTAGCTAGAATAAAAATGTTAAAATGGTGAACTGCGCTGGATTTTTCAGCAGTTTTCACTCGAGGCCTGAAATAACAGATGAAAAATCTAGACAATATAGAGAGGTATTTACTCAGGCCAAAATAAAAAAAACTTTTCTTTTTCTGAAACCTCTCTACTACGAAAAGAATAGGTGTAACCTTAAAATAGAAAAATCGATTTTGTTATAAAATAATTTATGCTTTAAAACTGAAGCTTAAATTGTAACAATTAATTAATGTAGCTGCCAGATTTGAGAAATTTTTGATTAGATAAATCGCAAAGCTAACCAATTTCAGAGTAGCCTGTTATCAAATAAATTCATGATAAAATAAATTAAAGGCTTCATCTTACAATTTATTGGTTACTAAGGGAGGAAAAGAAATATATATCTTGAGACCCTTTTCAAAATAACGTTGTGCTAAGGATAAATTGTTTCACCAGAGTCGCGTTGCGTCTGTCTGCAGATGCCTATATGTAGTGTGATATGGTAGCGCAGGGGCATCCAAGCCATGGCGATGATTCTCTAGCGTGGCTGTGTTCGGCACTCGTCACTGATGAGCTATGGAGTGAGTTTCTTTCTTTAATTCCGTGGTAATCAGCAAGTGGTAAAGAAGCCTGAAGCGGCGTGTTTTAATTCCAGCCAAATAACTCTAAACAGGTAAGCTTTTCTTGTAGATTATCATTCTAAAAGTACCATTACAACGACTGTTTTACTGAAAGTCCTAAACAGAGATGTCATTATCTAGTTGTATAAGTAGGTACATAGTATTGAAGAGAAACACCGCTCCGAAATGCGGTAAAAATCCCGCTTACTTCACAGTATGCTATGTTAAAAAGAATATAGGGTGAAATATCAGATTTTCCAAGACATAATTTGTACCTATTGAGGACTCCACAAAGCAAAAATTGTTTAGTAAATAAATATATGTATAGCTAAAGTTCACAATAAATAAAGGCGCACAAAAATTTAAACCCTGACTCCTAAACTAGGAATACCTGTGACTTAGGAGTCAGTGTTCTACTGCCAGTTGGACACTATAAACCCTTATGGAAATTAAGAGCTAGTAAGCTAAGAAAAATTGTAAAACAACATAAAAGTAAAAAAAAATATTAAAAAGCTTAATTAGCATTAAAATTAAAAAGTAAAAGGACTAAGTGGTTGTATCTGTATGTGTGACTGGGAATCGTGTGTATTGTTTGCGTGTGTGAATGTGTGTGTGTGAGAGTGTGTGTGTGTGTGTGACTGAGTAACGTATGTATTTTGTGTTGTGTGAGTGTGATATGAGGAGCCTAAGTATGCGAATGTGATGGTGTCGATTGTAAGACTGTGTTTGAGTTAGTACGAGCTTGGTGTCTTTTGTTACCGACATATTTGTATCTCAAAGAAAGTTAACTATATAAAAAGTAATAGCGCTCATTGCAAAAGCTTTGACTGTTCAGGCAAATATTAAACAAAAGGTTTAGTTTGAAGAGGGTGACTCAATAAATACGGTCTGTGACAGTCGGGCCCAAATTGTGATGAATTTATACTCATAGCATTCAGTAGGGATATTTTTATTCTTTGTTTTATGTGAAATGGTAGATAGTGAAATAGGAATATGAATCTGGAAGGGCTTTTGAATTATGGCACTTGCAGTTCAAGGAAAAGATCACTAGAAGATTTTTTTTTATATCTTTTACAGAGAAACCTAATGATAGGTAACTGCCTCGTTGGTCTAGTGGGTTCAATTCCCGTATCGGGCAAAATTTTATTGGAATAGCAGTAGCATCCCGAAATCTGGATTTGTACCTGGTTGTTGTCAATAGACTCGCCCCCAATTACATGGGACTTTAACATAGCTGGCAAGTTGTGGGTGAACTACCTTCATAGGTACACCTCTGCCTAACCCTTTGGGGATTACAGCCGTGATATTATGTTATGGAAAATTCTGATGGAATATGAATCTGGAAGAGTTTTTAAATTATGGCGCTTGTATTGAAAGGAAAATCCATTAAACTGACGAAAATAGCACAAAAAACATATAAACCCAATGGGGAGGGCTCGTAGTTAAATGATAATAGCCGCACGGGTCGATCGAAGGTAAAGCTACGCTAGTCGCGGTCGGTTCGAGCATGGGTGACCATCCATTACATATCAAGACCCGTACCTCGGAAAGCACGTTAAGCCGTTTGGTCCCGGCCGTCATTCGTGAATCTTTAACAGTCGTTACGGGTACCTAGTCTGAAACCCAAGTCTGACAACCAGTCTTACCAAGGGGTAACGTGTTATCCGATGACTGGGTTGTGGAGGTTAGATAGGCACTCCACCATGTAAAATACTGGTATTCAGCTGCATCCGTTTAGACTGGAAGCCGAAACCAAAATTGTTGGGAAAAGCCTAGGCAGATTTGACAAATAAACCCAGCTTTAACCTTTTTTATTTCTTGTCTTTCTTTAATGATAGTACTTGCCATTTTGACTGCAACTTCAGTAATATCATAACGGTAGAATTAGCTATTGTAAAATTTAAATAAGTGTTGCTCCTGCGTACTATTATAGGTATTCTTATCTATGCAAAATGTACACTATTCTCTTTGTAAGCACAAAGATAACATTATACTTTCTGATTAAATTACCCCTTTACCTATGTAAATAGGTTTAATATATTCTGTTATAGTTTTAGATGGAATCTTTGCAATAAAAATCATATTTATTCATAGGTCCTGTAGAAAACAATCTGTTTCAGAAATTGTTTCTTATCAAGTTCTCCGGATCACCTATTGAAAATATACGTACTTACTTACTTCAGGACGTGATTGAACTCATTAGTAGTAATAATATCCACCGACCGGTCCCTGTGGACAATCTCAACGTAGATTAGCCAGGTACCCAAGAGATATTATTGTGCACAAGAGTATGCGCAAACACTGGTGCACTCTGTTCCTTTAGTATCATAGTCTGACTGGACAAAAATCAGGCGTTCACGTACTTTCCGAAGCACGGGGGTATGACACCAGAAACTTTCAAACTCCGAGCTGCTACTGATAAATTCCTAATGGAAAAACCCAATTTCACTTTGCACGATCTGTGAATCGAACCCATTGTATATTGGGATAGGATCATTCAATACATTTTCTTAAAATCAATGTATTCTTTCGCAGAGCAAATACCGCTTATAAATTACCAAAATCTTTGCTTACTTTTTGAAAGCAGAGATTTAGCAGAAGCTTTAATTAGTCGTGAAGTTGCAACGTAGAAAACTTACAAATGAAAGAGAAATAAATAACATAAAACATTTTATTCTCAACCCGTATCAATGCCAGAACTATAAATAAAGTCTTTCTAAAAACGCAAACATAATACAAACAATTCACATACCTATCGCCTAAAGCTTGGTATTCACTAGGCGAGTAATTTTAAGCAACAGTGAAACGTCCCACAACGACGCTAATAAGCATTACTTTTCCTCTATCTGTTTAGGATTAGTAACGATAAAGTAGTCACTCGCATACCTAATTATTTCGTTTCGAATACGCTCGAATGTCCCTGTTACAATTTCTGTACCTACTTACAAATTATATGCTGGCAGTTTATTAGAGGTAAGGTACCTGAAGGCAAGCTACGCACATCACGCCTGTTTCCCCGAAGTATTAGGAAGAGGTGTAAACCCGCCGCCATGGGATCTGGAGGCAAAAGTCCCCGCGCACATTTAGGAGTGGCGCGAGGAGGCGAAACTCCGGGGCAAAACTCCGCTGCCGCGAGAAATCACGGCACAGCGGGTAGAGCTCCGGCGGGATCTCATGGCAAGGGTGCTCTCCAAAGTATGTCTTACGAAGCTACAGAGAATTTACTAACTGTGCTAAATTGAAAAATTTCACCTACGTTAAGTATAAGTACTTATATCAAATTTAGAAACTAAGAGTTAAGCTCCTCAACATGTAATTAGTGATCTATTGTCAACCTGTTGTTTATTTATTTATTTTATAAGTCTATTTTAGCTCATCTCGCCTGAAACACAGGATTACCTAGTTCAGGCACGCAAGTAAATGTCACACTGTACATTTAATGTATAAACAGTGTGACATTTACTTTGCACAGTGTAACTGGCATGCAAGCTACTGCTTCATTTTACAGGCATGTGTATTTTCGCCTTTATGTTTAGTCCCATGTAATAGAAGGCGAGGCTAAGGTCAGTTCACACCGAGGCTTGATGCGAAGCGACGCTGCGCGCATTTTTAAAGAAAGTGATACAAAATATAACTTTATTTACTACTCAAAAAGATACACATTTAATTGAGATACTTGGAAAATGCATTGCGACGTCGCGCTGCGCCTCGAGATGCCTCGCGGAATAGCGCGACGTGTGACGTATCACGAAGCATCGAGGCGTGGTGCGTGGCGCTGCCAGCGACTACACAATGCGGCTCGCTACATCGCGCTGCGGCTTGCGGCGTGGCGAGCCGCAGCGCGCAACCACTAGCCTCTTCAAGCATCGTCGTGTCGCGTCACGTTTCTGTGTGAACTGACCCTAATGCAATCAACCGGGCTCAAATCCAGACTCCAGGCTACTATTAAGAAATTCCTAATAGAAAAACGCACTATCACTTTGCTCGAACTGGGAATCGAACCCTGGACCTCATGTTAGACTACATGCTGCATCACTAGACCAACGAGGTTCGATTACAACGCCTGGCAAAATGAAAATGAACGGAAATCTGCGCCGACGAGAGATTCGTATCCCAGTGAATACAAGCCTTTATATCAAGAGCAGGACCTGAATATCTATACCAGACCGAATGCCGAATGGTATAAGAAATAACTTCAATACACTCAGTAACAATAGAAAAGTAGATACTTCTGTAGCGCAAAATAAATCAAGTTAGCGAAACTCAAAGCAATAAGATCGAGAATGGTTTGTAAAAAAAAACACGTTCAAAAGTTTGAGTATGAGATATTACCTAGGTTTGGGACACAATTGAATAGGACGATCATGCTTGGTATGATATCTACGAGGATAGGGACAGATGAGAATCAAATAAAATAGAAAATTCGCATTAAACGTCCTATGCAAAAACTGGGGTGATCGGTCTCATGAACTGTCAATGAGCAATTAAGATTTCACATAACCAGGACGCTTAGAAGACGTATTTGCTATCAAAGGAAGGCAGGAGGAAACCGGTTGTAATCCGATTGACTTAGTTTGTGTTTCAAAATCAAAAGTCATTTATTCAAACCAGGCTGAGAATCAGTACTTTTCCCCAAAACGCTTCACCACTTGCTTGTGCTTTAGCTGGGAAGAAGTGGCGCAACAAACTCCCCAGCACAATTGATAGGTGTCTGTTACCTGATACATCAAATCAATCTGCCTAGCCTTTTCCCTACTATGTTAGGGTCGGCTTCTAGTATAGCCGGATGCAGCTGAATACCAGTCCTGCTGGGGTTGCGGGTTTGTCCAAAAGGGATATCGCGGCCCCGACACACGGGCAACGGAAGGAACACGGGTAGGTTTTAGTCAGTAAAAGTCTGACACGCCCTCTCGCTCCGCCCAGAGCGGGAGAAGTCATTTGATGATTTCCCATCCTCAAAAAAAAAAAAGCTGAATACCAGTATTTTACATGGAGCAACTGCCTATCTGATCTCTGTTGGTAACCAAGTAGATACTTGATTGTGGAGGTCAGATAAGCAGTTGACAACCAGTCTTACCAAAAACTAAGGTAAGACTGGTGTCAGCCTTTCGGGCTTCTTGCGACCCATAACGACTGTCAAAGATCCACGGATGACACCCGGGACATAACGGGGCTTAACGAACTTTCAGAGGCATGGAGGAGACCCGGTATGTAAAGATGGTCACTCACGGACCAACCCCGGCAAGCATAGCTTAACCTGATGGATCGACCCTTGCGGCAGTTATTACTTAGCCACGAGCTCCTGATACATCCAAATTTGAAAAACTGGTGCTTTTCTTGCTCGTATGAAAAAAAATTGATTCAGTCTATAACATCATCACTTTTATTAGTTTAATAACGTCAATATCATTGGTCTCTTCTTTCATAACATTTCTGCCTCATCACGAATAACGCCTGAATATTATGTCACAGCACCTATTTCTCGCAGTGCGTTTATGTATTTTTTAACAGTCAACCCTTCCAAAGCGTTTATCTACCATTTCTCAAAAACCTTTCATCCGTAAAATTGACAATACATATACGAATTTATTGAAATACATTACCATTTTGGGCTTGCTAAGTGATGGATCATCTAGTTTTAACCATACAAAATGATTGATGAATCTAATGACTACCCGCGTTGGCTGACTTCCACTCTGACAAAGATAAATCAATTGATATGAATTATTCGTGGTGAGCCATGACTAATGAAGGATGATGTTCAGTTTTGTATGTGAGGTGATGAGCGAACTATATATATGCTGTAAAGTGTTTGACTTTGACTTTGACTTTGCTGGTTATCAGCACGGTCGTTAAAATAAATGAAGTCTAGCAACATGTTACAGTTGCTATATTTATTTTAACAGGCGTTTTTTTTTTTTAACTCGATAAAAGTTTACTTCGAATACAAATGTATGAATGATGATTGTATGTGGCTAGGTATTCGTTTTTTTCTTTTGAATGCAGTACCAATAAAATAAATACTACTAAAATAGTAGCAACGAGTTCGAATAGTAGAGGTACAAAGTTACCATACACATTTTTTTTAATAAATTTTTATCTTCATCATAATTATTATAATGTTGATGTTAATTGTCGGCTTGCAATCACATAGATAAACCATGAGACGTTTTCGTTGTGCAGCTAAACCATTTTTTTTTTGTAAAATATGTTGTGTTTTGGAATCAAATAAATAATAACAATAAAAGTGATTATTATTTGGCTTAACCTAATTCCATACATCGTTAGTGTAGTCGCTTCCACATTACAGTCTAACCAATAGCTACAATATGAACACTCAAGTAACAATAGGGCTCAATACAAAACCACTATTCACAAATAAAATGTACGTAGAATCTAACAAAACCGTAAATTCTTCGCGAATACGTACACTTTCTTCCATTGTACTCTAAAGTACTCGAGTTACTCTTTAAATCTAATTTGGAAAGGCTTTTCGTGTCAAAACTCCGGCTGTATTTACACCAGGTAGGTAACTCAAATATTAAGTAGCGGATTGAGTTCGTAGGATTTTCTACCAATTGTAGATCGAAAGTGAGTTTTATGTGAGTTGAAGGTTTTGTACTAAGGTACTCATTTGCCTAACCCTTTATGGAATCCAGGCGTGAACAAATAGTTTTTTAGACAGCATTATTTCTGCGGCGCGTGAGTCGCCGACGACGGTACGAATTGTTATCAGATTGAATATTATATTTTATATAAATTAAGTATTGTATTTATTCATTTAACTTTGTCTTATTTTGTTATATAACTATATGCTGCACCGGTTGACGTCATCACGTCAACGCCGGCTGTCGCTGAAGATCAGCGCTGGGGCTCTGTCTCGCATAGGGTCGCAGCAATATGCTGAGCGATGGCCATTTTGCGTGGATGTGACGCATATTTTCCCCCAAATTGTTTATTTTCATGTTTTGTTCTTTCTTTGCGTCATTTGTACCGCAATAAACGTATTTTCTTTCTTTCTTTGTTTCTGATGTTGAGTATGTATGTTTTTTTTTTTTTTTGCCTGCCTAGGTGTTGCCTCTACTGAGCGATCCTGCGTTTGTTCCCCGGCTTCAGTAAAGGCACAGATGAATACAGATGGGAAACTCCGAATTTTAGGTATAATTAAAAGTAGCTACGCGGCGGGCTCGACTTGTCGAATTCAGTGAGCGTAACGTAGTCAGAAGACATGAGAGTTACGCGTTAGAAAGAGAGGCAACTTCTAGGTGAATATAACTGTCGGTAATTAGCGCTGTGCGACCTGAATTGCACTTTATCGTGTCGTAGCAAGAGTCACTTTTTATTTAAACGATTTTGCGGAGTGTCCTATCTGTACTAATCTGTGCCTTTATTGGATCCGGGGATAATGCGCAGGATCGCTCAGTAGAGGCAGCACAGGTAAAAAGGGATCGACTAGAAAATTCCCAGCAGCGTGTGGATTTGTGCCCGGTTAGTGACAGTAACATCACCCTTCTATTGCATTTGACTTAACATAACTGGCGAAATGGTTGGTGTACCTACGGATCGCTATCTACTCCTTCAAAATTCAAAATTCAAAAGTAATTTATTCAAACTAGGCTGAGAATCAGCACTTTTCGAACGTCAAAATTACATAAGACAGTCCCCCAAAACGCCCACCCTTCACCACTTCCTAGTGCATTAGCTGGGAAGAAGAAGTGGCGCAACAAACTCCCCAGCAGCACAGCTGTCTGTTCAGTTACAAGAACAAAAAAGAAATATTCTATATAATAGTATTCAAAATAATTTAGATTACGCAACACAAAACATAGTTTAAATTATTAGCCATATGTTAGCTAGCACACGCCAATATACCACACAAAATCATCGAGAACTATACTCAGGCAGAAATAAAAACTAAACGTAAACAGAACTTAATATCTAAATAAAAGCCTCCAGGCATAAAGGGCGTGCCCGCTTACATATAGTTGTAACTGAAAGTTATAAATGATAAACTAGGACCATCGAGATAAAATAAATAAAACAAACAGTTAATTACTAATAACAATAACTAATATGATCAATTTTCGAGGTCACTAGCTAACCACATATTGCAATACAACTTATTAGAAAAAACATTGTAATGAGTAGATTATGTCAACAATATATTGAAATAAAATTAAAAATAGCTTAAAGTCAAATAAAAAAAATACAATTACATAAACTCATATAACTTGTCAGTAGGTAATCTGGAGGAAGAACATAAACATTGTCTTCAACTCACCAATAGTTTGTAATCGATGGAAACACTACCGCTTTTAGTCACATGCAAACGCAAAAGCTCATATTTCCTAGCTGAAGGGATAAAGTTAAAAAGTATCTGGGGCATGTCATTTCACCAGCAAAAGTTCTCTTAAACCTGAACAGAGAATTAAAACTCTTTACAAAATTTTCCACATAATCATCTCATAAAATTCTCGAATCAAAAACCAATTTAAAACTAGCAACAGATGGTAAGAAATTGTTTCAAGACAAGAGAGCGTCTTTTTGAACTACAACTCAAATAATAGCTCGCTCATTTCACCATTACATTTTCAGATCGGCTCTGAAACGAACCGAACTAGACTTAAACTTTGAACCTACATTATCAATGTTGGTAAGTGGAGAAATTTATACAACAAAACCTTTTATCTTTGCCCCAAATTCACATAATTATGGGTGTGGAAATAAAATGAAGTCCTATTAGTAATAGGAATGTTGACTGCGAAAAAAATAAACTATTTAGTCTGTCAGTCAGAAAATAAAAAATGATTTAGATAAAACGCAGAGTCACAAGTCAGTATAAAATTTACTGGGGAGTGACGTCATGCCACATTTTAACTTATTACCTACTCAATGTATTACCGTAATCTTATGATTACGTAAAAAAAAAAATACGTGTCCAATATTTTTTAATAGGTATTTAATCTAGCTGACGGATAAAAAATAAATTGTCAACATCCCTATTGTCCTTTTAAGGTGTATAGAGTTGCCACTGCCCTTGCGCATCTGGGCTAAATGCACCAATCCTGTTCTTTTATCTTTGTAACTTACTCTAATCTATTCTCAGTATGTAATTCCTAATCGGTCCGTAGTTTTAGAATCTTATCTAAAGCTACCTTCGTCAGGTCGGGCAGTCCATCTGACTGCGTTTAATGATTTGTGATTTTCACCCAAGCACTCTTCAGTTCCAACGATCCCCAATCTATCAATGAAATGAAATTCAATTCAATTCAATTCAATCATTTATTTCGGAAATCATCCATATTGTATTAGTATTAGAACTTAAAAAAAAAAAAAAAAGTCACGGCCGTCACGATAATCTGTCATGTTCACCTGTATTTGACATTAAGGTGTCAAAAATGCTCTGTATTTGGACAGCCGATACTGTGTGACCGTTCACTGCTGTCTTTGGAAACCAAAGCTTTAGTTGACAAACTCTTACTTATTATAGCTTCACCTATCTGACGCTATTAAAGTTCAACAATACATCTCAAATCGTAGTAGAAGGTATTATAAAATTCATCTAATTTAAAACTACAGCCAGTCCGATAGTCCGCGAGTAGGTACTGGATATTGTACTGAACTCGGTGCTCTAATTTCCCAACGGGCGCATTCGATTTGTCGAACTACTGTTAATGGCAAATTCTCAAAGTCAATATTTACGAAATAGATTCGATATTGTATCGATAGGTAATAGGTCCGAAGTAGATTTAATAGCCTTGTTTTGTGATTTAGAAGTTTTAAAGCCTGATCCGTGGCGCAACGTGATCACCATTTCAGCCGAAAGACGTCCACTGCTGGACATAGGCCCCCCCAAGAGTCACCAGATCGACTGCTCTTGTGCTTCTCGCATCCAGAGGGTTCCAAGGGCCTGGCAATGCGATCAAATTCAGTAAATTGTATAGATCGTATCTTATGTTAGGTATCTTTATCACAACTACTATCATATAAAAAACACATTCTTCGCAGTTCTTCCTCAACTCCACAAGTTCCTCAATAACTTGCATCCAAATTAAATGAAAGCGGCCGTGGCATGAATAATATGCAGGTTCGCATGTTAAGCGCGATAGTTTGCCGAACTTAGAAGCCGCCTAAAGTTTGTGGCACCATCTATTGGCGGTGTGCGGTTATTAAATTAAGCTGAAGTTGCTGTTGCCTAGGTTACGTGTGTAGAATCTGAACTTCAAACAGATGAGAGAGCATGTTTTCTTCCATGTGTATGCTTAAGGCAAATCTTGTGCTAATCGGTCATAAGTTTTGGGGTGTTTTAAAATGGATTTAGGTTCTTTAAAAACCAGAAGCTTTTCTTCTTCTTCTCCATAGGTAAGTAAGCTAAGCTTTGGAATGGGCACCTAGCTTCATATTTCTGACTGACCAACTATTTGACAAAGTGCCAGTTAATAGTTTAAATGAAAAAAAAAATGTTGTCACGGATAAAGCCACTGATTGAGCCTTGTTGTCTAAAATCACGATAAACCAGAAAAAAATCTATTCGAACTTTACCTAATTAGTTTAAATCACGTGTCCTGTGCAACCACACAAAATAAAGTCGACCGTTCACTACTACGTAGGATGTACACAGGGAGGCTTGGCACGTTAACTGCGCGGTTCAATTGTTTTTTCAGCCATGCATCTGTGCGTAGCGTAGCGTCATATTTTATAAAACGAAGCTAAGAACACTTGTGTAGCTCAGTCACTTAGCTGTGGAGTCAAAGTCAAACAATTTATTTCAATAAGGCACATGAAAGGCACTTTTGAACGTCAAAATTTACAAAAACCAAATAAAATTTATTCTAGTCGCCCCTTCCTTATGGTAGTTTTCGTATGGAGAAGAATGGGTAAGAAACTCCACTGTTACTCTTTTAAAATTATACAATTATATGTGAAGACGAAGCACCTAGAATAAAATTACTGACCTGCGCCTTCATGCCACGATAGAACTAGTACTAGTATAGTTGTGAAGCTGCGGCTAACTTTGGGAAGAGAAAGTTCGTGCGGTAGCGCCATCTATCGGTGGCTGCCATAATTAATTAATAATACATTAGATTATGAGGGGGTGCTTTTGTACATTTTTATGTAGGTAATATGTGGTACATGTTAAGTGTCAGCTGAACTAAGAAAATAAACGAATTGAGAGTACCTTCCACTTTTTTTTTAAATATTATTTGTTTTACATCATAATGGCATTATGATGGCGGTGGTTCCTGAAGGTACAGAAGGGCTAGTATTAATGATTAATAAAAACTTGAAGAAACGCATATTATTTACTCGGAAATCATCAGGCACACTCATAATGTAAATGTCCGAGCTTTTAATAACAATTTATTTTGTATTCAGTGGGTCTAGCGCAAACGCGCGGAGTAATTGTATTTAACGTAAACGTATTTAACGTAAACATATTTAACGTAAACGTATTGAACGTAAATCGATCCATTTTAGAATTGATAATTATCGTATTGCACTTAAATAATATTGATTTAGTTTTAAAACTTTATGCATATCTATGAGTGATAAATGCATAATCTCCCTATAATGTTCCCACTGCTGGGACACAGGCCTCCTCTCGGTGTGAGTGAGTGGGGCGTAATCCACCACGCGGGCCCAGTGCGGGTTGGTAGATGTCCCATGTCTTCGAATTTTTGGTTCTAGTACATGCCGGTTTGCTCAAGATGTTTGCCTTTACCTTTTTGAAAGCAGTAGTGATGAAATAATTTACACAAAGTAAAGCGCGTGGCTGCGTTCGAACCTACGACCTACAACTAGTAATTCTCGGCCGTTACCACTGACCCACCACTGCTCACTGCGTGATAAATGATAAAACTTAATAGGGATAATGACAAAAAAAAAAAATTTTCTTCGTCTTTGAGATTATAAAAAAAATTGGACACGTATTTCTTCTTTTTTTACGTAATCTAAAGATTACGGCGATACATTGAGGTAAAATTTGCCATGACGTCACGAGTATGTAGATTTAATACGTACTAGTGACGTATCGACCCCCACTCCTCAACTTAAAATGCGTTTTATCTAAATAATTTTTGATAAATATGATAAAACAAAAAAAAAATAAAAAAATACGTGTCTAACATTTTTTTATTATCTGACTGACGGACTAATTAGAATTTCATTTTTTTTACCCAGGCATCATCCCTATTGTGCTTGTCGCAAAAAATTCAACCAACGCTAAAAAAATCGTTCTTATTTCGTGTTAACTGTTCCATTTTTCTCCTAAATTTGGATCTGCCATGCAAAACTTCATCAGAATCTTTTTGACCATTACAAAGATATTACTGGTGTTGCTCATGCTCATCCATCCTTATTTAACAATCCATAATAGCGTACCCACGTAGGATTTTGGTAGCCCGCCGCATGACATGATTTACAAGATAATGGATATTGGTCCAAATGCAATGCAAGAAGCATTGTGTGACCGATGGTGTGCATATTCCATGCTTGCTAATGGTTTTCAAAATTTAGGATCAAATAGGCTGCGAGCGAGACGATGCATAGTAACTTATTTATCTAAAAAAATATAAATAAGTGATTAGTCTAAAATCTACAACAACACACAAAAAATAAATACCGATCACAAATTCTGAAGACTGGAATTAGATTAGAATGGACAGACACGACAATTTTGTTAAAAACAACTATCATTACTGCACATCCTTTCATAGCAAATGTACGTAAAACGTAAAAGTAGACCTATCATTAAATTACTTTCCCATGTGGAACTAGTTTTTTAACCTCCCATAAACATAAGTTCTACTTATGAATCATTTACCAAAGCGGCCCAGTAAAGGGTGTGAACACTTAATGCTAAGTACACGTTGAAGCAACTAATCGGTACAATTACCACACCCTGTGTGGGTACTCGTAAATATAGTAAAGCTATAATTACGGCCATAAATGCTTAAATAAAAGGCTACTCTAATCTGTAATTATCCAAGTGTTATAGACAATGTTCCGTATTCTATTTTCTAGGGAGGATAAAAGCCAATTCAGTAAAACCCGTTTAAGACGATTTCAAAGGGACCGAACCAAAAACGCGTCTTAAGCGAGAGGAGGGATAGGGAAAATAAAACGTATTATGTACTAATTTCGTTAGAAAGTTATTATAATGTTATGTATGTATTTTTAAATTAGGTTAAATCTTATCATAGTGTATTATTATTTATATTTACATTACTTAAATATTTTGGTTTGACATAGAGATTTTGATGCATTAGTAATTACAAGACTTTCAATATAAATTAACTTGCAGTGCGTCTTTGCTTTCACTCTAAGAACTTACATAACGCCTTAAATCGTTAACTGCTACAAATGCCTGGGTGTTTGACAAAATCGGAGTTGACTGCCCTACATCATCAACATCATCACATGTCTTAGGGCCTCTTCACTCGGGGAATCATCTACGTTCACGTACGTTTCGTTCGCTCTACGTTCATCACACAATCGTCTTCTTCAATATCCCACTCATCGCACTGACTTCATTCACTCTTCCTTCTTCGTTCAATCTATATCCTTGTGGAATGCGCTCCCCCAGGATGGCAACCAACCGATTATCCTTTAAAGTTAAAGTTCGCGAGCACATTCGTAAGAAGCTGGCAGTATCATCACAACGGTAATGTTTTCCCATTGTTTGTCTTATTTGTGTTAGTATATTCGTGTATTTATGTGTATTTATTTATATTGTATTATATATATAGGTTAATAGGTATATGTATATCCTTATATTTAAATAAATATTTATTCCACAATTTTCGTTATTGCACCTACCACTTTTTATCTCTGCATCACCCAAAGGTTGACTGGTAGAAAATGCCTATGGCATTAAGTCCGCCTCTGTACATTTGTGTGTAAAGTGTTAAATAAATAAATAAATAAATCATCAATTAGGGCTTCTCACTTAATCAGTCCGCTGGCCGAGTGGCCGCTGCCGCGAGAGATAACATGCGTCTACAGATGACGGATTAAAGGGGATGACGAATCGTATTAAGCGTGATAAATATTTATTTATTTATTTAAACTTCTCGCACACAATAAGGCACAAAGGCGAACTTAATGCCTTTGGCATTCTCTACCAGTCGACTAAGGATGGTGAAGAGATAAGATGGCAGGTGCTCCGATTGAGAGGAGATAATAATTAAAAAAAGAAAATGAATTATAAATAAAATAGGTACACAACTACATAAATAATAAATATGTACGTATATGAAAACATGCCTCAAGTTACAGGGATTGACATAAAATGGCGTAATATGCGGGAAATCGGGTTATAATGTAGTTCTATTAAAGTTTTCTAAAATGTACCTATGACAAGAAAGTTGAACAGACTTTAACAGAATAATTTCATGAATGAATACAAATCTATTTCTATACATTTATAAATTAATGTCGACCTGTCTCTGTGACTGCATTGTTCTACAAAATTATGCAACGAATTTTGTTGAGGTTTTCACCATCATTTAGAGAATTAATTCCGCAAGATATGTGAATTCATAATAAAGGAACTTAAATAAAATACAGAAACGATGTTTGGTCAAGTCGTAAAAACCGTGATGCGAAGCGGGTTCGGGTCGCTAGTAGGTACATACCTAATTAAAAAATAAAATACATATGCGACACTTTTTTGTCTCCAAGGTTGGCAAAACCTCGGGCCCGTGGTTTCAAAGATGTGAATTATACGCCGGGTTACTTAACCATTTTCCATCCGTGTCGGCTGTCTTTTTCCTAACATAAATTACATATAGGTACAGGGTGGATTTTTGAGGGCTGTCTAAACGACATACAAAAGTAAGTCGGGAGTATCATTTCCTACGTAAAGTATGGGAAAAGTTTTTGCTAAAATTTCCCATTTTTTGCTGAATGTAAAAATAAAGACATTTTTCTGTAACTATAACGGTTAAGGCTGTATGCATGATACATAATCTATATAAATAAAAACCAGCCAAGTGCTTGTCGAACCACGCACAATGAAGGGTTCCGTAGTTCGGATGAATTTATATTAAGAACAAACTTAACTATGAAGTCGAAAAACATGTTCTCTCATACGAAATGTATGGGACAACATGTTACCTACGACAAAAGCATTCAAAAGCCCGCTAAACACTAGATATCATCCGAAAGCCAGCAAAAGTAGGTTATTTAATAAATTCGGCCCTTTCTATCGCGTCTCATTGTAAATTCAATATTTGACGCCTTCCATTGAATTCTGATGCATTGTTGAGAGCACAATATAGAGCGGCGTAGTGCCTTCAATCTGAGGCATGATCGTATTCTGTGATATTTCTTTATTTGACGATTATACGATGGCTGTGTTATAGTATTTTTAATAGAGGTAAAAAATTATCCAAGATACATAACCTGGGAAGTCTGATATATAACAGTATGTCCAGGTAACAATAGTATTATACAAATAACTATCTTTTTCCCGCGGCTTAGCTCGCGTGGAAGTCGGAAATTATCCCACGAAAACGTACTACTATGTAGTGTCAGGTTATAAACTATCTATCTGCTTCATCCAAATCCTTTGAATAGCATAACATAATCATTGAATACTATCGTGAATTCATGCATGCCTAGTTCTTTTTGTTAGGTTACTGCTCAGGAATTGTGTACAACATCTAATGATTGAAATACTATATCGTGAATTCATGCAAGTCTAGAACTTTTTGTTAGGTTGTGCCAAGATTCAAATTTACCAACTCAAGGAATAAGATTTTCCATACAATATCATAAATCCCGCGTTTTTGCCCCCTTAAAGATGGAATTTTTTTAAATCCCTTCTTAGTAATCCCCTACATTATAAAAGCCGTGTGCAAAAATTCCATTTCTAGAGTTCCAGTAATTTCGGCTCTGCGTTGATATGTCAGTCAGTCAGTTTCTCCTTTTTAGGGTTCCGAAGTAAACAAGGAACCCTTAAAGTTTCGCCATATCCGTCTGTCTGTCCGCGGCTTAGCTCAGAGACTGTTAGTAGAAGAAAGCTGTAATTTGGCATGGGTATACATTTTGTCACGCCGAGAAACTGGTAAAACAAAATACCTCCCCTACACGAAAAGTGGTTTTTTTTTCTATGTGAATTTAAGATTTTTATTAATCAGATTCTACCTTCATGCAAATTAATAACTCTATTCTATGATATGCAGTGATTCATTAAATTTATGATAGCAACTTAGCTATTATTACAAACTAGTTTTTTATTACCAGAATTAACACATAATTGACTATTATCTCATACAGCCACCGTGTCTTTGAACGTGTTAATGAAAATAAAAAAAACATCATAGCCGTGAATGCCTCATGTCTTGAGAAAAGATAAGCAAGGAAGGAAACACACTTACACACATTGTTCGGGTCAGTACATTCTATGCAGCAGTATTTGACCAACATCAAAGACAACCCGAAGCAATTACTACATTTTATATTCGGCTTTCATTCGGCCCATGCGAATCAGCAAACTTCGTTCGGCATCTATCCTCGCTGAATCATGTTCGGTTCGACTCGGCACAATTTGAGGTAAGCCGAGCGACTTTTTCTTGAATATACATTCTACATACTAGGTGCTGCCCGCGGCTTCATCCGCGTGGACCCTAATTCTTCTTATAAAATAAAAGTTACTCAAAAATTGAAAAGTCATTTATTCAAATTAGGCTGAGAATCAGCACTTTCCAAACGTCAAAATTACATGAGACAGTCCCCCAAAACGCTGGCTGCGTTGCTGGGTCTAGAAGCTTGAAATTTTGCACAAGATTTCCTTATACAGCGAAGGTAAGCACCGAGGAAGTATTTTTATAAATTCATCCCCAAAGTGGTTAAACAGTGGATGAAAGTTTGTATGGCAGTTCGTCATTTTTGCCGATGGGAAACCCTTTGGGCGCACAGCTTGTACATAGATGAATTACAAAGGCACTGAACGTGTGTGAATAATTAGAGAAGTCTTGTTTTGTACCTAATAGGGAAATCCCTATAAAAATAAGAGCTCTGCCCGTAAACGCAAAACATTGTTATGGACTTTCCATTACGTAGCTGCTACAGGGAATGGTCAAAGGGTATACAAATATTAACTAATCACCACGCTTTAAAGACGCGTTAGTGATTGTAGTTTACTAAGCAGGCAGCAGGACGCTGCTCGTGGGAAGCCGTCACTTCCTTCTGCGAAACAGTAATGCTCGCGAAGGAGGAGGCGGAACGCGTGAGGGGAAGACAAATTTCGCGCCCTCACGCCCCTAGCCGCCGCAGGAGACGCCCTGGGCGTCGGGAATCGCAGGCCGATTCCCGGCCACCGTAGGCGCTGGCTTGCAGACGGTGAGCAATGGGTAGCTCGCCATCCGATAAGGACCAGGCTCGGGTCGACGACGCGTTGTGTTCCACGTGCGTCTCAAAGAGATGTCAGCACAACAGAAGGGGTCTGGTAGGACCGATGCCTGCCGGGGTCGCGGGAAAGTCCAAAAGGGATACCGTGGCCCCTGGCAACGTACAGGTAACTGAAGGAACACGAGTGGGTTTTAGTCAGTAAGAGTCTGATCCCGCTCCGCCCAGACTGGGTGAAGTTATTTGATAAAGTCCAAACCTAAAAAAAAAAAAGGAGGACGTCCTACTCATCCTCGCGAGATAATCCTGAGCGATAATACTATGTCACTGGAAATCTGTGTTGTGGGCCCCCCATAGCACGCCTGTCGACTATTTCGGCTCTGTCCTCGTTATTATAGATTTGAAATGTTTCGTATCATTTATTCGAGCTAAATTATCTATTATATATGCACGTGTTTCTGTGGCAATAAATTATTTTTTCATTCTTTCAATACCTTGAACTAAAGCCAAATCACCTCAAAACCTGTCCAGTTCCTAAAGAATAAACCACTTGATAATTTCCTTTGTATACAAATGTCAAAGTGTACCGGAGCAAAACATTGAAATGTTAAGAGCCCCGACCTATGATTATAGCCCACAAATTGATACTTATCGACACTACTTACGTCTGTAAGTTATACTTACCTGTAATACTTGGTGGAGGCGTACTTAGTATGAGTAATAGGAACTGGTAAGGTGGAACGGATAGTTATCGGTCGAGTGGAGTTTAAATGATGAGGTCATGATCTGTAGTAGCAATACTACAGATTGTGACCTCTTTTTGAACGTCAAAATTACATAAGGCAGTCCCCCAAAACGCCCACCATTCATCACTTCCTATTGCTTAAGCTGGGAAGAAGTGGCGCAACCAACTCCCCAACACACTGTCTGTTTAGTTAGAAGAACTTGATTCTATATATATAATAAAGAAACAAAACATCACATTAAATTATTTGCCATAATGTTAGTACGTACACTCAAGCAGGAATAAAAACGTAAACAGAACTTAAATACCTAAATAAAAGCCTCCAAGCATGAAGGGCGTGCCATCGGGCACGCCCTTCATGCTTGGAGGGTGCATGCTTGGGTTCCCTATTCATTTGCATAAAATTTTTAGACCTAATATAACCTGGCATACTTTTGTTTATCCTAATTATATTTACGCATAACATTATTTTCGCATAAAAGCTTACGCATAATGTATAATTTCTCTAATCATAATAATGTTTAAGCATAAAATTCTAAAGCATAAATTTGTTTACGCATAATGATATTAAAACATTTTTTTTTAAGCATAACAAATACGCATAATAATTAACTCCTAAAATGTAACCATGCATGCAGCAAGCATGCAGCATGCAAACATGTAAACAAGCATACACCATGCATGCAAGCAAGTATGCAACATGCAACAGGCATGGTTTCTATCACGGCTGCGCTGAGGGGCTCCGGCGATGCCACGCGAGCTGCTGGTCGCAGATGTATTTAACGCTCACCACCGCTTTTCGCCGCGGTTGAACGGACTGTAAAAAAGGTTTGTTTAAATATCTAATCTTATTTGAAATGGAGTATAGTATTGAGTATTGAAGGCACTTCTAGGGTTCTAGGATAACTAAGTTTTTATTTGAAAACGAGGCGAATCGGCACATTCAGATTTATTGGAAGTCCTCTGGTTAAGTGGAACTAAGATCTTCGCAACGTAGCTGGTAGTAGTGGTTGTAGATGGATGAACGTGGCCGAGAATTAGGTTTATTTAAGCGGTTCTGACGGATTAAAAATCAAACATAAAACACATAAATGATCGAATACAAAACCTACTTTTTTTTAAGTCAGAAAACAAATTGTCTGTGGATGATTAATTTATTTATGAATATACTATGAATTCACGTTTCCTTTTACTATTAGTACTTAAAAAAACGTAGTCACTTGAGCAAAGCCGCGGGCACAGCTTGTTAATAAATATACAAACAAACAATATCTATGGTTCTGTCAAGGAGTTAAAATGGACTTCGTATCGATTATCAAGAAGAAAGGAGAAATAATTATACAAGAATCTAGACTCCTGAAAATTGTTGATTAATACTTGCAAAGTAGTCAAAACTTTGAAATGAACAGGAAGTTCTTGAAACATTTTGGTAAATATTTTAATTTTGTACTACCTAATTAAATTCTTATGCCGAAGAACACGCTTACCCACAAGTAAATACAAACGGTTTAAAATTAAGCCAACGTGAACAATGAAAGTGAAGGTCTTTCCAGTCCTTTGTTTAAATTAATTACAAATTTTCCACCTCATTCTTACAAAAAATTAATCAATCCTATTACAGAGAAACAATTAAGACGAGATTAACTTCTAATTTGAAAATGAAAGTGAAAGGGAACACTGGCACGAAACAGGACGACTCTGAAATATCATAAATATAATCAATCTATGGAAAGTTTTTGTGATCACCAACGAACGCAAATCACTGCTAGGCCGAAGAATACAGACCAAACTCTGTAATCTGAGTGCTGGGTATAAGGTCCCCAAAACAAATGGGGTAAGGGTTCCCCATGGGTTTTTGTTACGTCGATATTTTGGAACCTAAAGGTTTAAAAAAAGAATGGTATTCAGCTCCATCCGGTAAAGCTCGGTTTCCTAGAAGAGCGGTGGCTGCCACATAACGGCCGCAGTGACGGATACCATGAAAATGATGGCAGCAGTATTTTACAGCAGTGTGTGTGTTTTGCAGTGTTACTTCACTATGTCAAAAAACGCTATCTAGGAATCACACCAACTTATTTCATAAATACTTTTACACTATGATTTCTTTTTCTTTTCACTAGTACATAACCTTATCTTTGACAACATCTTATTCTAAATTTACTTGTATGCTCACTATAATTTGAAAACTTGAAACCTTTAAAACCATTTAAAAAAAAAACCTTTATGTAATGCGAAGACACTGCCGCCCAAAATACAGGATTTTCCTAGTTTGGGAAAAGTTCAATAAGAGTAAGTACTCTTATTGAACTTTTGACCTCATTACCTACCTACCTACCTTTTGTATAACACCATTCAGTATAATTACTTATTTCAAAGTATGTTTCTTGAGTTTTTTTTTTTTCAAAATAATGTAGATTGCAGACGCTATATGGCGGCCACCGCTATTCTAGGAAACCGTAGCTTTAGACTAAAAACCAACAATATTAAAACATAATTGGCAAAAGGCTAAGCAGATAATGATGGTACCTAAAGGTTATTCAAAGGTAGTGCAACATACCTAATAGCTTACAGAAAATAAGTTACAGATAATATCTACTATCGAGGCCTATTTTATTAAGGTATCTAAATAATGGTTTAATTATCGTAATTCGGGATTAAAACCTTGAACCCGGATTGCAGACCACAGCATAAGATTGCCGAAAGATATCAATATCTGCATCTATAATTTGTAACAAATTAGTGCCTTCGGCCAGTCCTTGATATTAACCAGAGTAAATCACATTCTAATAAAATAATAATACAGGCGGACTAGGAAATGAATGGGAAACATAACTGAGACTTTTTTACCAGAATACGGAGCTAGACGACCCCGTGCGTAATGTTTCGTTTCTTAGGTCTCGGATTTAAAAATACCTCATTAAACTTTTTGCGTTTAAATAAGTCAAGTGACGATTCTTTGGACATCTAGTGCAAGAGCTTTGCTAACAGACTCTAAATGTCTTACCGCGACTTGGGATTTTTCGGGTCTTGTGCCAACGCGAGAGAAGAAATATATCAATGTCTGGTGAATACCAAAATTTTTAAGGTTCGGTAAACTGCTTCATGGATATAATTATGTATTAAGGTGCTCCCTCACCGCGAGCATTAAGCCTTAATGTAACAGTTCAGATTCAAGCATTACATCAGTGAGGTAGGAGAACCGAGCATTACACTTTGCAACCTGAAATGATACAATTCGAGTATAACATCAGTGAGGCAGGAGAACCGAGGATTACAGTGCGCAATGTCTGTAATATTTTGATACAACGTAATGCTCAAAATCGAATCTGAAATGTTACATTACCTACTTACAAGAGATTTTGAGCATTACGTTACCGTAATGCTCGATAAAATCGAATGTAAAATGTAACATTACAAGCGAATGCTCATCGGTCAGGGAGGCAGTATTATAACGTAATGCTCAAAATCGAATCTGAAATGTTACACTACAAGCGAATGCTCCCGGTGAGAGAGCACCTTTAGGTATAACTTTGATATAATACTCGGGGAACAAAGTCGTTTTACTTTATCTAAAAATACTTGTAATAAGAATGGTGGGCGTTATCTTTGACCTTGATTCGGTGTTTGATTAAATCTACAATCAAATAATTCGGACCAGGAAATAACTTCGTTTCACATCACGATTCTACAAAAATACAGCAATGTTTTGTTTTATAGGACCTGCATTATCTTTGTGTAAAGGGCATCTTGAATTATTTCTGGCCTTAAAGGAGTATGTAAGGATCACACCAGGTGGCGTTCAGTACGTGTTTTCTGCCTACCTCGAAAGGAAAAATGCGTTTATGTTTATGTGCGAAATATTTTAATTTAAATGAATTTTAATTTTAATATTTTTTGTTAAAAACGGAGCCATCAAACAATATAAATTGCCTTTAAAAATAAAACCGCTATTTAAACTATTTAATAAAAAAAAATCCATTGTTATAATAAATATCACTATTATTTGCCACTGTAGACTAATTAATTTGCTCACCTATCAATAGAAACACACAATAAACCAAATGGATAAAAAAAAAGAAATATATTATTCACAAATGGTCAAACAATTCAGAATGGTAGACGAATGTAAAACGAACTAAAATAAGCGTAAAATAAATGAGCATTCGCGTATGTACGCTATTTCCGGTTTATGATACCAATTTGCACTCACATCCAGTTTTACTCGTACCAGGAAATATTCTCTACAACCTTAACTAGAATTTTCACATGAGTCTTAAATGGATAGTATACACTGTCGGTTTAGCAGGAAGGGAAGATTACGACTTTGGTGTTGAAGTAGCAATGTACGATAATGTTTCGAAATGTGATGTGAAGTCGCTCATCCAGACTTCGTCCTGTCCCAATAAATACAAAAATCCCATAGAAATAAGCACTTGCAGTTTTTCCCGAATTGTCCAATTTCCTGTGCAAATTTTCCAATTTTTTATTTCCCTAATAACCTTATTAGGATATTTATAACATTTATTTAATAAAAAAACCCAATTCTGTCCAGCCTCAAGTGTCTCAAGTGATGCGCTTACTAAGGAACAGTATTCATCATTAGTTCTTATTTTTCTTTTTAATCATTTATGTACAACTCCTGATGATTGTGCATCATTAGTGATCAATTTAGTCATTCATCTCATGAATTAGTTTCAAGTCACAAAATACATTTACAAAAAATTACAAATAATTTGTATTTTATATTATTTTTTTGTGTTTTGTTAACCGCCCCACTGCAGTTTAATTTAATTAAAATATAATAATAATAGACAATACATAATTTTATTCGTGTAACAGCACTATTCAATGTTATTTATTAATATATTACTATTAAAAACAGATTGGTTGTCGTGCCTGTGTCAGCTAATGGAACCATTCTTGCACAATAATGTAATCTACCATCTAGAAACCGATACATTCTATTGATAGACATCTATTATGAAGGGAGAAATATTATATTTTATCGAAATCCACTGAATCCTTGTACTGATGTCTTGGCTTAAATAAATCCGGGGCCATAAAATCCAATCATAGAGAGATATGGAACACAATTAGAAAAAATAAATATATTTTGTAGTACATCTTTATTGATACTATTTATTTTTTTATTTGTGGAGATTTGGTGAGTAAATTACAGAGGGTTTTTTGGGGATTTGAGAAGGTATTTTTATTTAATTGCTCAATTTGTCTTTCATAATAAGTAATTTCTTATAAAATCCGCCAAAATAAAGGAGCTTATTTGGAAATTTCATAACATACATCTAGATAAATCTTTTTTTTTATATTATCGAAGTTCATTTATTTAGTAATTTACTTACTCTGCATTATGTTGATAATTGGCCACCTTCCACACTGCTTATGCGCAAGAATAGTGCTATTTTGCGAAGTTTAATTGTCTTTTCAAGTATTACTTCGGTTGAAGACCATCTGCATTTCCTGTCGTTGTTTAGAAAAGCAGGCTGGTTAGCCTCGACATGCATTGGGGCTGGAGACAAATGAGTGCATTATTTTTACTACTACTACTAGCACTACTTAATGGTTGTGTACAAAGTGAGCCAATATGTATTGAGAACGACTAGGCTAAAATTAGAAAATGGTTTAGTTCAAATACAAAAACATAGATGGCGCCACAAGGCGGTATAGCGGGACTTTGTTATTTCCGGTTTTTATACTTTGATAAACTAATACATTTTTATTAGGTATTAATTTTATAATGATTTATAAAAACGAATTATGTGTATAATAAAACGAAATAAATCATTGTTTTATAAAAAAACCTACTAATAGAAATATTTTTTAAGAAATTATGTTTTAAACGACTATATTTAAATATATACCGTGGTTTCGATAACTCTTTATTAGCTCACTATGTTCAGTATATAATTATGTGGGAAAAAATTGGTAGCTAGCCGACCGCCATTAGGTATGTATACCTATTTTTACAATTATTTGTAAAGTCACAATCATCATTATTAAGTAGTGGCAAATTAACAAAACAATACAAATATGTCTAAAATCTTATATTGACTTGTAAAGATACTTATACTTTTTATTGTATATTATGTTCAGTTCTTTTACGGCAATTCTTTTAAATTATGTGTTATAAAATCTTGAATAAACGCTGTTTTTTTTTTTAACTTCTATTGTTTCTTTCTATTTATGACGTCTTGGGTGTTGAAAAATATGTTATTAATAAAAAACAAAATTTCATTACACTCCAAAACTGAAATAATAATAAAAAACTTAAAATAATAATGTCACAGCGGCAGAAGTGTTAACTAAAATCGGGAAAAAAAACTGACCCCTAGCTCGATAGATGGCGTTGGGATCGAGTTAGATCTCGCTATGGTTTCGTTACCGCGGAAACATGACTACCGCCAGCGCGCGCTGCTCAAGTTGCCATCAGGAGGGTCTTAACTGACTCGACTGAACAGTGAATGATGAGTAAGGATATGATCTCAGTGATTACAATCCGCTCGCTCGTTCCTCAACTATCGCAGAGATTCGAGTCGAAAAACTGACGCTGTTTTTGGCCCCTTTTAAACAATTATTAATTAATAAAAGCCACAATGTGTTCGTTGGCTATTATTATAATGTCGATGGTGATCTGTGTGCTTAGTTTTACATGTAAATGGTGTAATCTTTCTTTAGTCTGTACTCTAATTAAAAACCGAGCATTCACGGCGACAATGAATTAAACAAAATATTTCAGAATACGAATTCAGCATAATTTAGTTCCATTTTTCGCCGCTAGGCTAGTATATATCACGTTTTATTAGAGTTATTTTACACAGGAAACACAAAAACCATACTGCTCATGCCACTTTACCCAGAAAATATATACAATTGACCACTGAATCAATTGATTCAATATGAAATTGAGGTGCTGTACCCAAGTTTATTCAAAAAACAAGCTTCACGTAATTGCTAAAATAGATTCCACAATTTAGGGGGCGCCTTTTATTTCTCTATTTAATTATCTCGTCGAAAAACTTATATTTTGGTAGCAATTTGGAATTGAGGTCACCTTGACCCTTAACCTAAACTACTTATCCAATGCCGTTATCGTCAATGTAAGTGATGTGACAGTTGTAATCTACCTATCCCGATAACAAGTTTAATCTGATGTTTTTGTTATAGTAACTGAATATTTAGCTCCCTATCAAGGTGGAACGAATACGGGAAGCACACAACCGGCCCTATGCACTCTGCATTTCGACTAAATCATGATGTTTTTTAATATTTTTTTATATATAAAAACCGATACTCTAACAGCGAACGTGTTATAAAGGTGAATCAGAGCATCGTGTGCAGTGAGGCGGAACGGCGGCCTTCAACCGTTTATTGTCAAGTTCACTGGCAAACTTTTTTGTTTTGTTGTTACCTTTATGCAATACGATGCATAACAGTCATTGAGTAGTTATTTAATAAGAGTACTTCGTTGTTCCGTCACACAAATTACCTTATCATCGCGTGGGTGTAGTAAATAATGTGAAAATGACAATTATTGGAATAAGATGGTCAGTAGCATCATAAAGAAGCTACTCTTTGTTGACTTTTGTCAGGCTTATTGGCAGATATTATTAAATAACATTATTCATTTTTTTTATGTTTATCTATAACTGGAGATTGCAGACTGATTTCTTTTTTGGCTTCGGATTTCCATTTTTCTTTTTTGATTGTTTATAGACACCAATCAGTCTATACATTTATACTAGGTTCCAAACCACTTTGGTGATGATACCAGAAAAACAGTTGGTGTTGTAAGAATGTCTTACGTAATTCAGTAGTTGAACCACTAACCCACCAACAAAGCCAAATTACTATAGTAATATGCTATAATAACCCCAATTACCTGACAAATCCATCAAGGTCATTGTAAAAAAAAAAACATCAATTTCAGTTTCGTTCTTACCGCTAACTCTTTTCACGTCTACTTTTAAATAAAAACCTACGGTTACGCATCAGCAATCAAGGTCGCTCACAATGGACGATTACCTAGTCCTTCCTTAATATCTATCACGTAAAAATATTAATAATCAAACAACGCACGTATTTCCAATGGCAAAACTAATTTAGTAATGTTGCGTGATCTGGTATGTTGGTTTGAGAGAATTTGTGATACCGATGCTGGGGACTTTGGACATTATTGATGCTCTTCTTTCTTTTTGAAATGTTTACAGCATCAGCATAATCAAAATATAATGTTATCACTGCTCAGACACAGGCCTTCTCTTTATAAGAGGCAGTGGGCTGTAATCCACCACGCGAGCCCAGTGCGGGTTGGTAGACGTTACATGTCTTCGAATTTTCGGTTCTAGGACATGCCGGTTTCGTCACGATGTTTTCCTAAAAATGTTCGTCACAATTTCGTCACGATGTTTTCGTAAAGCGCCTGCCAGGTTCGAAACCCACGACCTACAAAGACGTAAGTCGCGGTCGTTAACACTGAGCCACCACTACTCTCTTACGATTTACAGTCATTTACAGTCATTAGCTCATATTTTCTTTCAAATAGCTCTTAACTATCTGACTTCTTGTAATTATTCTTCTTGCCAGAAATGTTTATCTGTCTGATAAGATGACCCAAATTATTGGTAAGCTGAATCATTTGCGGGACTGTTACCACTCAAGATCTATTCTGCAAATGAATGTACTTAGAACTTTTTGCAGTCTTTTAAAGAAGAGTTTAGTTTTGTGGATCCTGTCTAAATCAGGCACATTGAAAACCAACCATTGTAAACTGTAAACAATATTATAATCAAGCAAAATAACTCCAAAGAATATGAAATTTTCTTTACGTAGATTTTAACAGAAATAAGGTTCACCTATTGAATACTAAGCCTATTAATTCTATTAGTACCTGAGCGACCGAGCTCTGGTCGGATGAAAATAGAGAAAACGAATTTTCCTAGTTATGAGACCTAATTAGATCGTTTTTTCGCCCCCGTGAACCTTTATATTGCAACTTTCATCGAAATCGTTAGAGCCGTTTTCGAGAACGTGATTACAAATATATATTGCTCTTTTAATAGTATAGGATACATATTAAACAGCGCAATATAAGCAGTGATACCCTAGTGGTGTGACCGTCAGACTGCCAAGACATAGGTCTAGATTTCCAACTCAAGGCACCTCTGATTTTTCGGATTCATGTGCGTATTGTACAATTATCACTTGCTTCAAAAACGGTGAAGGAAAACATCGTGAGGAAACCTGCATGCCTTTTTTTTTTTTTTTTTTTTTGAGGGTGGGAAATCATCAAATGACTACTCCCGCTCTGGGCAGAGCGAGAGGGTGTGTCAGACTTTTACTGACTAAAACCCACCCGTGTTCCTTCCGTTGCCTGTGTGCCGGGGCCGCGTTATCCCTTTCGGACAAACCCGCAACCCCAGCAGGCATTGGTCTTTCGACCCCGTCGGTTGGTGCTGACATCTCTTTGAGGCGCGCGTGGAACACAACGCGCCGTCGACACGGGCCTGGTCCTTATCGGACGGCGAGCTGCCCATTGCTCACCGTCCGCAAGCCCGCGCCTACGGTGGCCGGAAGTCGGCTCTGGACTCCCGACGCCCGGGGCGTCTCCTGCGGCGACTAGGGCCGCGAGGGCGTGCAGCTTGCATCTCCCTCGCGCGCTCCGCCTCCTCCTTCGCGAGCATAACTGCTTCGCAGAAGGAGGTGACGGCCTCCCATGCACTCTCGCTCCGAACCATGGCCTGAACCAGGGCCGGACGCGAGAGATCGCCGCCGCCGATCGCCTCCGTGAGGACACGGCGGTGCTCCGCCCAAGCCGGGCAGACCTCCACCGTATGCTCCACCGTGTCCTCCGGGCGATCCACACAGTGGTGACACCCGGGCGTTTCCTCCCGCCCTACGCGGAACAGGAACCTCCCGAAACAACCGTGTCCGGTGAGGACCTGCGTCAGGCGGAAGGTGAGGACGCCATGGCGCCTCTCAAGCCACTCCTCAAAGAGGGGACTTATCGCCGCAATTGTGGCGTGCCCAAACCGGCATGCCTGAGAGATATTTCTCGACGGCATGTGAAGCCAAGCCAGAGGCCCCATGGGCGGCGTTAAAACTCTGAAACCAGATTAGTCACTAACCACACGAAAAGAAGAAGTGCAACCCAAATGCAGTTAAAATAAAATGTCCGAAGTCCCAACTCTAACTACACCTAAGTGACGAATAAGCGTGAAAACCATGCGTTTGTGTCGAACAAACACACAATATGACTTGTTTAGCCGACCCACATCAGCTTTTGTGGCGAACAAAACTGTTTTGTTTTGCTAGTTAGCTTTGAATACATACTAGTCAAGTTGGCTAACTTATTTATTTTAACGCTTATTAAACATGTGGCTTAAATATGGTATTAAATTAGCGGCATTAGTTCCTACCAAACAGACGTATGAGAATGGTTAGTATTTTCAACTTCGCTCTCAGAATTAAAAAAAAACTGGCCGATAAAAATAATTTATTTACAATGCATTTGCTCGAAAAGAGCGTTTTCCAAGCAGTCAATTTGTGCGGAAAGTGTCACTTTTTTTCACTAGTTCTTTTTACTTTTCTGTTTTTTTTTTTTTGAGGCCGTCGTCAGCCCGTCTCGTCTCAGAGATTTTATTATTTGAGATTTTTTTTTCACAAATTTGTATTTATAAATCCGATGATGATGATGACGATGGCGATGATTATGACGATGGTCAAAATCAAAAAGTCGAAGTCAAAGTCAAAGTCGAAATCGAAGTCGAAGTCGAAGTCGAAGTCGAAGTCGAAGTAGGAGTCAAAGTCATGAATTTTGTTTTTATCATTTATATACGTCGTCGTATGTTAAATGTTACACATCACAGGCGACTGCCGTAAGGCTCGCTCGTTTTTTTTTTTTCTTTCCTCGCACAATGCATAGTAAAACGTTGTATGATACACGTGCGTAAGATGATTTCCGACTCGTGTCGACTTATACACTCGCTCGCTTCGCTCGCTCGTGAACAAAATTGCCACTCGTCGGAAATCACCTACCTTCCGCACTTACAGCATAAATAACTATTCCGATGAACGGGATTCAGTTGAGATGGTTCAATTCCTTCATTGTAGGTAATTTCTCGATTGGGACAATATTTCAAAAAAAATCTTTTTGGTTAAGGGTGACTAGGCTTTCCACAAGAAATTAATCTATACAAATAAATAAAATTGACGTGTCTGTTTGCATTCTCAAAATAACAGCTTTTTACTAAAATGCTTATGAAAGTGTATTAAGGTACTTATAACAAAAAAAAACAATTACCGATTTCAATAGGCTCATCCACTATTACATGGTACTTATACATACTAGTATACCTCTGCCTAGCCCTTCGAGGATTACATGCGTGATGTTTATGTTCGACATTACCCAATTTTATTATGTATTTATTTTTACAGCACCATTACGCAATGTGTTTGTTTAAACGCAAGTAGTACAATAGAGGAGAAATTCATTTTCTTTTACAAACTTTACAAATCGAGTGTTTCCCACAATGCAACCGCCGAGTAACCTTGGTTACCTAAAATGGTCTAAAAGTCCTAACTCAATACTATTGTTATTGCAGCTATGGGCTGCAATAACACACAACTATAATAATTATAGTAAAATCAACATTACCCATATTACCTACCCTATATTACTATACTTAAATGCAAAAGTAACTGTCGGTATATCTGTCTGTTACCTCAACACGCCTTAACACATAACAGATTGCGATAGAATTTGGCACACAGGAAGATCATACCCTGGGTGGGACATAGGATGCGTTCTATCTCAGTAGGATCATTTTCGACCTCGATGCAAGCAAAGTCGCGGGCTCAACTAGTAATTTATATTTTTCCTTGTCCAACAGATTTTCCCAGGCCCTTCTGTCTAATGACCAGAAGTAATAATCACGGTTAATAATTGTCACCTTCGGCGTAACAAGTGCCAGACAAAGTACCTACTGGTGTAGTGGCACAGTGACTCACTACGAAGTAGGGCGTGAGTTTACCAAGTTATGTTGAGGTGCGCGTATACTGAGGTGTTACAGACATGTTTAAGTACACTGAATTTTGGTAGACTGTTGACTTCATTCGTACATACGGTAACTCTAGGGACTAATTCAATATACATATCTGCGAAGGAGACCACAACTTAAAAAATCCTTTATTTTGTACCTCTTCAAGGAAATTTATAGTTAAGCAAATTAATACCCTACGACGATTTGCTGTGATATAGGCATTTTATACAACCGTCAAAAAATGACAGTCGTGATTTGAATATATTTACGGACAATATAAGTTGGCAGTCAATTTGTTAAACAATTATTTTCCCTGACTTCAATTCAATTTCAATCCAATTTAATTAAATTCAATTTATTCACAAACAATTTACAGGCACCGGTTCTACATTACATTTACAGGCACCGGTCGGGATACTTATCCGAAAGCTATATTTAATTAATTTCTTCTATGCCAGTAAAATCAACTGATTGAATTAGTTACAGCTACATCTAGAGACATTTAGGTAAACAGTTGCTTAGATTTCAACTCAAAAATAGCCAAAGTCTCATGAATACAAAAACTTTGAAAAAATATCTAGCTTTTTCTAGGGTGTAATAGAACCTTATGCAAATAATAAGCCCGTTTATGATTTATCGTGGGCGATATCGTAAAATAAATCTTAGAGACTAGAGTGCCCATATATGAAGGCTTTTATAGCGATAAGCCTTAGGTAAGGGGATTGAAATATCGTTATAGTTATTTTGTGTATAGGTTCTACAAAAATATTAATAAAATAATTGTGAAGTTTTTATGTCAATTTAAACAATAGGTACGATTTAATAGAATTCAAACCTTTTATATTTCTTATAAGGTATATAGGAATATTTTTTCTATTCGAAAAATCACAATGTTAATTTGCAAAAAAAAAAATATAACCAAATATTGTATATCATATAACTGCTGGAAACAACGACCGTGACAGTCCTAGAAAATTGTTGCAGATTAAAATATCATGTATAGATATTATAAATTAAAATCGCTTTTCGTGTCTATCTCTGTGACCGCGTTGTTCTTTTAAACTATGCAACGGATTATGATATGGTTTTCATCATCATTCAGAGAATTAATTCTGAAAGGTTTATGCGTACAATACAATAATTTTAAATGAATTACCAAAAATAAAAAATCATGATGCTTTGTAAAGTCGTAAAAACAATGAAACACGGCCGATCGCTAGTAAGGTACACTCTAATACGCAGCCACCTTAATTATGACGCCACAATACGACGCACGTATCATACCTAGTTATTTATGTGTGAAACATATTCGTAATGGTTCATGATACATATTGCGTTTTATGACTCGGCAGTTTGTGGTTTTGGGTGTATTTGTGTAGGTAACTGCTTTACGTGGAGGATATGGTCTGTGTATGACATTGTGCAGGATAGCGTCTGTGCATAATGGCAATTGAAGGAAGTTGAATTATTTATTGATGGACTTCTGTTTTTTTCATCAAAATAATGTGAAGCTTTAAGATTCCAATATTGTTTAGGGCGGTTCCTTCAATGTAGCTCGTGAAATTGAAAATGTCTTACGTTTTTTCCAAATTGCAGCGCTGTTTTACCTTGTATGTTGATCAAAATTCATTACACGCCAATTATGAAAAAAAAATTACTAAATAATTATCTCTTAAATCATCAATATATATGTAGTTCTTTACATTATTTTTGCAATCGTCATATTTTCACGAAATAGTCTTCAGCAAATGTAATGAATCGAGGCGCCTGCACCTGATCTCACCCCGATCGTGTCGGATTGCTGTGCCATCTATCAACTATGAGAGTGAAGGAAGACTGCACGTCTTAATACCACTGACTAAGCATCAGCATCCCTTATGGAGCTGTGCAGATGTCAGACTGAAACCACTTTCCATCAGGGCCGTCAGTTTGTTTGCCAACCTGCCAAAAATAGCAAACTCTTCATACATGGTTCACATTGTTACGACTTCAACTGAAATGACACAAAGGCTTTGTTCCTAGCAATTGTTGATGGTCACTACTTACCCTTGACATGCATACTGTGAAGATTCGATTTAGCGTTCAGCGAGCTTTGGTTATTCCTGGTATTAATTGGCGATAATTGGTGATAATTTCCGGTGGGAACGCAGCTGAGGAATAGAGCATTGTAAGAGGTTCCAAAATGATGAGATTCGCAGGTGAACCCAGGTTATCGAAAATAAAGAATTAACAACCTTATGTAGAAAATGCAAACACACATACAAACTAAATGGTTGGCAGAACGTATGGATGATGAAGCCGAAAAGGGGGTGGTTACGGTCCGGTGGTTTTACCAAGCTTTAGGGAAGGTCCATAGAAATATAAAAAAACACAATCTTTCTTAAATCTGTGGAAGATCTATACATATATCCAGCATTACACGTATTTTCGTTATTATGATGATTATGCATCATGTGCATGCATTGTGCATGTGCAATCCTTATCGATTTAATGTTTCCTTTCTAATACCTAGGTTATAGAATTAAGTTTGTAAATAAATTAGTTGGTCAATAATAATTGGTCTAGAGGATATGAGCAAGTCTCAGGGCCGTGAGATTCTGGAGTCTTTGCCGAGACTGACAGCGTAGTTAATGTAAATTGCTTAGGAAAAGTGCTTTATCTATGTTTTACTATAACTTTGGGGGAAAAATGTTAATTTATCTAAACTACATGATAAAATAATTTATGAATCTATTTAAGATTTCTTCACACCTAGGACCAAATTGATGGTTCTTTGACCCCATTTATTACACTGAACTAAAAAAAAAGTGCTATTAAGACTTGTTCATGGTAAAAAATACAATTATTTAATTAAAATTGTTTTAATTACAGTTTTCCTACGCACATGTACGATGTTATAACGATGTCTTTTTTGATAAAGTCATCATTAATAATTTTTTCTTTAATTTATGTTTCTTACTTTGTCAAACTCAAAGGATTTTTTCATCAATCTTCAAGGTTTTACAATGTGGAAGGGCTTGAAGAGATATACTTAATTAGAATAATTAGAAGATGTTATCTTACTTATTTGCCTACAGAATTATAATTTAAGTACTACGATAATTTACTAGGCACATAATTATCAAATATGCAAAGTATCTGTATCCGATCTTATTTTTAATCAACGTCTCTTTCCGGCGTCTCATATAATTACTATTATATATTTTGTTCATTTAAATATGTTGTTGTTTTCGTTTAGTCTTCATCGTTATATCAATTCGTAACCAGAGATAATGAAGTAAGAATAAAGTAGAAGCCCTAGAAGGACATAGTGGCCTTATTAGTGATGTTCTTCAGAAAGGTCAGGTGCGTAGTACTCGCAACAAGCGTGCGTGTATGACCAGATGTATGAACGTACACGAGGTCAAAGGACTCTCAAATCATTTATTTCAATTAAACCATTTACAGGCACTTTTGAATTGTTAAGGAGTCAGTCAATCAGAATTAAGAAGCTAGTTGCCAATTCCTAAGCATAGTAGGTACCTACGGAGATGAACGGGCACGAAATTCCACTGACACTCTTTTAAATCAAAATTGTTAAAAAAATATTGGTTACATCATTCATGTTGGAATTATACATGTGAGAACAATGTAGAAAGACGTGCTCGTTAAAAGCGTCCGTAATAAAAATATAAAAATAAAGAACAATTCAAAAATAAAAATAACCCATGGCAGCTAAGCGATGACCAGTCACAACTGACGGCGCCCGTTCAAGTACCTATGTAAGGATCGTAGTCAAGTGACGATCGGTAGTTTCTGCCTACCCCATGGGTAGAAGGTGTGAAGTTACTTAAGTGTATGCAATAGTTCGATATTTTATCAAGTAACAGATTGTCTCTCCTCACTACCAGTCATAGTAACTAACAGGTTTTACAGGTAGGGTTGCTTTGTATAAGCAATACTTAGAAGAATGGAGGTTCCTTATCTGAGGACCTCAGAAACCATGTAATTTTAAATCAAGTTATACAGTTACCCAAAACGACATCAAACAGAAAATAACGACGCTTCAAATTACCCGAATATTTCCATCTTGTTTCCTCACCTTAAAAAAATGTTCATTATCATAAATTACAATAAATTTTATCTGACATTCCTATTGCGATATTCTTAATTAATTTACTCGTTTATTTACTAGCTACAACTGTATACTACAATTAACTGCCTTGAATTAATTAGTTACTTACTTTGCATCGTTTAATTGATCAAAACTTATCAGACATGTGCACGCATTAAAGATGTATGTGAATACTTTGTGGTAAGGTAGTTCAACTGATTGCTTTCTGCTTACTTGTTACGGATAACAGCCCGATAGTCTGACAATCGGTTTTGCCAAGAGATATCGTGTTAGCCCGTAACTGGGTTGTGGAGGTCAAATAAGCAATGGCACTCACTCCATGTAAAATACTGGTATTCATGTGCATCCGGTTAGACTGGAAGCCTACCCCAGATCATGACATGTGAGCTTATAAGAGGTCGTGCTGACGAGAATAAAGCTCTTAATTCACAGGTTATTTCTTACTGCAAGCTCCTCAATAAACCGGCGAAAGCTTCACTAATATAATAGTGAGGGGCAATGTCCCAACTATTCCCATATTTTCAACCGTAACTTGTATCTAACGGAAAGGCAAGATTGTTACAAAATGGGATTAGCGTGCGAGTTCCTGACTCATAAACTATGACCACTGTTTTGTAATTTGGGCAAACCCTCGTAAACCACTTAAAACATACCTTAAGTGTTTCGTCCTTCACACGGTTAAGAAATACCTCATGCTTTTGTAATTTCACCGAAAGAGCAATGATACTTTGGTACAGAAACGGTTTTATGGTTGTACTTTTCCAGGTGGCAAATTTTCCCAAGACACTAACACTAAAAGAGGAGTAGGTATTTTTTGACCCCAAGCGTATTTACCTAATTGATTGGAGACAAAATTATGAATTAGTTACATAGCTGAAGCATTATAACTCAGACATATAAGTACACGCTTGTCTTACTACCATTTGATATGACGGCAAGAACGATATAACTAGCCTTAATTAGTCTAGTCTTGCACTATTAGTTGCCATTGCACATAACAATGAATCATTAAAATTAGAGCAGATGAAACCTCCAATAGATTTCGCGTATACTTACTAAATACGTATACGAAATGCAAACTGATTTAGCAACCAACATAATATAGACAGCTTCCAAAAAATTAAGCTAACCCTAATGAATCGAAAATGAACAGAATGTACCTTATCATTTTAGTACGACATTGATTATAGATTTTCGGTCCCGGAGTTATATTTCGAAAGACACTTGATAAAAATTGTCGACGATAGTCGTTTATTACTCACATCCGAAACAAGCCAACATAGTATCATTTGAATAATCAAAACCCATAACGGAGATAACAATTACTCTTATCCAAAGAAACATTTGAAACCCCGAATAAACCTGCTTTCCGCTTTCCTGTAAAACCTGTAAAAATCCCTCAAGCAGCATAAACAAAAATAACAACATCCCTATATTTTCTTTCTCCGTTTCCTCTAACGAAAACGTTGTGGATGTTAAAAATGTAGCATATTATGTTGATCGTTCGCCACGATTGTGCCGCGACTGTGCCGCTAGTGTGCTGCCAGTGTGCTGCCAGTGTGCCGCGAGTATGCCGCGAGTTCGAATATAAAGCGCACTGTTAAAAAGGAGTAACGTTTCTCTAGCAGAACCATTACTATGAACACTCGAGACAATTCAAATGTTGATGATGTGGAAGCTGCCATTCGGATTATCTATAATCTTCCACACTGTAGTTTTAGCCTTGCTACAGACAGTGGTTGAGTGTGTAAAGTTTTGGGAACTCCTGTTTCAAAGCAAATATTTTAACAGTTTTTTCCTACAGTTACTTGCAGGGTTCATGCCACCTTTTTACCACTGTCATAGTAGCTCATGCTGCCTGCATTTCAATTACAGAAACTGTGGCTGAGTATTTCCTTGCAGTATTCCCATAAAGGTTTGTTTCGTCTTTCATAATTGGGAAACAGATCCAGATTGGAAGCAACACTAAAAGTCCAACCCTGCCTTCTGTCCTTCAGAAGGGACTTGTACCGCCTTCTTTTTCCTTTGATATCCAAGTAACTACTTTTGCTAAATTACCCTAACTACACGATCAACCCCTTTATCTTATTTCCACAAAACCGAATCAAAGCAACAAATAGTACGTGCAGGTATCAGCGCCCGCGATCCTCGAGACTCCGATAGTATCGCGCGGCTCGCTGCGATCGCGATATATCAACGGTTTAACGTGCTTTTTGTACAGTCACATGCATTTGGAAAGGAATCCTTTGTGTGTGGGACTTAATTGATTTTTGGTATAGATAGATTTATTGAAGGGAAATATGAACAGTCGAGGAGTGAAATGCAGCAACTGTACAGTCAGTACGTTCAGTATGAGACATATTTTTGACTGTGTACGTTCCACTAAGAAATCAAAAAACTATAGTTTGAAGATGACATAATAATATGCCTGTTATGAGGTAAAGGAATACATCGTGTTTGATAACTACATGACCTTTTCTTTCTGATGCTGTTTCTTCCGTCGAATGTCACACGAAGCAATGAATTATGTCATAGTGACATAATGAAGAAACAATTAAAATTATGGCACGGTGTCGCATTACTTTTATAAAATGTATGAATGAAGATAATTGTTTGTAATGTAATGTTGGTCTTTATTGAATTATCGTTGCGACAGGTTTAAATGTCACATTTAAGGGAAAATCTGGGTGATCTTTACGAAGCATCTGAACGAATTCTTTAAAAGGCTGCATTGTTTGACTTGCATTGTTATTGGGTGGCATTTAAGTTGGTGGCCGACATGGAAAGTTCGCCTTTGGACATTTAAAATACCATATTATGCATCGCAAGTTGGTTATCATTGAGACAAAGCTAAAATGTCTCATGACCCTGCAAATACACACACATATACTCTTAAAAAAAATCGATTCAATCTACCAGATAATGGAACATTGACAAACCGAATAAGATAATTAATAAGGATATGATTTCTCTCTTCAATACATAAAAATACATTTTTCTTCGTCGTTCTGATAGTGTATACCCCTCGACAGAATCTCCGATGCATCGACGGCTCTCGTTATAAATCAGGGGCTTACCTGCAACTTGCGCATGTGAGAGTTTAATCAAAAAATGATTATAGCCTATTTTACCGCCTGCTTTTTGTGAGGATTTGTTGGTGTTAGGTATTAGTTTCCTGAATAGGATTTTCCAGCATATCGAATTGTAAAAAAAAATATGCTTTTATCCGTCAAAAACCGAGGTGTTTGACGTATGAGTTTGACGTTTCGTATGTAACGTTTTAGGTCAATGAAGTGTCAAGAAAATTTACTACAGAATTTAAATTGTCCGTTTATTCAAATCACAATTGTATGAAATGGCGCAAATTAACGTAGGGTGTAAATTTGCTAAACAATTGATTTCCCTGACTGTACATGGTGCTGTCCATCTGTGGTATCATTAATTCCAACCAAAAAACCGATTTCATGGCAAGACATGGTGACATGGTGAGATTACTTGTGGAGAACTAGTTGAATTGATAAGATTCAAAACCGTATTTATGAAATACTACAGCCATTTCATGATCATAACACTATGAGTAGTAATCTAAGAAACTTAATAACTGATTTAATATTGTATGGTACAGTGTCACTTAGTTAACTTAGGTATTTAAATTCCAAATGAAAATAAAGTAAGTGTCCAGTTCAAGTTCACTAAAGGCGAAAATAAGCTTTCAAGATTACTTCATATGTGCAGACTACAGCTATAATTTAATTTCAAGATGGAAGCTAGATTAAACTCTGATAAATTGTGTTGTCAATTTACAACGTCAAAATTACTTTTATGGCTAACAGAACTACGATCAACGAACGAGGTAAAAGACCGATGTCCTTAAATGAAAAACAAAATACCTGTAGCTATGTAAATACAAATTCAAGAAAATAATACTTTAGCTCGAAAAAATTATCTCGAAATGACTTGGGACGAGTTTCTATTGAAATATTTAGTAAATAAATGTTGTCAAATGAAAATCAAACTATTCCTACCCAAAAACATCGAGAACACGTTAGAAATTGGCCACATTCAGTAAATAAAAAAATAATTGAATAAATTAAACGTCAAACTTTATGTACCAATGGAATTATTTCCCCGACTGTACGTACACCTATGAAAGCCCTTCCAATTTATCAGATCTCTAAACCGCAGATCAATTCGCATCAAAACGGGTCGGACTGTGCCGTTTCCGGGACCCGTCACCTGTGAATGAATGGGCCCGTTTTTTATGGTTACATCCTTGCCATATATCTCTGTGATGTAATGAAGAGATCTGAACGAATTATACATGCTAGCTTTGAGCGAGAATTTGTATGTGAGAGTTTTATACTAAAAACATTTTCCATTTTTAAAAAATTCGGCGTTTAATTACAATTTTAAACTGCCAAAATATGGATGGCACTCCTGTGAATTATAAAAGTAAAGGTTTTATTTCTCGACTAGCAATCACGACCAGCACTACCGGTGACAATAATAATAACAATTATGCTGCGAAAGAATCACAGACAGAACAGACCATTGCTAAATAAGTGTTTTTAGCAGATTCGGCCTCAAGTTACGTGTCCTGAATGGACATACAAATAGCCCAACTAAAAACATGTAAAGGCACTACGGCCTACTTTACAAACCTCAAGCAAAAAAAAAAACAACACAGCCTACTGCGGATAAACAAAGTTTCACTCAAAACCTTGCATCAGTTTAGCAGTTAAACGCACAAAAACAAACATGTAACGTACTTGGTCGTAATTGGAGCGACCTCACAGAGGACGAAGTGATACTTTTTTGTGGGAAAACCTCCAACAATAAGGTATGGACAGATGTGCTGTCGCCGCTAATTAAATTTTTCTTTCAACAATGGTATGTTTTAGAATTATATCGTAATTATCTGGGAAAGATGTTGAATGCATGTGTGACATTGTTGCGGTGTGTCGTTACTTCGGCCATGGTATGTCGAACACAGACTCCGTAGTGTTTAGTGACGCCTACTCTTTATTGAGAACCAGAAGCTACATCCATGTAGACCTTCCCTTTTCCACTCAGGGGTGTCTATGGGATTATTTTGGATGGATGAGCAGCAGCAATGCAATGTATTCCTTTCCGCTACTTATACATTTTGTCTATGAAAGCGTATGGCTTGAGATATCAATAGCAATCAATCTGCCTAGCCTTTTCCCAACTATGTTGGGGTCGGCTTCCAGTCTAACCGGATGCAGCTGAATACTGTATTTTACATGGAGCAACTGTCTATCAAAACCCAGTAACTGGGTAATACGATACCCCTTGGTAAGACTGGTTGTCAGACTTTCGAGCTTCTGACGACCCGTAACGACTGTCAACGATCCACGAATGACAGCCGGGACCAACGGCTTAACGTGCTTTCCGACACACGGAGGAGTCTCGTTATGTTAAGATGGTCACCCATCCACAGACCAACCCCGGCAAGCGTAGCTTAACCTGGTGTACTGAACCGTGCGGTTGTGTTATTACTTAGCTACGAGCTCCTCCTTAGCCACGAACTCGTATTCTTAAGTTATAGGCCTCCTCCCTTCGAGAAGAAGTGGGCTGTAATCTACCATGCGGTTCCAGTGTGGGTTGGTAGATGTCACATATCTTTGAATTTTTGGTTCTAGGACATGCCAGTTTCTTCGCGATATGTTCCTTCACCGTTTTGAGAGCTGTGGTGATGAAATTATTTACACAAACTAATGCGCCTGCCTAGGTACGAACCAACGACCTACACCTCGTAAGTCGGGGTAGCCACTGGGCCATCTCTGTTAGACACGGCTGCTGTAGATATCAATAGAATGATAATGTTATTTAACAAAATTATAATGAACATTGGGGAACCCATTACTCCGGAAGCAATTTTTGATGAACTTACTATCCTTCTAGAATCCTGAAGATCCTTGAAATCCTTCTGATCCCTATATATTGCTAGTATAGGGTCAAGGGCGTAACGGTGGCGATCTTCTACAATCTTTGCTTTACTTTCTGTATTTATTCATTGCTTTTTTGTTTTTGTTCGTTGCATGAAATCCTCTTGCTTCTATTTCCAGGTCGGGCAGTGTTATTAGATTTGCCCATCAGGATTTTGTAAGTAGCTGCCCGGAGTCTGGAGTTGTCAATGGCTCACCCCCTTTTACATGGGACTTAAACGTAACTGGCGAAATGTGGGTGTACTATAAGTAGGCACACCTCTGCTCAACCCTTAGGGGGATACAGGCGTTATGTTTTGTAATGTTATTTGTTCGATCCCCAAGTTTGCTTTTGAATCCATCAGCGCCTCCCACAGCAACGAAATATGAATTTGTAAAACATTTCGATTCGATTCTTGATTCGACGCGTCAACCGAAAGTCAGGGGGGAATAAAAATCGGTTAGTCTCGGTTGAAAGCTCGGAGTAGTTTATGAACTTTATAAATATTACTATAATCTTGAATCTTTTGATTCTCTGCTTTATTCACCAGAGACCTGTGGCGTCTGACTTCATGATTTAAATGCCGAAGATAATTTAAAATACTTGATTTAAATTCTGCTTAATAATAATAATAATAATACTTACTCTTTTATTTTATAACTCCCAGAATGTATTATTTAAAACCTTTGGTGTTAAGTATTAAAATTTTGGGGCAAGAGGCTGAGCCAATTTATTTTTTTGGTGCCTTCTATGGAGAAGGACATATGGCTGTCCTGTACTATTGCAATCCACGTTTAGGCAAAGATCTGTCCCGACAAGGCCAACATTGACTAGGTACGCAACAACCAATGTTGGCTTGGCAGTAACAGCAATTTTAGCAATGACTACAGATAATTTAATAATATACTTCAATAAAAATATGCACATTTTATGACTGCACTAGTTATGCGCACAACCTTGTTAACAAAATTATTATTGTTATATTATATAGCTCCTTGAGAAAATTACGAATAATATTCACGAACATTAAATATTATATATAATGACACATAATTTTGCTTTGAAGTTCTTAAAAATAGCTTTTTAGGAAAATGGAGCAATTACGTATTGCGGCAAATATTTTACTCTTTATCCCAGCAATTTTTGTTTCTTCATAAAGTTGAGAATGCATTCCTTTTATATGTGTGCTTTATCCAATCCGTGTGGGCCTGAGATAGGTTGTTATTACCAAAAGGTTGTCAAAATTCTGTCCATTAACGTTCGGTGCGTTAGTGGACAGAATATAGGAATGTCAAAATTCTGTCCACTAACGCACCGAGCGTTAATGGACAGAATTTTGACATTCCTATAAACAAAAATGAATCGTTCTGCTTACTAAAGGCTACACACACGGCTTGCCATACAAAGGAGTGCCGCTCGGCAAAAGCCGGAGGTCCGTGCTGGAGTAGTAGCCTCAATGGTGACATTTTTTATTGCCAAACTAAGCATTAAAATAGATTCGTAAGCTAATGTTTCCCGTGATAGCTACTATGGGAGGGTCTACTAAACAAACTTATGAGGCATTTGCTTAATTATTGGTAAAGATACAAAAATCTTAATTTTAACCAATAATGGTCCTTAAATTATAGTAATCGGCCATAAAACTATACGACAGCATTCCACACTTACACAGTAAGATCCTATTGCTTTTGCAGTCCCTAAACAGTTCCATTAATCCACAAAGTGGACGAAGGTCAATTTCACAATGAGGTATACAAGGTCTTGACTATGTAGCATAGACTGCAAACATTTCAGCTTCCTCTTCAATGTGTCATTGAATCATAAAATTAAACCTTAAAAAAAATGGTTGTCAATGTGTCATTGGAACATAAAAATAAATCTTTAAAAAAAACAAAGGAAGCGGACGTCGCCCCACATGTTAATTGCACTTAAATATTGTGTAAAGACATTACTTAAATACTTAGTTACTTAATGGTTACTTTTATTATTTTCAAACTAGATTTTGAGTCATATATCTAAGTAATGAACTTGAATTGTGATATTTAATGCAATGCTTGGTATGGTTCTTAATGTTGAAAGTTTACTGCGACAAAAAACTTGTACTAATAGTTTGAAGACTACTAGGGAAAAACTTCTTGTATTAAAATCAAATTTTGGTAACTAATCGGAAGAGTGACAAATCGGGCATAACCCCACATAATAATGTAGGATCTTATTTATGGTTTCCTTGTAAATCTATTCATAATATAAATTAAAGTCGCTTTTCGTGTCTGTCTGTGTGATCGCATAGATGTTCTAAACTACGCAACAGATTTTGATGCACGGGCGGGTCGCTAGTTCATTTATAAAACCTTCTCCAAAAACAACATTGAGAACTTGTGAGGTATGATTAACTTCATATATTTTTTCTTCAAGACCAGTTAACAATTTACTTACTCGAAGTTCTTTATAGTTTTATGCAAAATATTGTCATATTTCTGATGATTTACGGCATCTTCCTTATTGTATTCCGAAGGAGGTTTTAATTTATAAGTCCTACCTTTCAATATCTTCGTTCTTAAGTTACCTACATTGTAGTATGCTGTATGATGATCTGCTATGAAAGGTATATCCAATCAATAATATGAGAGTTAAGAATATCATTATAAAAAGAAACAAAGATAATAAAAATCAAAAATATTTTATTCAAATTAGGGTAAGAATCAGCACTTTTCGAACGTCAAAATGACATAAGATAGTCCCCCAAAACGCCCGCCATTCCTAAAATTTTATTAGGCCTTGGTTAAGATACAAAATATAAGAAAACAAAAATTAAATGGTCTGTCATCTAATTATTGTTTATACAATGTATAAAAAGCAGAAAAAATACCGTTTTCGTCAACCCTGTGACCTTTTTTTTTTTTTTTTGAGGATGAGAAATTATCAAATAACTTGTCCCGCTCTGGGACCTAACAATTTAATTTGACAACCCTGTGATTTCAAGTTGTTAATTATGATAAACACACTTCATCATCATCAGCCTTTAGCAGTCCACTGTAGGACAACTTTAGCTCATTGATGGGTGACCTAGAACATCACTTCGAAATAAGAAATGTCACACGACATTACGAGATACACACACGCTAAACGACTTCGTGTGAGATAAATGCACGAAAAAAAATTCCAAAGAATATTGTTGTGCAATCATGTTTATTATTTGGGTCTCTGGCAACACCTTTTTTAGACGCATTATACGTTCAGTTGCGTTTGTCTGTGTAACCGCTTTGTTCTTTTAAACTAAGCAACGGATTTTGATGCGGTTTTCACCATAATTAAGAGAAGTTTTTCTGGAAGGTTTATGTGTAAAATACGTTTATATTAAATACACTTTGTAATGGGACCAACGACGAAATCGTGAAAATCTGCTGTTCCCTACATTTTGACGAGCTTCGCAAACAGTAGGGAACAGCTGATATTCTTTTCGTGATTTCAAATTTGGTCCCATAGTGAAAGTTATTCATAATGATTAGTATAATTACCCCTTATGAGGATGCCCGTGAATATAAGTTCACCATGTATCATCATGTGCGTGTACATTAGTCATGACATCACACACAACAACCGTAGATGGCCTTTATAAAAAGTCTTTCCTACATACAGTCTTTCCACCCTGGTCTTGGTGATTCTAAATTCTGAACATTGTTTTTTTCCCGAAGAGTGTTTTGCGGAAACCACACTCCCGGACTTCTAAATCGAGCCACTGTGAATTTCCATGTAAAGTAAAGAAGGCCTAGAACATCAAAATAATGATGGTTCAAAAAAAAACTTTTTCTATGCAGTTTTGACTGCGACCTCTGAGTTTGTTTCGGCCTTTCTTCACTAAAATTAAAAAAAAAAAAACAAAATTCAATATTCAAAAGTCATTTATTCAAACTAGGCTGAGAATCAGCACTTTTCGAACGTCAATTACATAAGACAGTCCCCCAAAACGCCTCCTATCTGTCAGATAGGAAACGCCGACCTCATCTAGCTTATTTTTAAAAAGACGTGTAAAAGTGATTCCGATGTCCAATTTACAGAATAATCACTTTAATTTTATTTGAAACCGACTTATTGCTCATCTTTTGATGTCATCCTTGTTCCAAATTTGAATTTATGACCATTTAAAAAGTTTTATATCTAAAAAAGTGCAGGGTGAATCGAGTTAAGAGTCCGGGAGTGTAATATAAAATTCTAAGAAAAAGTGGACATGCGTGTAGACGCGCTAATAGACAAACAGGCGTGACAATGCATTCTATAATAAATAGGTTGGTATGTAAAGATACGGATGAATACTCAGCTTAACTTTTCAATAAATAATTAAGCCTTGCTCCATTCAACTAACGATGCGTTACGAAAAAACAATACCTATATACACTATATAATTCACACTAGATCATAACACGTTCCAAATAAGTGGGTAAGTGTAAAATTTGGCAACGAACCGACAAGTATTTACTGAGTTATGACCCAAAAACAATTCTACATACTTCACTAGTAATGTAATATACACTATATAATTCACACTAGATCATAACACGTTCCAAATAAGTGGGTAAGTGTAAAATTTGGCAACGAACCGACAAGTATTTACTGAGTTATGACCCAAAAACAATTCTACATACTTCACTAGTAATGTAACTTGTAATAAGTCTAGATGTAGCAATAAAATAGTTCAATTTCGTAATAATTACTTGGAATTTGCAGTAGCGGATGTCCTGTTGTGAAGGGTCTTTGGTAAATTGATAAGTGGGTGGGAGTATGTGTGTGGCGAAGTTGATAACCTTTCTCAAATTAATAAGGTAATTACTGAGAAAAAATAAAAGTAATACATCCTTAATATAATTCCGGATTATACTATTTTGTCTTTATTTTTTTGTAAGAGGAGCTCGTGGCTAAGTAATAACAGCGGCACGGTTCGATTCATCAGGTTAAGCTACGCTTGGACTGTGGATGGGTGACCATCTTAACATACCGAGACCCCTCCGTGCCTCGGAAAGCGCGCTAAGCCGTTGGTCCTGACGGTCATTCGTGGATCTTTCACGGTCGTTACGGGTCGTCAGAAGCCCGAAAGTCTGACAACCAGTCTTACCAAGGGGTATCGTATTACCCAGTTACTGAGTTGTGGAGGTCAGATAGGCAGTCGCTCCATGTAAAATACGGTATTCAGATGCATCCGGTTAGACTGGAAGCCGGCCCCAACATAGTTGGGAAAAGGCTAGGCAGATTTATTGTCTTAACTTTTTTGTGTTGTCCCTTCGATTTTTTAAATATCTTATTGCATTAAACTTATTGATACTTAATTGTCCCAATAATAAAACAAGTTTTTAGCTCAACGTTGTTATAACAATTGTCTTAAAAATTTAACAGAAAATCACCGTAAAATGATTGCATAATCATCTTATATAATAAGCCTTAGTTCAATCCTAAAACAACCAAATAGAGAATTGAGACAATCACAAAATGAACTAATAATCTAGATCTAGTTACGAAACTGAAATCATCCCATGTACGCAGAAATTGATGCAGTAAAATTTTACTTGTAGGATTGAAGTGTTGTATACAGGCTGATTTTATTTTGAAAACCTTTTTCGACATCATGTATGATGTCATAACAAATATAAGAAAAAAAGATTATGTACGAGCGTTACGTGACTGTCTGACCGATTTTGCGCCAAGGGTTTCAAGTGTGATTATTGAACAACACAAAGTATCCCCGTATCCCTTAATGCAGAAAGTCACCAATAGCTTAGACTTTGCATCAGTCGTAACATAATATCATATCGAAAACATAACCTTATGAGGTTCTTGACCTTGACAGTGGAGTGAATGAGTGATCGAATAGGTTGATCCTAAGATAGTTTACTTCCTCGGTTTTGCGGTTAAAGTTTTCACTTATACGTATTTGAATATAATGATACGTAGATTTATCAATCTTGATTCTACTTACTCGCTAAAATAATAATATTTATTACAAGAATTCTTAAAAATAAATTCTAACAATAAATTTTAAAATTCTTCAATATTTTAAGTGGTCGATATTTTTCAAGCTTACGATACACACCGCGTTTTAGGCGTCTTGACGACGTTTCGTATTACATATTATTCGGGTTGAGTTGACTCGGGCCGAACTTTACATAACCAAGTCCTAAAAAATATCCATTATAGCGTTCCATTATAAACATAAAGTAGTTTTGAATAGAACACCATGTAAACATACATGCGTACAATGCATTCATTGTTTTAATTACAAAACCGTAGATGCAATTAGCCGATACAGTTCAGAATTATAGTTAGAGCCTTGTGTTGCAAATATTACGTCAATGTTGATTCATCTGCTATTGAAGCGTCTATAGTGAAGTTATTGAGAAAGGCTGAAGCATGGGCGGTTCTGCGGGGTTATGTGTGACCTCTTCACAACATTAAATTAGTAATATGCTTGTGAACTAGCTCATACATAGTTAGGATCCGAACGGATGTCCCTTAGTCTAGTTTTGTTAAAACTGAACTTGGACAGCAACTGAAAATATTATTAGCGTTATAGGAACTCAAACTGGGTAGCAACTCAAAATGGTTAGCAACTTAAACTGAGTAGCAACTCAAACTAGGTAGCAAGTCAAAATGGATAGCAACTCAAATTAGGTACCAGTTCAAAATGGGTAGCAACTCAAACTGGGTAGCAACTCAAAATGGGTAGGAACTCAAAATGGGCCGCAACTGAAAATGGGTAACAACTCAAATGAGTAGCTACTCAAAATGGATAGCAACTCAAAATAGGTAGCAACATCCTACTCAGATCGAATAACAACCTAACATCTATTTTACAACGTCGGTTCCGGTTAGGACGAAAGGAACACAAGTTTTGAGGCCTCACCTGTAGCAGGGACACTGTACCAAGGAAGCCTCTCAAGATGTTCATCATAGCGATGTCTATGCTCAGCAATACATGCCCACAGGCTGATGTAAAGACGTTCCCTAAAATTGAGAAATGAGGATTGATGATATAAGTGCAATCCAAGAAAGACAAAAAAAACACGATGTTTTAGAATGCCCAAAAATACAAGTACCTACGCTAAAATAATGAAAACAATTTCATTCAAGAAGTAAGGTCAATCTCGTTACGTTACTTATGCAAGTAATTTAGTCAAGGTCTCTGAAAAACTACAATGAAAGCTTCTATAAATAGTTTCTTTTGTTACAATCCACATTCTTTTTTATAAAAAATGGATGGAATACGATAATCTTACCGTGAAATAAAAAGGTGGGTAGAGGAAACAGTATCCATTTAATAGGAGTCTCTTAAAACTAGATATATTTTGTTATATTTATTATAATTATTCCTGAACATAATTATACCTAGCCTTGTACGTACCATATCCGACGAATAAATGTCTTTGTCTTTGTCTTTATATCTTATTGGCGGGCCCAATGCTCACATCGAGGTAAAAGGATTAATTCAAATTCAAATTATCATTTTTATTTTTATTTCAGACCAAGGGATCCATATAGTGTTAGTGTGAACCTCAAAGATGGTAAGGGAACTTAATAGCCTGGGAGTACTTTAAAATAAAATGGAATCATCAGCATTATTTGTCTATGAACTGGGAGTTTGCTTCTAAACTATGTCTATTATAAATCTATCATCATCAACCTAGCCTTTTCTTCTTCTTTCTTACCACCTTACCTTTCTTTTCTAACCAGTTGTAGCTGAATACCAGTATATAAGTATGTCAAATTCACAGTACTACTCTATGTAAAAGTTTAAGCACTTCTGTATAACCCCGGTAACTTAAACGGATATGTTTGTAAGCGCTAGTTTACATGCTATATGCTCTTAAGTTGGACAGGGTAAGTTTAAACTCACGACTACTTGGGCGCCAGTTACCGCCTTCGCCTTTAGGCTACTACGGGTCGAAATGACAAGCACTTACCGCACACTATGTTGCACTTAATAGTCACATACAAATACTTAATCACACACTTAATTGACTAACTACATAACACATATAAGCCTGTATTTCCCGAAGGATAAGGCAGAGGTGGTATACTCGGGTTCAGCCATCTGATCGTAAAGTCTCATATCCATGTAACGGTTTAAGTTAGGGAGAAAATTGAACTAGAAAAGTTGGCCGAATCCTCATATCTAATCACATCACGGCCTCTTTCCACCCAGGGTTAGGCAGAGATGGTATTCTACCATTCTACCATTAGATTTTAGATTAGATTCTACCATTGTATGGTACAGTCCCATGTAATAGGGGCAAGCCTATTGCTACAAATCGAGCCGAATTCTGACTTTCTTCAATTACAATTTCCCAGATCTGATAATTGAACCCAGGACCCCTTGCTAAGTTATGGCAATTGCGACCACTGATCAACGAGCAAGCAAACCTACTTCTTACATTTAGGTAATTAAATCTCACATAGGATGTAAGTACATTGTAAACTATTGTGCCTTATTTGAGTCATTTGTCATGCTCATAATTTATTCCTACCACTCAATCCTATCCTAACTAATATTATAAATGCAACAGTGAGTTTGTTTGTTTGTTACGCTTCCACGATAAAACGGCTAAACGGATTTGGATGAAATTTGGCACATTGGTACACTATGACGTGGATTAGGACATATGATACTTTTTAACCCGATATTCCCCAGGGATCGAGACTTATGTTGGTGAAACCGAGGGATGCAGCTAGTATTGAATAATGACTAGCTTATTGGCTGTTGACAGATGACTGCTAATTAAGAATGTGAAGGGTTTGTGTTCTGGATACCTGCTATTAATTAAATCTTATGTGGGAATGTTTGGGTGATTGTTATTGAATCATGCCATTGGCAGCACAGATTTGAATTTAGTTTGGCTCACATGTCGAGTTAGTATACGTCCTAGAATTCCTAGAAAAATATAAATAAAGCTTTACATTCAAACCACGGTTTCCTATTATCTTCTGACAAAGAAATCTCGATCAAATCCTAACGTACATCAGAGGCTTATCTACACTAATTGTGCAAAGAGTTTTTCTTTGAGATTTGTATTTTCGTTTATAATGATTATACTCAAAAACTACTGGACCGGTGTAAAAACATACTTACACCAATAGAATCCTATATTATTATTGAGTAATTAGGCTATCATTTATAAATATTTCATGCGGGCGAAGCCGCTGGCGGAAGCTAGTCTTCAATAAACTGATAGTAATTTGGTTCGCTACTACATTATAATACTACATAAGCTCTTAGGATCGAAACCTTCCTAGAGTCGTAATAAAAATAAGATCTTTATTACGATTTCGTAACCTCCTAGTGTCTCTACTACGGTGGTCGTACCTGCTCAAACAGTTTTGATTACTAAGCCAACAACGATATAATTCTTGACAATCATTAAAAGTATCAAAATGTTTGTTTACATTACAATTTACTTAATTACGGTTGATATTATGACTTCTGTATAATAACCAGAATGACGTGAATGATTAAAGAGTTCATGAATCCAGGTTTAATCAGAATAGTCATCAATCACTATGTTATATACCAATTGACACGCTCTGAAATGAATTAGAACGTACACCTTGAAAAGTTGGTATTACCCATTGTAGAAACATCCTGTCTTCACCACCAATTGGTTTAGCCTTTACAAGGTGATATAATATGGGGAATTAAGTAATAGATGTTTCTGCAATGATAATTCCTAGGAATCCATCTAATCAATCAATCTGCCTAGCTTTTTCCCAACTATTTGGGGTCGGCTTCGAGTCTAACCGGATGTAGCTGAACACCAGTATTTTACATGGAGCGACTGCCTATCTGACCTCCACGTCCCTACGCACAATCCATCCATCCATTAAAATTAAACTCCTTTATTTCGTGCACACAGACAGAGATGGAGAATACAAAAAATAAAATAATCAGGAATGTGCACTATGTCCAGCCGAAAAAGAATACTAAAGATTTTCAAAAAAAACAACGACATACATCAATTAACAAGTTAAGAATCATCACAAAATTGAAATTGTTGAATAGAATGACTAGATGGCTATTTTCAATTGTTTATTATTTGGATTGACGCTGATAGCCGAAATGCAGGTTTTTACCTAGTTCGGCTACAGATATTAGGTATATTCATTTGTAAAAAGAAAATAAAACCTCTATGACATTAATTGTACAACTGTAAACAATTATTGAAATACATTGTCATTAAAAAATTACCTCCACACACTGCGCCCAGGGCCCTTTAACACAAAACTTTACATGTCCACAATTCCACAAAACTTTTAAATTGTAGAAAAAATAGCGTTACACAAAAATTACAAATACGTATGAGTTTACAATCTACCACTCTTACGCATTTTTAAAAGCGTAACACAAAGGATGAGGGCTATGTACACATTGTAGACTTGTCACTACAATTTACATATTTGTAAGGTTTTTCCGTTACAATTGTGTGTGTGGCTTAGAGTATTGTGGTACACGCACTTGTAAAATTTGTGAATTGTAACTTGGAAATTGTAATTGTAATGTCTGGTCGTATAGGACCTTTGACTGTCAGCGGGCTGGCTAATATTTTTACCACGACAAGACTCTTTAGGATGACACCAAAAAATAATCGCGTAAAATATTTTGAGGGGCGATAGGGACTCATGAATATACAACTTTGCTCCGGGACCAAATCTGAAAAAACTGATTAACCTCTACGTTCAATTTTAATTATAATAGGCATTTTTTATTAGCAAAAATAAAGTTAATTTATTTCTTGTACAATATTTAACACAAATTACTATTTACACTAGGTACAAAATTAAATGAATAACTAACTATATCATTCATCATCATTTTCCTGCCCTTGTCCCATGTTACTTGGGGTCGGCGCAACACGTTTTCTTTTTCCACTAACTAATAACTAACTATAAAAATAAAATAAACAAAATACAGTCTAAAACATTATTTTTTTCGCTAATATAATATTTAATCATTTGAGAAGAAGATCCAGGACCTTATTTAATATGTATATTTGACAATGCGACAAAATTTGACAAAAAATTAAAAAAATCACACATTTTTCCGATAGGTTTAAAGCTTAGTTTAGTTTTTGGTTTAATGCTTGTTGGATTGTCGCCTGTAGATGTTTATTAAAAAGGTCCCTGATATCCGTAATCCAGTATTATCCTCTTCATCTTTCACACAAATGTGAGTTCTAAACAAAAGACTGTTAAGTTTAAAGTATCTCATTCACCTTCGCCAATGCGAAGTGTTTCATAATTCTTCACCCCTACGTCGTATCCTTGGCAGTAGAAAAAATGGTAAATAATTGAAGTACGTTTGTACTTGGTTCGACTTGGTTCGGTATATAAGCGGCCAGCGCGGGAGTCGGTCATCAGTCGTTGCAGTGTAATATTCTAGCCAACATGAAATTCTTGGTAAGGGAGCTTTTTATTATTTTGGGGGGCTTAATATTTTGTAAATAAAGTGTTACTTCATAAAGTGAAAAATTAAAACGAAAAAAATTATTAAATAAAGTGTTTTTTAAATAAATAAATAATAGATAGCAATAATAATTATCTTTATTAGAATTTCTATTAAATAATCATTATAATGTGGTATTTATACAAAAAATCTTAAAATCATTTCAGTATGTTTCGCCTGAAAACCTTAAGTTTAATTTGAATATTTTAAATACTCAAATTAAAGGCTCATTCATTCAATTCAAAAATATTATTTTTATGTTATAATAATATTCTAAACTAATTACAGCTGTTTTCAATTTAAATTTTAAATGCATAATTAATTCTAAATAAGGTAAAATACTTTATCTGCATGAATTTATTAAAGATAGCTTAGCCAATTTATTAGTAATCAATTTTCAAATCACTTTCTTGCACCAAATACTTTGGTTTTTCACTAATGACGTTTTGCACAATCGCACAGCCAATATCACAAAAGAAGTACCTAGATTCAAATATTTTCAGAAAAAAAAACAATAATTCAAACATTATCACTTACTATGCACTTACTATCGATAACATTATACACGTAGATACATTAAAATAACTGCTTAATTCCAAACACCAATTCACTTCAAGCCTCTAGCGTAGTATCCATACATAAGTATATTGCAAGGATATTGCACAGTTCGCCCTAGATCACCCATAGCAAATTATACCCTACTTCAATACATAGGAAATGATTCATAGTACGATTGTTGATATTTGGCGTTGCAACAAATCATAGTGTATTTACTTGTCATTATTGGTGTTGATATTTCGTATTGATAGTTGTTGTGCTTGGCTATTAGAGGAAAATTAAGTTGTGTGTAGTGTAAAGTAGCTTTGATATAGTTAGTTGCTTAAAACCCATAAGTAATTTTAGTAAAAGCCTCGTTGGTGATGAGGTTTTGGGTTCGATTCCTAGGTTCGGCAAAGTGTTATTAGATTTTTCTATCAGGAATTTCTCAGTAGCAGCCCGAAGTCTGAATTTGTGCCCGGTTGATGGCAATAGGCTCGCCCCCTATTACATGGGACTTAAACATAACTGGCGAAATGTGGGTGTACTATGGGGAAACCTCTAACTAACCCTTCGGGAATTACACGCGTGTTGTTATGTTTATGTTTTAGTATTTGTGTTTTTCATTTCTCTTTGAAGTTGCTTTGCATGTGCATGTGCTGTCTCACCAGCAATTATACTGCATCTGCTACTTTATGATAAATTACTTTGTCAATGTACCGTAATTATATTTAATTTCTGTTGAATATTTGTGATTTTCCTGGTGATCTGGATAAATGTGCTCTAGTAAAGTAAACATGTAGACCACAATAGTTCACGTGATAAATTTTGCACTCACAAACCTTTCGATCGCCAATGCACACCTTCACCTTTGAGAAAATGCAATGTAAATAAGAGCACTTTATTTTGTAAAGGTTGATATATATCTAGAGAATGATTGACTAGTAAGTTCACTGCTTGAGTAAACAACTTATTGATGATAAGGAAAGCACTCTAATCATTAATTTTACTTTCCTCAGTATGAGAAGAGGCTTTTTCCCTGGCAATAATAGGCTGGTATTATACTTTTATACCAATGTTCAGTAACTACTTAGATTTTGTTAATAGTACTTTAGTATCTTAGTCATAATTTGGTTATTGACTTAACTTAGTTTTAATTTCTAACTCTTTTATTTTGTTTTTTAGTCGTACCTTATTAAGTATTTTAACTTGCTTGCTTCAATTATATCTAAACGAAAAATCTTGCAAATGAACAAATTATTCAACGTGCCAATCATAAAAATCTTAATAAACTTGTTTGTGGAGTAAGTAAACGTACTGTTAATGATAATCAGAATAATTATAACTTACCTACAATTGTGGGTGTGGCTAGACATCATTACTCAAATTAATGATACGTTGATAGCGATCGGATTCGGGCAGTTATCATCTTTGTTTCTTTTTATTTTCTTTGCATGGATATTAGACTTTTGCGTAGGCAGTTACAAATTATTTGTTACCTTATCTTAGTGTTTTTCGCTCGTTTCGTGTTTAATAGATTCAAGATATTTGATTTGGTGCTGTCTGCAGTAGTAGCGGCTACAGTTTTTACTCTCTTTTGTACTTAGTATTTCCTTATATTTAGACTAAACACTTAATTCTGACATAAGTACGTTACATTTTTAAAGAAGGCTACTGTAATATTTTTTGTTAGGCATTCTTTTATGTTGGTTATATTTATTCACTAATTATAATTTTATATTTCCGTTCACAAATTGCTTTTAAAATGCAAAATTTTGGCGGCGGCGGAAAAATTTAATTTTGCTTCCCAAATCAATTAGCTACGGTATAAATTAATGAATTTTTGGTCGAAAAATAAAGTTTCTATTTCCGGACAGAATCAAAAAGGCAAGGGGTGACTAGAATTAATTATATTTTTTTAATAAAGTGTTCATCAAGTAGCTTGGCGATCTTGATCATCAGTAATGTCAAATCAGGTGAAATTTTATCTCTTAGGAGTAGCCCATGGTTTGGAGTTGTGCCAGATAGAGATATTAATTATAATTAATGTTACTTTTAACTTTGAACCATGAAAACTCTGCTGATAAGTCCTGTTGGTACCTAATTGTAATCAAAAGAAGGAGATATTAATAAACTCGCCCCGTGTTCAATGATTATGGAGGCTATTGTGCAAAAATTTACATAATCAACAGTCTGCTGTCATAATGAAAATCAATAAGTTTACCTGGTCTTTCTGAGAAAAATTAATCTCAGACAACCGAGTCAAATAAAAAACCTCCTATTATAAAATTGGGCTTATAATAATTACAATAGACTCCATAACTCCTTACCACAACAAGGTCTCCCACCCTGCTTATGCAACCCGATAATTATCACGATAATACGACAATGGGTGCCCGATAAATGTACACTTATGTCTTCGCGATAAACGAAATGTCGCAACTTAGGATTTCCTGCAAAGACAAAAGGATTGTATCAATGTGGATTGTTTCATTCCCATTCACGATTCATTCAGAGATGTTGTACGTTTAATATACTAAGAGCCAATTCATTTCAACTGTAAGGTACATTAACTTTAATGGTAAGGGCCTCTTTTAAAACAAAACATGTATTTTGACATGTAGTTAAAAGCTTCCTTAAATACGAGTAGTTTCTTCTGTAAAGGGCCTCATTCGCTAAACGATGAAGGCTGTGTCAAAAGCTCACTTTAATTTTCATCCTAAATGGAAAAATTGTGGACCACTAGACAATCAAATAACAATTTGATAGAAACTCTTTCATAACCCAGTCACAATTTTGAAATAAATTGATTTTACCAAATTGTTAAACCCAACATTTACTGTTTTACGGATAAAAAGAGATTATCTGCCTACTAGTCCCTACGCTAAACTGATCAATTTGGATCAGAAACATTTTCCTGCATTTAGGTAGTCTAACCAATTTGTAATCAAAAGAATCTTCATTGCAGTTCACGCACTGAAGATATAGACTAAAAACTGTCCTATTCACATGAACAAGCATATTGAGAGCTATATGTTTGAGCCGTTCGGGTTTGAAACACTAGGAGTATGGGGTCCGAGTGCTCGAGTATTTTGCAACATCATCAAGCGGTTGGAAAACTTGAACAGAAAGCTGGCATTTTAGGCCAAAGAATCAGCATTGCCATCCAACACGGCAACGCCGCGAGCCTTTTGGGCACTTTCCGCATTGGTAGTGATGCGGACAAATTTTATGATGCCCATTAAACTCTTCCTCTTTTATATATACTTGTATGTAATAGTGTTAGCTTGTACAGTGTATGTATTTAAGTTTTACTGTAAATAAAATAAAAAATGTTTTATTGTTCTACAAAATATTAAACTTAATTTTTCCTATCTCCAGATTGTTCTCGCCGTAGCCATGGTGGCGGCCTCCGCTGAGGAAGCCGCGAAGAAGACGGAAAAGCGAGGCCTCTCAGGCCTCGGCTATGGAGGTCTCGGATACAGCGGCGTCGGATATGACGGAGGACTCGGATACGGCGGTCACGGATACGGTGGACTCGGATATGGCGGATACGGTAAGTGTCATGGCGGATAATTTTGAAAATAACAATGGGGAAGATTAAATGGATCAAACACGATTGAATAGTTCAAATTAAATGCTGTATGTCAAATGACAATTGCGTAAAGTCAGACTCGTTCAAAGAAGTTCATTGTGTTTTGAACTGCCATATCAATGAATTTAGTACCGAATACTATTGATGTTGCTGATTGGGTCAGTCATTGTGGTCTAGCCAAATAATCGCTTGACTAGTTTTTCAGACAAACTCTCGGTCAATAGCCTGGGTTTTCCAGTTATATCCAGATGGAATAAAAACTCCTTTCACAATACCTTTGTGCTGTACAAAGCCTAGAAATCTATTCCAGGTCACATCTAAAGCAATAATACAGCCGATCAATTCTGTAAAAATTTCACCTTTCCCACATATACGTACTTCTCAAACTCGACTTGACTGCTCACGTCTAAGCCTAGAAATTCCTAATACCAGAATTTAGAGGAAATTTCAAACAATCCACCGCAGCCAAGTTGTCGGCCCAAGTTTAAATTGGCCAAGAGCCTTACATCTGGGAGACGTGACGGGGGCACCAACTACTTGGCCCTGGTGTCCTCGTTTTAGAACGTTTTATTAATACTGTTGGAAGAGTTTTTGGTGACAGTTTTTTTCTTGTGTGGTGTATGAATATGCGGTCTTTTTTAACAAATTCAAAGAAGGAAGATTGAGCATTCGATGACTTTTTTGAGGTCTTGGTCATTTGTCAAAGTTTGTCGTTATTGTTTTAGTTTTATTTCAACCATTGGGAATCTAAAAATGTATGAATGAAATGAATTACACCAAATTGTACTACCTACTTTTCCAAGATTACATATTTAAAAGACCTTAAACACATATGAATAAAGACTATCACAGAAAGATAAAATAAAAACCAATGGATCGATTAGTTCCTCATTAGAAATGTCTATAAATTTAAAGCGCAAAGCGCTGAGCAAATTGCGGCACTCAATTAACGGCCTTACACAAAGCAGCGCAACAGCGCTATAGTTCCTAAGAGATTAATAGTAGGAATAAATGCTGTTTTTAGAACTCATTATTTGTATTAAAAAGGATTTAGAATCTTATCTGGATTTACTTATAGTTGACTATAGCTTCGCAATGTTTAAAGTGTTAAAATAAATTGTTCTATTTGTGACTATCCTATTTCGTCGTGATTACAAGCTATTTTGTAGGAACTTGTTTAGGAAATTAGCTTGTAAGTACATGATTCTTAAGGTTAAGGACTACTAGCCTAGCCTTTGAGTAGGAATAAATTGCCTACGCCTAACATTAGACCCTGTTTCGATCAATTCACTCTAACTAATTGCACTGTCATTATTCGCTTGGTCGGTATATAATTTTCTGTGATTTTCAAACCATTGATTGTTTATTAATAGGTGACTAATAATTCAGGCTAAATTAGTCTTAAGGCTAGGCTAGGCTAAACTTAGCAAAGTAGAATAAATAAAATAACAAAAATTAACTCAAACAAAGATTTAACATGACTGACAAGTTGGTGTACTGGTCGCAAGCGCTACAGCTGAACATGAGGTCCTGAGTTCTATTCCCAGGTCCGGATTTTTTTTATTGACTTTTTCCTTCAGGAACTTCTCAGTAGCAGCCCGGAGCTTGGATGTGTGCTTGGTTGATGACAATAGCTTGCCCATGTAATAACATAATAATACCAGCCTGTTACTGTCCCACTGCAGGGCAAAGGCCTCTTCTCATAAAGAGAAGGCACGAGCATTGATCACCACGCTTGCTCAAACTGGTTGGCGATTTCAAACTTATATTAACTATAAGTCCAGGTTTCCTCACGATTTTTTCCTTCGCTGATGTCGGTATGGTAATGTCCAAGATAAACTCAGAAAGTACATATGAATTGAAAAAGTCACATTGGTACTTGCCCGGATTTGAACCCATAACCTCGTGTATGAGAGGCGAGGTTGTAACCACTGGGCCATCACGACATATAATAACATGGGCCTTAAAAATAACTAGTGAAATGTGGATGTGCTAATAGGTACACCTCTGCCTAACTTTTCCCGGCTAACAGGCGTGATGTTATGTATATTATATATTATATAAATTATATACACATAAAAAAAGTCTGTTGTTTACAATAGAGATTTTTTTTTAAATCTACTTAATCTTAGCCTTTTTCTAACGCACGAGTAATTATTATAAATAAAAAATATCAGGCAGAAATCAATCCCCCCACATCCCCCAACATCCGGGAAAGGATATTAATCTTTTTGTCAAAGATTTTTTGTTGTGAACAGACTGGTCAATCGTTTCAATGTCACAGATTGTCAGTTCGGTAAAAAAATATCGTAACTTTTATCTTTTTTAATAATTATCTTGTTCGCATGACTGGCGACTGTGATTGTATGAATCATCTAGTTTTTGTTGTGCTTAGTCATTTGAAAATCGAAACAAAATGCCTTGATAAAAAATCTTTCATACCACCTGGTATACCCAAATCGCTTTAGCGTCACAATAGCAGTCACTGACCCACCTACATTTTCTAGCATTCTTTATTTAAAAAACTGAAATAAAGTCCGTGAATGTCCTGAATCAATATCTAACGTGATTTTCAACATGTTCCAATAACAAAAAAACAAACATAGTTTATTGTTTGGGTTCCTACGGAGAGGTATTGTGGAAAGGGCAATGACCGCTAATGCCACGCTAAGATGATTCGGGAATACTAGTTATGCTAAGTCACAAAAATATTGATATTCAGCTACATCTGGCTCAGACGAGACTCAGATCAAGCTTACCTAGCTAAAGGCTAGAGTATTGATTAGATTATAACAGCCATGCTCTAGGATTTTACATCACCATGTTATATACTTCTCAGAATAAAAAAGTATCTTAAACTGATTTCAACACACCTTCCTAATAAACAGAACGACCACTACCAACTCAATATTCCTCCTCAATTCGTTCTAAAATTAAATGTGAGGTCATGAACAAATTCATGCAGAAATTCTAACCATCTTTCCATCACTTCCACTGTCACATTAGATCCTGAACAAACTCCTGACAGCACAGAAATTGCTCCTGGCTTCGCCACAGTATATCAAACTACTGCAGATGTGATTTGCAAACTGTCTACCATAATATCACGTTCGTTTTGCCACAGCATACTGTAGTACCTATGTGTACAGTACTCCCAGAGGATGTTTGCGGATGTGGCTTGTTCGTAATTCTAATTGTTGATGGTTGGGGATTGGGAATTTAGGATTTAAGTATGAAAGTGATGAGTGACGCTCTATTTCGTACATCCAAATACATAGCATGTTTTTATGCATTTTTTTTGTAAATTCGCAATTAACGTATACATAATTAAAGACATTATCTTATGTCTTTAACTTACGTTTCCAAATAAAAATGTGGCTATAATATTTTATTTTACATTCTCACATTAAAACTATTATTAACTGGCCACCGTTTGCAAGCATGTTAATAAAAAATAAAAAAATATATACATTTAGTAACTGTAGGTCTGTAGGTGTAAAAAGTAAATTAGGTGGGAAATAAAGAAACAATCTATTTTCCAAGATTTTTTGTCAAAAGAATATTTAGGTAACACGAAAATAAGATTTTCAGAGATGGATGAATGTTAGTGAACCTAAATCATGTCTAGACTTGCCAAACACGTTTAAAAATTGCAAAATTTACATAAACATACACCAGTAATTAACGAAAATTATCGCCTAATTGATCCTCAATCAGCAATAGAACCAAGTTGAGACAAAGTAAATGTCCACAATTGTCATCTATTGTTAGTCACCAATGTCACAAGTGTGTGAGAAACTCCGGTCCTTGGCATACTATAGTACTACCTATAGTATTAACATGTAATTTTGCGTTTACGTTACTGACCGTAACGTAAGGGGTTGGGCAAGGTAATTAATAGATCTTGTTTTGTTTTGTTTTTGTACTCATTCAGGGTGACAATGTTGTGATGCGATAATTATTTTTGTTTTGTTTTTTTAATAAAGTGTCTTATTATGGACATTGCAGTTCTAGAAATAGGGTCGAGGGTTCAACGTAAAAAAAAACCAAGAATAGTGCTTTTATAGTATTTTCTCCATAAGTTAAAAAAAAAATGTTTTGAGTACTTCTAACAAATTTTGATAAGTACCTAGGTAGGGTAATCCTGCAGATATTTAATACTTGTGTCTTATTTCTACAGTAAAGAAACTCCAATTTTCAAATTTTTCTCAACCGTCTCCTTCTGTGTCCTCAGCCGCACCAGTAGCGGTCAGCAAGGTTGCGTACACCACCGCGCACGGCGGCGGCTACGGAGGCTACGGCGGATACGGCGGATATGGCGGATACAGCGGCCTTGGCGGATACAGCGGTCTTAGCGGCTACGGAGGCGGTCTTGGTAAGTTTAAAGTGTTGATTTTGGGTATTTTGGGTTCCGTAATCTTTGTAAAGAGATGACAATAAAATTACTGTCGAATGGTGTAGTTAATTAATAGGTATGGAATCGAAGATTATCGATCCACGTTTCAAAAAAATTATGATCAGTCATAATTTTATAGAAACATGTTAATAACTGTAACTTAATTTACAGTCGTGTCAGGGACTTTTTAGACATTACATAAATTAGATGTAGAAAAAAAAAAGGACAGAGTTATAGTGTGTGTGTTAGTTAGTGTAGATTATAGTTGTTGCATTACTTAATTATCTAACATCGTAACCCTAAAACCGTGGGAACACGAATCAAGTGTAAAATTGTTTTCAAATAATGGTGATTTTTATCTCAAGTACAATGCCAGTATTGTTCCTAACAACAATAATATCAATAGCTCTCCATAACATGTTTGTAGTGAGCCGTTGTTCCAAGTTTATAACGTGAGACTTAGTTCCGCAACAGAACATGTAAACATGTAACAGTTCTTGAAGAGCAATGTATTGCTAATTAGCATGTTGTCTTATTAGCGGGTTCTGCATAAGTTTCTACCGGAGTTTAGCGTCGTGTGTATAAAATGAGGGAGATGTTTTTTGGAATATTTTTATAGCTAAGCATGATCAGCTATAAAAGAGAGAGCTCTTAGAGAGGATGCCTGAGTCCCAGCAGTGACCCGTAATCCACCACGCCTGGCCAAGTGCGGATATCGTTTCTAGGACATGTCGGTTACCTCACCATGTGTTTCTTTAACGTTTTATAGCTTATCCGATTTATTTATTTATTTGGTACACCAACAGCAGATTGAGATTTGAGAAATTATTAGTAGGTATTTATTTATCAATTTTGATTTTAATCATCACTATTCGTACATTCTAGGAAGCATAAATTAATTGATATTTTTCTCCAGGCTACGGTGGTCATGGAGGTTACTACAGCGCCCCTGCAGTCAGCTACGCTAACCAGGTCGCCTACGGAGGATACGGCGGATACGGCGGATACGGAGGACACGGACTCGGATACAGCGGCCATGGCCTCGGCGGATACGGCGGTGCCGGATACTACGGACATCATTAAACTGACCTCGCGTTCCAAATTGTGTTCAAATTTTTGATTTTTTATTCGACTTATATTTTTTTTAATACTCGAAGCAATGGACTTTGGGTTTTTGAATTTGTATTTTAACCTTTTTAATCTGTGATCGATATTGGGAAGTTTTTGTGATATTTAAAATATGATTGTTTGGGGTAGGTACTAAAACCCATAGTCTATTGATTGATTATACAACGTAGTAAGCAAAACTTGCTGCAACTTTTGTACAACGAAATATTGCCTGAGAATCTTTGTAAATATCTAAATAAATTACTTGTTAAAATCGACTTCCTGCTTTTATTTATGTAAGATACCTACCACACTTTCTTCATCTGAACATAAGGAACATACTTTATCGTAAAATCTAGAGTCTCTGAACTTGTTTCGACATGTCTTCTCAAGAATAATCAAGAAATGTCGACTCCATCTAGCTTTGTTTTTAAATAATTATTTATTTATTTTCGTTTCAAGACACAAACATCTGTGTAGCTCTGTACCCTAATTACGTAATACACGATCAATCAGAATCGGAATCGTTTTGAAACAGATTGCTAATGCATTGCTTAATAATTTCGAAAAAAAATCTGCTCAACAACGTAAATAACGCAATGAATAGTGTTGAAATGTCAATATGAAACAGATTAGTCGTAATCTTCTACGAAAATGTGTTGCGTAATTATCAGATAGCTGGCTGTTGTTCTAGGAGTTCCTGTATCACAAGAGCCAAGACTTCTTAAAATGATTCCGATATCCTATTTACAGAATAAATAATTTCATTTCATTTGCGATTTTAATAATGGAAAGCCCTGATAATTTTCCATTCCATCAACAGCCGTATTCAATTCCGGAACAAAAATGATTCTAAGAAGCTAAATAAATTAATTTTCTACACGAATACCTAACAAGAAAAGAGAAAATATTACCAGTAGATTCGTTTCCTTTAGAGTTCATTTTATACCAAAGGTAACATGAAACTTGTGCCAGCAGCAGTGTTTTATAAAAAAAGCGATTGCTTTTAGAAAAAAGTAATTAATCGACTTGTTTTTATGGCGTCTCCTTCGTTATTGTTGGGTTTAAGTGGGCTTAAAAGGCTCTAAATTGTATGTAGATGCTGCAGTGTACCTACATATAATAAGCTTTTCTTTGTGTAACTACTAGGACTTTTATAATAGAAAGGAATTACTTTTCGGTGTAGTCGTTCGGATGACTAAGAAGGGGGAAAAAAAAAACTGTTGAAATGACGACTATTAGAGAAGTAACGAAGAAGAACATTAAGTTGCGCTGACCACAAATAATGGGTTATGGTCAAGATAATGATGTTCAGGTGTAGTTATGCATAATTAATTCCGGTTGACCGACTAAAAAGTTTCGATATAGAAGCAATGAGTATTTAGTTCCTAAACAGCGTTCGCGATTTAGTTTCCAAACATGTAAACAAATGTGCGTGTTTGGAAGAACAGCATTAATGCACACACATAAAATTAAGTTTGCACTACGACATCAAATAAAAAATAAAAAAACTTTTTCAAAAGTACAAATTATCTCAAAACTTTCCTCACGACATTTTCCTCATTTCTCATTTGACTACAGCTACTCTAAAGACAAATAATACTGATATCTAGTATGACATAGTTGTAGATGCTTTTTAACTTGGACGGCTATCTCGTCGAAACTCCACGAATATCTGAAAAGGTAATGGCGTATTTTGGATAAACACTATTTTAAATTTAGGCAAAGATTAGAGTGTGAGTTCAGAAAGCTGACAGTCCCCGTCTGGATATTAATAAGTAGTTTTATTTCTAGGAATAATTATGAAATAATTATTACTCAATACGTGTTTTGTTCTTTTTCTTCGCCGTATCGATGATTCCATTTATACGTTTTAAATAAGCTTCGAACAGAATTCGGCCACTTCGACAGCATTGTCGTTAGCCTCGCAAAGGTCTTCCATAGTGCAGATGTTATTGCACAGAGAGCACGACAAGAGATGAGGCATCGATTGCAATCTGGCTCCACAGTTGCACTGTGGCTCATTGCAGTACAGTAACCTAACACGATCCCACAGTATTCTTAGAGTTAACGTACTGCATTTTTTACAAAGGTGACATCACAAAACATTCTGAACTTAAGCAGTTGAAGCCTTAAAACTCCCACAGTATGTCAACAGTATTACCATACATGAATTATTAAACAGATGCAGAAATATTTATGTTTGGTGAGAAATATATGTTTTATTCAATAAGGGTTGGATGCTAAATGGGGTGTTGGTAAGCAGCCATGACGCTTTATAGCACTTCTTGAAACTTTGATAGGCGTAAGTTTTTTCGGTGGTCTCTCACAGGATATTGTGTTACGTGACAGTCGATAGCGGAAAGGGACTTTTGGGAATATTTTTAGGTAAGCTGGTAAATAGTGAATTTAGAACGATCAGCAAATAGCAGGAAACGATTACGCGGCAGGCCCGGAAAGAGGTGGCGGGATGAACTGAACTCCTTCATAAAGGATTGGCGCGCAATCACAGTAGACCGGGAAAGTTTAAAGAGGGAAGGGAGGACGTTGCCCTGCAGTGGGACACAGGCTTATAAAAAATAAGCAGTCGAATTCACGAGGAGATTGGGATTGGGTTACATAATTAATTTAGAGGGCGGGGTACAATAGTCTTCACATCATCACAAACCGTCTTTACCCCCTGCTGTGCCTCTCTTTATTTGTTAATAAAATAAATGTAAATTGTCTGTATTAACTTCAACATTTTTAGAAGAAAGTATCTCGCTTGCAATGACAATGCGCCTTTACATAGTAAACTTTGATATTTTTACAAGTCTAATTATCTGTAAAATCATAGTTCGAAACAAGTTTTATATTACCATAAAGTTTTTGTGTGCTTTCTAGTTAGTTTACGTGAAAACTGGCTTGGCAAATGTATGTTAGATTTGAATTAGGTACGTTTTAGCGGTTTTGGGCGAGGGTAGTCTAGCAGTGGATATAATATAATATGATCTATCGATTTCAAAATAGTGATGTTAGAGATATTATAAAAGGTAAGCTCATCAACCCTACCCACCTAATAAAAGAAGTACGTTCCTCGTTTCGAAATATAAAACCTTTAACGTGATCACCACAGAATAGATCTATGAACAAGGTGTTGTTCATAGATCTATTCTGTGGTGATCAGGTGACCCCAGTCATTTCATCAAAACTTAATTTACAAATTTTCATTTGAAAAATAACGATTGACAAAAATATGATTTGTTATTTCATCATTACACAATAACAACATTGCTAAATAATTCAATTAAGAAAATCATTACCCGTAAACTTTTTTTAATAGCCTATTATTTGACAAATTATTCATTTTTTTATTCATGTTATCTCATAAAACAACGTTTGGAATAAAAACGTTTTACCTATTGAATTACGCAATTTCCTAAAAATTAAACTCATTAAATAAGCAAAAGGGTAATTTTAATATATAAACCATAAAAATTAAAAAAAATGACAAAATCGACTTATACTAACAGAAAAAAATATATAATTTTAGTAGGCTACGCGGAACCAAACTAGGAATGGAATTATGGGATGGGATTAGGTTAAATACTCGTATTTTTATTCTCGAAAAAGGTTAGGTTAGGTTAGATTAAAATTGTGACCCCTAAGCACGAGGCGAGCGAGCGAAGCGAGCGGTGCCGCGGCAGCGGCCGGCGAGTGCCAAAAGCGACTAGGATATATAGAAAAAAAATTTTTTTGTAGGTTTAAAGTACTTCAGACCCAAATGGAAATTCCAACCATGATCCCTTTGTGACTAGTTTAGAAAATTTATTATAAAATTATATTTAGTATAAACGTGATTTTTCCAAAAGAATCACAATATTAAATGAAAAATGTATAAATGATTAAATATCATGCGAAACATTTGTAAAGGGAAGCATTTGCTAAATAAATGTTTGTAAAACGAGTTTTTATAAAATAAAATATTTGCGAAATAAGTTGTTTGTAAAATAAATAGTATACGAAACGTTGGTTGTAAACTAAAAATTTGTCAATGGAGTTTTGGTGAAACATTAGTGAACCGTGGTGATCACGTTACGTTTACACGTTACCTCTGGATAGTCACAGTATAATTACTTTATTATACTGTGGCATAGTTATCATCAGTTTTCAAACAACTTAACAATTGAGTTTTTTTTTTGTTTAGTTTAGGATATAGCCCAGCTCAGCGGCCCAGTGGTTAAGGCGTCGCCTCTCATGCACGACGTTGTGGGTTCAAATCCGGGCTAGTACCAATGTGACTTTTTCAATTCATATGTACTTTCTGAGTTTATCTTGGACATTACTGACATCGGTGAAGGAAAACATCGTGAGGAAACCTGGACTATAGTTAATATAAGTCTGAAATCACCAACCCGTCTTGAGCAACCGTGGTGTCTAATGCTCGTGCCTTCTCTGTATGAGAAGAGGCCTTTGCCCTGCAGTGGGACAGTAACAGGCTGGTATTATTATTAGGATATTTATAGGTACTTATGTGTTTTTGCAAAAATAACTAACACCCACAATTTAAAGGCCACTTTGTGCCTCGAACAAAAAATGTCTAGTTCAATAGTAGGTAGGTACAATAGTACCTATGTCATTCTGAAATCAACATAATTTACTCTAATATTTTGATTTAAATTTTTAAGTCGAAATATCTTCAATTGGAAACGAGGATTCAAATAATATATGGAATATCTACGTATGTATCACAGTATTTAACAAACTAGATCTTTACATAATGCCTTCAAACGAATGAGTTAGCAACTCTGAATTATCACAACTAGACAAAGCTGCATGAAATAATTACTCAAAGGAAATGTTATTGTTGGCAACAATACGTAGAAACACAATCCATTGCTAAGATAAATACGATATTATTGTTTTTAATCAACAAAAGGGATAGAAATTGCTGAATACTATATATATATATTAAAAGTCCACAGAAAAAGTGTTCAAAAGTTCTTTTTCATTTTGAAACAAATTCAAATAGGTTATCATGCTCTAGTTTTTTTTAACTGAATTTCATCAAACATAAATATATACTTTTTAACATCTCCTTTCAAAATCTGCCTACCCCATGAAACCGAGGAAAAATTAAAAAGGTCGTGCATAAAGTATAAACCTGTGTAATATAAGGCAGAGTTCGCCACAGGAACACACGATTAGCATCAGGCTCACAAAGCGAAAAATCACCACTTTACGGGTGATAGCGCCTGCAAAAAAATTACCGGTGAACCTGCTGGATTGCAGGATCGCTCGTACTTTTTATTGTGGCGCGTAGAGTAAGGGTTTGTTCAGAAGATTATTGTTATAGCTTAATGTTAGCCCAGAGGTCACAACATATATTCTATCAATTAGTATAGGTTTATTTTTAATTAAAAGTATTTATTTTCGTTATTTATTTTTATGGTGAGCAAAGTATATTTTGTGACCTTCTTTATTTTTTTGTGACAAAAAAGTAGAGACTGTACGGCACAGAAGAAAATGCAACTGCAAATGAATATCACCAGTAAAGTGATCCCAAATAATCAACAGAAATTAGTACACACAATATTTCATTAATAAAAATATGTGCTGCGAGTGAATAGGCCCTTACAAAACAGAATGAGATTTTTAAAATTAAAATTTTATACCATTTCTACTGACCGAAATGCTCTTTTTTGGCAAACGACCGTTATTTCATAGCCATGTATAACGTTGATAAAAATCCCGAAAAATTCGATTATAATGCTTCAAATTCAGAAAAAGTTTGCACATAAAGTATACTTTTTATCCCGATATTCCTACGGGATCGAGATTTATGCGGGTGAAACCGCGGGGCGCTGCTAGTATTCTATAAAAAATGGAAGCGTTTGACGTTCAAAAGTGCCTTTTATTTGCCTATTAGAAATAATATGTACTATTCCCTATTTTTATTGAGTTTTTTTAGCTGGGTGAAAACGAGTTAAATAAAGCTTGTAATTAGTAGTGACAAACTCATCTACTTTTTCAGAAACAATCCTTGCAATATTCTAGTCACCTACTCATTTGAAAGTCATAGCATTTATTTCAATTTAAGTACCTGGGTGACAGAGCACTGCTCGGGTGAAAATAGAGAAAACGAATTTACCCAGATATGAGACCTAGCTAGATCGATTTTTCGCCCTCGCAAACCCCTTGCCACTTTCATCGAAATCGTTAGATCCGTTTTCGAGGACGTGATTACAAATATATAAATATACGTACAAATATTGCTCATTTAATATTATAGGATAACCATTTTGGAATTGTCAAGGAGTAACACGTTTTGGATATCTCCGGGGCCCGGGGACTGGGTCATTAGGATGGCAAGTTTGACATTCAGTTGCAGCATGGAGAAGCTTTGAATAAGACAAATATAGCTGACTATGCAACCGCATTTATTCTGTTTTTTTTTTCAGTTTTTTATGTTGCTCTTTTAATATTGTTTAAAGTTGCTTTTTTAACAATTACAACACTCACAAACCATAAAAAACAGAAATGGATCGAACTATTGTTGAAAATAAATTTAAGCAAATATATAATAATAAAAAAAACAAATAAAAAAATCTGTTAAAACTAAAATAGGAAATTTAGTATCCCGAGCTGTCTTTAAAACATTAGGCGCTTACTTTGAGGACAGTAGAAACGGTTTTATCACTTGGATTTTACACAAATGAATAATAATAGATTTTTGTAACAAGTTATATTTACATCATTATCACAATGGTACTAACGCGGCTTTCTAATGTCTCAGGCCGGTTCTCAGAGCCTTCACTTAAAAATAATATCACCATCATAGATCACCATTAACTTGAATTAAAAAGTACAAATTGGAACGGTTTTATTTAAATATCCTACTAATATTATAAAATGTGAAAGTTTGTATGTTTGAATATTAAACGGCTGAACGGATTTGAATGAAATTTGGCATACAGTTTATAACCTGGATTTACATAGGATACTTTATTTTGGAGCGGAGGTCGGGAATTTTAACATAGTAACGTTTCCGTGGGATAATTCCCCACCTCCACGGAGGCGAAGCCGCGGGCAGAAGCTAGTTTATTTATATGTCAGATTGAGAACAATTTCCTGTGTGTTGTAGACTTGTCTGTGTTAATGCTAGTCAATAAAAGTTAATAATTGATATTATTCGTATGGGTGCCGTCTCTGAGTGCGGATTTAGTAAACGACAATGTATTAAATTAGGCTTCAATAGTATGTACCTACTTAAACTTTAGAATTTATGGCAGGCAGGTTCCTGACTGACTAATATTTTTACAACGGCACAAATATAACATAACATCACTCTTTTCAAAGACAGAGATGTAGGTACCTGTAGAAACATCCATATTTCACCAGTTTAAGTCCCATGTAATAGGGTGCGAGCCAATTTCCATCAACTAGGCACAATTCCAGACATCGGCTTGCTACTGAGAAATTCCAGATGGAAAATCCCAATAACACTTTACCCGACCCGGGAATCGAACCCAGGACCTCATGCTCGGCAGTTGTGCTTGCGACCACTAGACCAATGAGGCAGTCAACGGCACAAACTATTTTTTTATAAGGGAATGTCTGACGGATGACAATGATAACATACTCGCATTTATTAGTTAGCAACTAAGTTACATAATTGAGGAATGCATTCAGTTGCTATGCCATAAGCAGTAAGTATTATAAAGTAAATAATTAGCCTCTATTGTTCCCTATAATGGGACACAGGCCTCCTCTTTGTGAGGCAGTTGGCCATAATCCACCACGCGGGCCCAATGCATGTTATTGGATGTCACATGTCTACGAATTTTAGGTTCTGAGACATACCGGTTTCCTCATGATGTTTTCCTTCACTGTTTTGAGAGCAGTGATGATGAAATAACTGTGCCTGTTTGGGTTCGAACCCAATACCAACAAAACGTAACTCGCGGCCGTTACCACTGAGCCACCGCTGCTCTTCATCGTCGTGATCGTCTGATGTTATTGTTTTCTCTTTCATCCTTGTCTAAGACAAATGCTATCATTGCCAATATCAATTCTCTAAAGTAAATAAAATATATTCATTTTAAACAACTGGGTAAGTATTTATTTATTTATTTAACAGTTTATGTACACACACATAAACAGACAAGAAGAAAGGTACAGAAAAATACGTACAAAAGATGCCTATTTCTAAAAAAATCTCTTCCAGCATACCTGCGATAGGAAAGTAGTTAACGAGATGTAGACAACGCATGCAAGAGTAGAAGCTAATAAAATAAAAATACTTAACTAATCACTAATTTAAATATAAACATACAATATAAGAATATACACACTACTACTATATTTACTACTATTATATTTGCCAAATGAATCAAATGCGATAGTTAAAGATATATGATGCTAAATACCCTCCTGACTGCCAACCCTGACTGTGATGTGTTTGCGGATGAATGGAGTAAAATTAAGCGTATGTCTGGTGTTCTGTAAGAACAAGTATGGTAGGGGGTCCACTGTTACAACTGAGCCACCGCTGTTCTTCATCGTCGTGATCGTCTGATATAATTGATTTCTCTACATTTAAATTAAATATATTAATTTTAAACAACTTGGTAGAATATATTAGTCACATCAATCAATCTAAAAGTTGGCGACGTCGCAAATAGCTGTCAAATATTTACCTGTTTTGATTAACTTGGCAATATTACTATATGGAAATATGAAATATTGCTGACTAGTGAACTAGAATTTGATGTTGTAACCATGTTAGGTGTAAAAAAGATATTTGGAAAGTTTCCAAATACTTTTTTTACATCAAAAACTAAATATTCGGTATTACGTTGTTCCATTTCATAATCAATATTTTAGTTCAATAGTTAGCCATATTTTATATTTCCATACAGTAATATTGCCAAATTAATCAAAAGAGCGACATATTTGACAGCTATTTGCGACGATGCCCAATTTCAGAATGCACGCTCTTATGCATCGATGGATTGAGTGCAGATCCCTGGCAGGGTGAAATGATTCATTGGATTAAAAATGATTGTATACAACATGTTGCTATATACGTAATTATGTAGTAAAAACTAGGCAAACAAACATATTTTTCGAATAAAAATTTGTAGACAAACAGTTTTAATTGAACTTGAAATCTGCGACTTTGGTTTCTGTTGACAAACCAATCATTTCCACTGTTGAAGGGCCGTCTGCAAATGAAAATGAAAAAGGTTATTTTAAACATTTTTTATTATACTAGCTTCTTTTTCTTCTACTAGGTTTTGCCCACGTGGCATGTCAATAAAAAGTAGCCTATATCCTTCTCCAAGTTCAAAATATTCCCATACCAAATTTCATCAAAATCGGTTCAGCTGTTTAACAGTGAAAGCGAAAGAAACAAACTCACATTCGCATTTATAATATTAACTAAATTTCGCCCGCGGCTGCGCCCGCGTGGTAGTCGGAAATTATCCCACGGGAACGTATTACCGGGATAAAAAGTATCATATGTATAAATCCAGGTTATAAATTATCTGTGTGTCAAATTTCATTTCGCATGACATAACTAACATCCAAACATTCAAACTTTCACATTTATAATATTAGTAGGATTAATTAAGGATTAAGGATCCCAACTTTTTATATTTTCTATCAAATTGTACACCTACAATAGCTTTTTTCCAAAATTAAAAATAAACGATTTCAAGTTTTTTATCTTTCCGAATTGTTCTGTTTGTAGTTGTGGTACCTATCCTACACCAAGGGTCCTGTAAATCATAAACCATTTTTAACATCTGCTTTTAAACAAATTCTTTACCAAATGTATATTACATACCGATACGAAACCATTCTGTCGTAGGTATCCCCGACTCCAACCTAGCTTGTGAGATCGCTTCTCTGATTGCTAGAGCCACAACTACTGACATGCACATTGGAGGCTCGCCTACAGCTGAAATATAAATTAAGAAAAAAAAGTGATTACGAATTAATTAAGAATTACTGTTGAGTAAGGTTTGGTGAGAAAAGCTAATATGAAATAAACCACTAGGATATTAAAAAAAAGTTGTAATAATCCAAATGAGTATCTAGAATTCGTCATAATTTACCTTTAGCTCCATGAATAGCTTCATAACTATAAGAATTATTTCTAAAATAGACCCTGAAATCCTGTGGAATATCAGTGTTCATTGGAACTGGGTAGTTCCAGGTTCGATTGGTCAGCAATTCTCCAGTATTGCTGTCGTAAACGAGCTTTTCACAAGTCCAGTAACCAAGACCCATGATAAATGCACCTTCCACCTAGAATAAAATAAAGTTTTTCCAAAGAGCACCATTTTGCCATTCAACCACTGTAATAGTGTAGCTTCCTTAATTCTTAAACTATCAATCTCCAGTCAAAATGACATTGTTATAATCCATGATCATGATGATCAATGATCATGAATACATAATGCTGTAACATTCCTATTCATCTCCTAACACGCTGCGGAAAGGTAGAAATGTATTCGTATCGTGGGCACATTCATTAAATTATCAAGAACGGTCCAACTCCACTAGTAAATACAATTCTACCAGAAATGGGCATCACTAACCTGTCCGACATCAATCTCTGGACTGACACTTCTGCCGACATCCTCCATGACATCCACCCTTAATATCTCCCACTCTCCTGTCAGCACATCGACTTCTACTTCAGCCAACGACACTCCAAAAACATCATAATTGTACTGTGTAACGTCTGCTAATGAAACGAAGCTCTGAGCTTGTAAATCTACATTGGAGGCATATGCTGTCGCTACGATTTCTTCCCAAGTTGCACTTGGCATATGATTTCTTATAGGTTCAAGTCTTGTCAAAAGTTTTTCACAGCATTTACTCACTCCTAATCCAACGTTCTGTGATCCAAGACTTCCAGCCGTTTCAACGCTGTTTGGAGCCACTATTGTATTAGTAGCTTTTACTTTTATTTTATCCATGGGAATATTTAAATAGTAAGCGCAGATTTGTATGGCTTTTGTGTTAAGTCCTTGACCCATTTCGATCCCTCCATGAGTAATAACAACAGTTCCATCGCCACGGTACACAGATACGATCACATTAAGGGTTCCTACGGGTGCAGTTGTCCATCTCAAGAGTGAAAATCTCAACCCACGTTTCTTCCATCGATTTTCTTTATTATAATGATTGACTGCTAATCGTCTTTCATCGTACTTTGAGTTTGTTTTTATCGTGTTAAACATTTCTTCTATAGCTCTGTATCTCTCTCTGTCTAAGCTATTCAAACGGACTTGGATTGGATCTAGTGATAGTTCATAGGCAATTTGCTCCATTAATTGTTCGACTTGACCTACGCCGTCTACAGAACCTGAGAACATAAAACTGTTGTTCATTTACAAACCTCCCAAAATCAAAATGTATAAAAATATTATTACAAACCATGTTAGATTATATAAAAGTCTCACCAGGTGCTCTTAACCAATCATTCTTAGGTGTATCAGTAATTGCATTGTAACAATTTAATTTCCATCTCGATTTGTCTTAACAATTACTGTAAGAATTTATGACAAAAGAACTGAATACTAAATTGATTTCATGACCATTGTCTTGATAAAAATCGTAATTCAAATATTGTATAACACCGGTACTGTTCACACCGACCTGAAAAAGTGAAGTGGGTAGCTGTCAGTTGTATACCCACTGTCTATATCATCTTGTTATACATAAAATACGCTTTTGGGAACCTACTACTGTGGCAGTCCGTGCATACTCGTATATTAGGAAAATTATATTGTCATGGTTTAACATTAAAAAACCTTTACTAGATTAAAATAATAATTATGATGACTCAAAGTCAACGTCAAATAATTTCTTTCAAATAGGCATATAAAAGGCACTTTTGAAAGTCGAAATAAAAAAATAAAAATTGAATTGACTTTAATAGTAGACTGGACTTTACTTCAAAATTTGTAGCACTCGGAAGCTTTTTCCCAACTGCTCTGGTTGTAGTAGACAACGGTTGAATGAATCTGCATGGCCTGTTTAACTTTTGAACAACGAGGCCACATGCTACAGCCGATTGAATGTTTCGAGTTATTTTCATGCCGTAAGAGCCACCGACGCGTCGAACGTAGACGTCAATGCTGTAACAATATTTCATTATGATAATTTATATAAAATGTAACCTCGAGTTGATGAACGATTGGCACAATATATCGGCTTTTTTGAGCAACGCATACTTACCAATTTTGGTTCATGTTCAAAGCTCTTGACAACACTACCTGCACGCCATCTATCCAATGCGAAGCCGTATAAACCTTCATCCCTTCTTCAGTAGGATGAATAACACAAACAATATTCTCCATTGGAAAATGATACTGACTGTACATCGTATTACCTCCTTTGAATACTTTAGTAACATCTCTGCCAACATCTGTAGCATCTACTAATTCGTATAATTTGACTCTGTTTGGATCTTTAATAGCTTCTTTTACATCGACTACTGGTTTGGTAACATTTTTATATTCAACTACAATCATTTTTGCTGCTTTTTCTGCGATACTTTGGGTCTCTGCTACGATGACTCCATAAGGCTGGTTAAAATACTGCACCTTACCGTTACAGAATACTTCCTCATCCACAAGGAATCTTTCACCATCAGTTGGTGTGAATGAATTGTTACCTGGTATATCTTTTGCAGAGTAAAATGCAATCACACCTGGTTCTTTCTGCGATCAAAAAAGGTAACAATTTACCGATCCATTTATAAGAAACAATCCTAAAAATAATGGAACATAATACATTTTTATTTACCAGAGCTTTCGTTGGGTTAATAGACACTATATTCCCGGTTCCAACAGTAGTAAGCGCAAACGCTGCAAACACTTCATATGGCTGTGCCGGTAGATCATCAGAGTAAAATGCTTCTCCTGAACATTGAATCTGAAATCACAATGACATTGAATTTGTAAACTCATTCAGTAGTATTTGCAGATCTGTTTAAAGTAAGTATCTTACCAATGCTTCTACTTTCTGCACAGGCTCATTCAGAGGATATATTGAGGGATCCGTCTCATAATACTGACTTCCTTTCGAGACGACTCGTGTTTCGTGAAGTTTTATAGAACCAGTTTTATAGCGAGAACTAAGAATATTCTCAGGACACAATGAAAGTAGACCCTGAAAAGATAAAGTGTATTGTTGGATCCAACTGCATTGATAGAAGAGCATTTATTCAAACACAAACCATTTTCAATTAGCAGGTTTTTGAAACAGGCAAAGATGCATGACTTACTTGATACAGTATTTTAAAATAATTTTATTACCTTATAAAATAAACCAAGAGCCAATCTTCGTCTAAACTCAGCACTGGGTTCTGGTGGATCTTCTATTACTACCAATTCATCTTGTAAGATTTTCAAAACGAATTTCAGAGTTTCATTTTTGAACAGCTGTTTTCCAACCAAGTACTGCTCAGTCTTGTATGCTCTGGTAAATAATGGAGAAAGACCTCCGAAGACCACCCTGGAGGTCACAACTATATCGTTTTTAGACAGTTGGTATAAAAATCCTGCGTTGACAATCGCGTGAGCACTTGTACTTCTCGGCATCACCTGAAAATAAGAAATAATTTTAGAGTTTATATGTACGTAATCAACTTGACCATTATAAGACAACGAGGAAATTCGTGAATGTAGGTTGAGATATCTGAGAGATATGAGATATCTTCTCGTTTATATGAAAAGAACATGACTGTCATACCTATCAATGACCCATTCTAAAAGAATTGAAGATAACTTTTGAAACCCACATTAATTTCACATGTGTATTTACTTCGTGATTTTAGAGGGGTTCGTGGCTAAATAGTAACAGCCGGACGGGGCGATCTTCACGATTAAGCATTGCTTGTCCAGGTCGGTCCGTGGATGAAGGACGATTCATTACATATCGAGGCCCTTCCGTGCCTGGGAAAGCACGTTAAGCCGTTGGTTCCGGCTGTCATTTTGTAGATCTTTGACAGTAGTTACGGCTAGTCAGAAGCCCGAAAGTCAGACAACCTGTCTGAACAAAGGGTATCGTCTGGGTTGTGGAGGTCAGCTAGGCAGTCGCTCTATGTAATACTGGTATTCAGCTGCATCCGGTTAGACTGGAAGACGACCCCTACATAGTTGTAGAGATTTAATTCGCAGGTAGGTTCTTCGTAGGCAGATTGATTTACTTCGTGATTATCACACGATGGCTCTTGTGATACAGAAACTCCTAGTACAAGGGCTAGACAGATGTTTGTTTCTTGAAGTGTAAATAAAGAAATGATCAAATGATTATCATACATTGTTCTAAAATGAAAGAACCTTGAAAAAACCAAGAAGCTTTGAACCTTGAAGTTACCTTGAAAGTCTCTATTCGGTGCTCGTTGCTCAGAGGAGGCAGCATTACATTCAGGATGACAACTCCTCTCATATTGGTTTTCATAAACTCTTGCATCGTCACAATTTTCGATATAATGTTACACCTAACTGAAAATTGTTTAAAACATTGTTTAATTTATTCACAGTAAAAACCAATTTACTTCAAGAGATGCTAAAATCAGTTGCACTGTTGATTTTTATGAAAAAAAAAAAAAAGACACAATAAAAACAACAAAAAAGCTAAACTAAATAGAAACTAACATTTTGTGCTTCGCCAATCTTGGGGAACACTTTTGTAAGTTAAAAACAAGAGGTAGGGAAATACTTATCGTTCATACTTACTTACCTAGAGTTAACTGGGCCCCAACAGTTTCTAGAAGTAGAAACAAGTCGGAAGGAAAAAAATTGTGCTTATGTTTTATCATTAAATTCCCAGCTATAAGTTCCTACCTGAAAAGTAATAACATACACTTGACAATCGTAGTTCCACATAGATACCTATAGTGTTGGCACTTGGCACTGTGGCACTCTGCGGCACTAGAGACAGTTAACAAGAGAAAGCACTTTAATTGGGATCACAATTCACGACTCTAGCCAAATAACAAGACAAACATTTCCAATAGTAAACATATTGGGTAACTATTGATTCAATAGCATGTAACAGTTCATTAAATAACGATACAGAATTCAAACCTTCATTAACTGATTAAAATAAATAATTGTGACCTAGGATGATCAAAGGATAACGTTAAATTGAAAAAAGTAAGTTCAAAAACTAAAACCCGACTACTGAAAAATCTAATGGTCAAGGTAAAGCCGTCGTCGTATGCCATTATAATTGTGTGGGTGTACAGGCATGCGACGACGGTCAAAGTCAAAGTCAAATAATTTATTTCAATTAAGCACTTTTTTCATAAAAGGCACTTTTGAACGTCAAAATTTACAAAAAATAGAATTGATTCTAGTCGCCCCTGGCAGTTTTCGTATGGAGAAAAAGGGGCAAGAAACTCAAAAGTTACTTTTAAAATGTTTTTACAATATTTTGTATACATTAATTATATGTGAAGACGAAAAGAAAAGAAAGAAAGAAAAAAGAAACGAAGACACGGTACTAACATACTTACAAACATTGTAAAATTATACGATATTCCTAACATTTTAACAAGTAATACTAATAAGTGTGTGTGAGTTCATTTTAATTTTAGCAAGTAATCACAGAATCTAAAATCAATGTTATAAAAAATTATAAATTGTACAATTAAATTAGCAACCAGTTTGATTTTGTTTAAACTCTAAATTACCTCATGGAGCACGACCAGCATGTTTCCAAGCATTCATATCTTGGATATAATCCTCTAATTTGTAATATGCTTGATTACAAAGTGTACTCATAATAGGAGTTTTCTTTCATTTAATTATCAATCATTCAATTGTATCACAAGGTATTTTTTCGTAACATTTAACACAGTACTCCATAAAATATATGTAATTTAGATAATCTAAAAAATGGCTAATCTATTTTATCTTTATTTCTAGTATTAAAATTATGTCTATCAATTATTTTATTAGAAATAAGTAGATTTTTTCTTACATACATAATATTTTCATAAATGAATTGGCAAGGTAACGTCATAATATTATTCTTTCCAATTAGTTCCCTGAGAGATTCGCGACGATGTAGATCATAAATGGCTCTGACAGCTCTCATTTGTAAGATAAAGATGGATTCAATGTCAGCAGCCCGACCCCACAGTAAAATGCCATACGACATAATACTGTGGAAGTAGCTAAAATAGACCAAACGCGCGGTTTCTACATCTGTTAACTGTCTTATCTTTCTAGCAGCGTAAGCGGCCGAGCTTAGCCACCCCGCAAGAGATGTTATATGAGGTCCCCATTGTTATTTCTCGTCTAGCGTGATTCCTAGGAAAACCATTTGATTAATAAATTCCAGTTTTTCTTCATTCAATATGCCATAATATACCAATGCCTTCAACACCCTGTCCTGGAGTTGCATCAGGGAGGCACTCCGGTATTACCGGATGCCGACCTACCTCTGTCGTGTGGTCGAGGCTTATTTGACGGACATAGCCGTCATCTACCCTGGGATCAGGATATAGGTCACGATACAGGGATCGGTCCTGGGGCCGCACCTGTGGGACATCGGATACGACTGGGTGCTGCGCGCCGACCTCCCTAGCGGCGTCAGTGTGACCTGCTACGCTGACGACACGTTGGTCTGGCACAGGGGAGGTCGCACGAGGTGGCGGCTGACCTAGCGACACGTGGGTTTGTGACAATCGTTGACAGGATCGCATTTGGGACTCGAGGTGGCCCTGCACAAGTCCGAGGCCATGTGTTTTCATGTTCCTCGGAACGCGCCACCGTCGGGTTCCCAAATGACGGTAGGAGGGGTTCACATCGGCGTCGAGTCGACGATGAAGTATCTGGGACTCGTCCTCGACAACTTCGTGGAGCATTTCGGACATTTGGTTCCCAGACTGGAGCGGGTCGGGGCTGCCTTGAAGCGGCTCCTGTCCAATCTAGGGGGTCCAAACGCCTCCTGCCGGAGGCTCTATGCGGGGGTCGTGCGGTCCATGGCCCTTTACGGGGCACCGGTGTAGGCGCGTTCTTTAAGGCTGCAGCCAGCCCGCCGTTTGAATACGTCCCAAAGGGTCATGGCCATCCGGATGGTCCGGGGAATCCGCACGGTCTCCGGTGAGGCGGCGAGCCTCCTTGCCGGACTGCCGTCATGGAATCTGGAGGCAAGAGTCCTCTCGCACATTTGGGAGTGGTGCGAGGACGCAAAACGCCGGGGTGTAACTCCGCTGCCGCGAGAAATCACGACACAGCGGACAGAGCTTCGGCGGGATCTCATGGCGTCATGGTGAGTGCGATTGTCGCAACCCCGCACGCTGGGCACGCCACAATTGTGGCGATAAGTCCCCTCTTTGAAAAGTGGCTGGAGAGGCGCCACGGCGTCCTCACCTTCCGCTTGACGCAGGCCGTCACCGGACACGGTTTTTTCGGAAGGTTCCTGTTCCGCATAAGGCGGGAGGAAACGCCCGGTTGTCACCATTGCGTGGATCACCCGGAGGGCACGGTGGAGCATACGGTGGAGGTCTGCCCGGCTTGGGTGGGGCACCGCCATGTACTTGTGGAGGCAATCGGTGACAGTGATTTCTCGCGTCCGGCCCTGGTTCAGGCCATGGTACGGAGCGAGAGGCCGTGGGAAGCCGTCACCTCCTTCTGCGAAGCAGTTATGCTCGCGAAGGAGGAGACGGAGTGCGTGAGGTAGAGGCAATTGTCGCACCCTCACGTCCCTAGCCGCCGCAGGAGACGCCCTGGGCGTCGGAAATCGCAGGCCGATTCCCGGCCACCGTAGGCGCGGGCTAGCGGACGGAGCAATGGGTTGCTCGCCTTCCGATAAGGACCAGGCCCGGGTCGAGGGCGCGTTGTGTTCCACGCGCGCCTCAAAGAGATGACAGCACAACGAAAGGGGTCCGCTAGGACCAATGCCTGATCTGTTAACTGTTTTTACTTTCTAACAGCATAAGCGGCCGAGCTTAGCCGCTTCGCAAGAGATGTTGAGGTCACCATTGTAATTCCTCGTCTAGCGTGATTCCTAGGAAAACCGTTTGATGAATAAATTCCAGTTTTCCTCCATTCAATATGATGTCACATTCGCTATTTCTAAGATTAGGTAATTTAAATCCAATGCATTTGTTTTTTATTTTATTTAGTACCATATTATTTACCGCAAACCCATCTTGGACCTGAAGAATAGAGCTATTGACGTCGTCAAGATTTTGTGACCGTCGGTTTATTTTAAAGATCAATGATCATCGTGTCATCTGCAAATAACACCATCTTCGGTTAATTTTGAAGTTATTGGGGCAAATCATTAATGTTAACTAAAAAGAGGAATAGACCCAATACCGAACCTTGAGGACTGCCCATTGCCATTTCAGATCCTAATGAGTTTATGCCGTTTACTTGAACTTTAACCTTTCCACCTTTCAAGTATGATCTTAGTAAATCAAGAGCTGTATTCCTAATCTCGTAGTGCTCTAGTTTCAGCAGAAATGTCTCATGGTGTACGCAATCGAACGCCTTCGAGAGGTCGCAAAAGATTCGAATAGCATCTTGTGATTCTTCCCAGGCTTTTAAAATGTTCTTTATTAATGGATGACACTTGCGTCAGTGGTACAACGCCATTTGGTCAAACCATACTGTTGTTCATGAAAGATGGAATTTTTATTATTAATTGACGGCTTTACCTTGACCGTTTTTGTACCTATGTCTTGATTTCTGTCTGAAATATTGTCTTGCCTCATACTTTTTAGAGCGTGATTTTTCAGTAGTTTGGTTATAGTTTTTGAATTATTTTTTTAAGCTTTTTTTTTTATTTGATCCTAGAATAGATATGTAAACGAAGCAGTATCGTGGAAAATGACGTCACATCATGGCCGCGACAATAACGGACGTTCTAACTGTTGTAGAAAATAATTGGTGTGTAATAATTTTTTGGAGCATCAAGCAGTAGTCGAGTTTGACTTTTAAAACTTTGCTTGAGTTTATATCACTGTCTTCCATTGATGAAGTGAAAAGTAAATTACATGCATATTATTCCCTAAAAAAGGTTGAACAGACTGAAAATATTAATATTAGTTTTTAAAAAATATGACTGAAAGATGGACCTAGAGTATCAATGCAAACGACGATTTTAAAACAGTGAACTTACATTTCTAACAGGAATATGAGCAACCTTCTTTATATGATCATAAAACTTCCGCAAGTACGCAAAATACTCCTGCTCAGCCATACTTTTGAATATTTCCAATAGTTCTGTCAGTGTTACTGCAGCCCCTATGATTAAATTCTGATCCATCTTGTATCCTTTAAGTTCAGTGACTCCATTTATGTCAATGAGAATTCTAGGATATTCCTCTATTGGGTAAGCTCCTGAAAATATATTTAATAAGTAATAAATAACTTTATAGGTTTGATGACCTTGTGAACGCCGCAAGAATCAGCTGGATTCGGGAAGCACAGAACCGGTCGAAGTGGCGGTGCTTGGGGGAAGCCTGTATCCAGCAGTGGACGTCTTCCTGCTGAAATGATGACGATGATGTTTATCATCATATTGAGTGAAATTTTCGCATCTCGTAACCTAATTATTATATTATATATTACAAGTACAAAAATGCTAATAAACTAATTGGAAAAATTAACAGCAATATTATTTCCTTGTACATTCAATTGTTATTTATTAAGACAATACCAATACCAATATCAATACCTGAGCAGTGATAGCCTAGTTGTCAGACTGCCAAGTCATAGGTCTCGGTTTCGAACCCAAGGCACGCACCTCTGACTTTTCGGATTCATGTGCGTATTGTATAATTATGACTTGCTTCAAAAACGGTGAAGGAAAACATCGTGAGGAAACCGGCATGCCTGAGAGATACTTCTCGACGGCATGTGAAGCCAAGTCAGAGGCCCATGGGCGGCTTTAAAACTCTGACACCAGGTTAGTCACCAACCACATGATAATAAGAAAAAGACAATACCAATATCCATAATATAAATTGAAGAAGTACAGATAGTTCCACCGCCAGTGATTAATATACTGTAAGCTGTATTTTAGAATGGAGTGGAGCGGAGTTAGACGCTTCTTCGTGGATGGCACTATCTAAAACGTTGTCTTAATCCATGCAAGCATCCTTAAGTAGTATTTGAATTGCCAATAACTTGTGTTCCTAAATTCATAGGTCCATAGTTTTGATACAGGTTTGTAGGAACTGTTAATTATTAAAGCATGTAATTAACATGTTCTTACCTTTAGCTGTATTTCCAGCTACCAACATATAGGAGTTATCTCCTTTCTCTTGAAGTATTTCAAATATATTTTTGATTTGTACAACTCTAAACCAGAATTTGCCATCGTCTAATTTAATTTCTACTCTTTTAAAATCAAGAACATCTTCTTCCTCCACCATAAACCAGTCATTTTTATCACAATTACTCTTATCACAGCTTTTGCATGAATTCTTGCAAATATGTAGATCTTTTATATCCCGTATAGGTTTATCTGAACTGTCCTTGGCAAATTTCTTGAAACTATCCATAATTGATCTGTATCCAGTACACCTGCAGACATTGCTTCCTAATGATTGCTCTATTTCCAACATGGTTAGGTCTGGTTTGCTTTGTAGAAGACTGAAAATGTCAAGAAGCATTGTTGAGCTGGTCAGTATTAGCTCTTTCAAGAGAATACAACCACGATGCCTATTTCTGCCGCCAAGTAGCGGCTAGGACAAGAACTCGTAGATAAGACATTTTTTGAATGGCTAACGGTAAAACGGTAGTAATGACAATTTTTTTGTCAAGGCAGGTAGTGAGTTAAGCTGGAGGTAAGCATGTTGGCCACCCATTTATATGAAAAATACATTAAGTTCACATACCTGTACATAGACATAATCCACCCAGGGGTACAGTACCCACACTGAGTACCATTGTGTTTCGCCAGCGTGATCTGCAGTGGGTGGTAGCCTTTCTTCCTGTTACCCACCTCCTCTATTGTGGTGAACTCCAAACCATGACATGATGCCACTGACATCATACACTGAAATAAGAAACCAATTTTCTGGTCATTTTTTTGCGAGAAATAACCTTGTACGGGAACGTATGAGAACGTCACGTTACGTCACATTGTTGACCTAAAGATGTTTGGGGAATATTCAATGCCGGAGGTGAATCTTGGAAGATGTTTATCTCAGACAGTGGACTTTACGAAGCCGATTTGATAAATATTTAAAACACGATGGATATGTACTTGAAATTGCCATTCAGGTATATCGGTAGTCGATGTTCTTTGGCAGTTTTTAATATTACGAAATAGAAGATTTGTTCTGATGATTTAAAGTCAAACAAACAATTTCAATTAGGCACATAAAAGGCACTTATGAACGTCAAGTTTACAAAAATTGATTGATTGATTGATTTGTTTCTTCTACGATTTCAAATAACATATTTCAAGGTAGTTAGTAGGTAGGTTTGTCAAGTTTTATCCAGTGCGTATTTTCCGAAAGTAAACAAATGTTCTAAATTTGACCTATGGGAACGTATGAGAACGTCACGTTGTCGACCTAAAGATGTTTGGGGAATATTCAATGTAGGAGGTGGGAAGATGTTTATCTCTGACGGTGGACTTTACGAAGCCGATTTGATAGATATTTAAATTACGACGGTTATGTACTTGAAATTGCCATTCAGGGATATCGGTAGTCTTTAGTTCTTTGGATTTTTTTAATAATATTACGAAGTAGATTTGTTTTTTTTTATACGATTTCAAGTAACGTATTTCAAGGTTATGTGTTTGCTAAGTTTTGTCAATTGCGTATTTTTCGAAAGCAAACAAAGGGTCTGCACTCTTACCGAGTTGACAGCATAAGGTACACCCTGAGGCTTTCGTGTGGAGACCACGCATGCGCCGCAGCCGGCTTCGCGGCACATGTACTTGGTACCTCGCAGCTCGAGCCATCCTCGCAGGTAGTCGAGAAGGGTCAGGTCTGAACTCACTTCACCGCCAACTGATAAATAAAAATAAAATATCATAGACCTGAAAAGGGGCCATTTACTCATATCATAATTATGAACAATAACTTTTACTATTGGACCAATCCCGAATCGCGAAACCAAACCAGCCGCTATCCCAACATTAGATAACATAAAAATATCCTTTATATCCTCTGGCCCTTCTGCGTATGTAAACAAGTTCTTAATTCCAATAACATTCAATAATATTATGTCTTCTGGTTGATAACATATATCAACTATTAGGTCAGGTATTACTCATGAGAGCATAAATATATGGAGCAGTAGATTTTTTGAAATACACCTTATACAACTCTAGCGGCCCGCCCCTGCTTTGCACGGGTGCAATGGTGACATGTCAAAACATCGAGATTTCTGTGCTAAAACTAAGTAACATAAATATTAATGTTTCATATACAATAGCCCTTCCGGAATTATTTCTCTAAATGATGGTAAAAATCAAAATCCGTTGTGCGGTTTAGAAGCATATGTGAACGGGCCGTATAATAAAATAAACAAAAGTGGTCTATATTGTCTATGATCCTACAAATTATTTTGGTTGAACTGGATAATGACGGCGAGCTACCCATTGCTCACCGTCCGCAGGCCCGTGCCTACGGTGGTCGGGAACCGACGCTCAGGGCGTCTCCTGCCCTGCTGGGGTTGCGGGTTTGTCTGAAAGGGATATCGCGGCCCCGGCACACAGGCAACGGAAGGAACACGGGTGAGTTTTAGTCAGTAAAAGTCTGACACACCCTCTCGCTCTGCCCAGAGCGGGAGAAGTCATTTGATGATTTCCCATCCCGAAAAAAAAAAAAGGGCGTCTCTTGCGGTGGCTAGGGGCGTGAGGGCGCGAAATTTGCCTCTCCCTCACGCGTTGAGCTTCCTCCTTCGCGACCATTACTGCTTTGCAGAATGAGGTGACGGCTTCCCATGACCTCTCGATCCGTACCATGCCCTGTACCAGGGCTGGACGCGAGTGGTCACCGCCACCGATCGCCTCCACGAGGACACGCCGTGTCGTCGCGGAGGCTGGGTGCTCCACCCAAGCCGGCCAGACCTCCACCGTATGCCCCACCGTATGCTCCGGGCGATCCACACAATGGTGACACCCGGGCGTTTGCTCCCGCCTTATCCAGAACAGGAACCTCCCGAAACAACCGTCAGGACCTGCGTTAGGCGGAACTGTGGGTCATCCTTAGACGATAGATATATGCTATCGCGGACTTTTCTGTTGATCTTGATAAGATTTACAATCCAGTAGAAATTAATTTTATCTATCTCTTAAGGTTTAGTCAGCGCACGCCATATATGCGCTCAAAAAAGCAAATTTTTCACGACTTGACTAAACTTCAAGTTTCAGTAGTACGGTTACGTTTAATATAACTTTGTTTTATAAAATGTATAGATATAAATGTATCAGAAAGGTGTTGTTATATTTAAGGGTGTTGTGCAGACCATCAAACTTAAAAACTTTTTCCATGAGGCTTTGCTTGACACGCTGCCGCATGTCCAGATCAACTGTCCCATACAAAGAGAAACTTATAATAAAATATTAGAAGAAATAAAACGTGCTGATAGGCTGCATTGTAGGAATGATTTTTTAAAGACAATCACTGACTTACTGCAGTATCGGTATTAGTATTGGACGCAGAAGTATAGTCTTGAACATTTAAAGATAGTTGGGCATCAGAACAATAAAAATAAAATAAAAAATACTTATTTAATTCGCCCCCCTAAAGTAGTAAAGTAGGTACATGAAATAAAATTTCGCAATTCACAGTGTTTATATATTGTAAAGTTGGTTACCAAAGAGCAGTTATAATAGTGACGTGCAGCATTGCAATAAAAGTATATTTTACAAACATTGTTTTTATACTTGAATTTATCATTTACGTAGGTAGACGATTTTTTATAAGCATATCTACCTTTTAACCAATACATTGAACTGTATTTTGTAACGTTTTTTGAGGTCTCTGAAAAAGTGTCAAAGGTATTGACACCAGTTTAAATAAATTGAACTGTTAAACAAATTTGGGTAAGTATTGTTCAAGTTTCAATTCTCTGAAATCTAGCATTGTTTTTATCAGATCAGAGAACCCTGAAGCTAGAAAAAGCTAACTGGATCTAAACAGCTAGGTAAATGAATTTATAGTGTCAGCGTTAATGATAACAACGAACTAGCGACCCGTTCATGCTTCGCACGATATTTACAACTTGATTAAGAATTGATACAGGGTCAATTGGCTAGCGAAACTCCGCAGACGTGATGGTATCGATAACTAAACATGACAAAAAAACCTCTCGACTAGCACTCGAATAGGGTTCCCGAACCGTATTAAGACAGCGAAAAAAACCACGTTTCTTGTAAATAATATATAATTAATGTTTGTTATAGCGGCAATGTAAATACACAATCTGTGAGAATTTCAACTATCCTACCTATACCTACCTATTACAATTCATGAGATACAGCCCGCTGACAGATAGACCGACATAGAACGGAGGCTTAGTAATAGGGTTCCGTTTAGCACCCTTCGGGTACGGATCCCTAAGAAATTGATTTAATGATTTTTTTTGGGGCAACAACCTTTGTTACATGTCGTATGAGTTGAGAAAAATCTAGTTGAAAAAAACATTTTTGAACTGATATTTCAAGTAGCCTAACTACAATAACTACAGTATTTAACCCAAAAAAAAAATAAGTCATACATTTTTGGGGTCAACGACCGCTGGTAGTCTAGTTGCGTAACTCTCGAGAAAATCAGTTCTCTTCTATTTTATCATGCTTGGACGTCGATATCCATCACGTCGGCGGAGTTTTGCTAACTAATTTAAGTTGATCCCGTAAGTAAGTTTAATATTAATGGGTTGTTAAAATGCAACAAAATCTGTTTCGTAGCTTAGAAGAACAACGCGGTTACCCAGACTAACACAAAAAGCGACTTTGTTTGATACTACGAGTATGTATGAATTAACACCAAACTTGCCAAACTTATACTACACTACACTAACTACAAAACAGGTGGCCGATGGGGCCGAAAAGTTCTGGAGTGACGTCCGCGTACTGACGAAAAGTTGGAAGGCCTCCCATAAGGTGGACCGATGACTTGGTGATGGCCGCAAGAATCCGCTGGATGCGAGAAGCTGAGAAACGGTCGAAGTGGCGATGCTTTGGGGAGGCCTATGTCCAGCAGTGGACGTCTTTTGGCTGAAATGATCATGATGATGACAGATTATCACTTACTTGTGTGTTTAACTCCATTGACTTTGAAACAGATTTTGTCCATGTTATCTTCACCTGTCAGTCCGACGATTTTCTAAGTCAACAAATATTTTCGAAAATGAAAAATAGCGAGTGCAATAAACATAGCAAGCGCAGACTTCAATTGAAACTGAAACCAGTTAACCAAATTTTACAGTATTAATGCTGTCTCCTTTTATTTTGTCTTATCTCTTTTTGGCATTAAACTGTAGTTTTTGTTATTTTTTGAGTAATTATTATAATTTATGGCAATTTTGTAACAGCAATCATTATAATGTTTTTAAATCATTGTGCAGTTGCAATTTTCAAGTGGACAACAACAAAAGCTGATTCTAGTCTGTAGAAAATTTGTTGGGTAGACTATCCGTTTATATTTCCTTCTTTTTCTTTTAGATAGAGAATTAACTACTGTGCGTTCATTACAACTTGTCCCATGACGCGAAAGGTAATACTGTTCTGTCAGTCGCCATTTTGAACTCTATTTGTATTGAAACTAAGCTTGACAAGAAATGGTGAAAACTTGACGGCCAAGGACAAGTTATAGGGAAATCTGTATAGCTAGCTATTCTCTGTCAACGTTTAAAACTGACGTTTTAATTATTTCACCTTAGTTTTTCTATTAAAACAGTTATTTGAAAAGTATAAAATTGAGTTGGTATGTGGTGGTACATAAAAAAAGTCCTCCATGAGTTCCAACAACTTACATAGCTACTACTGTTTGGCTAATATTTTTTTAATGTAGAAAATGTCTTGTGCTAAATGGAAAAGAACAGTGCTATTTTTGGAATGAAGTTACTTATCGCACGTTATACTTTGCACGCTTGCACAACACTGTGCAAAACCGAAAAGGACTTCGTTCCAACCGGTTGCCCACGACACCTCTCGACTGTTTTCTTCCTGTACTTGTCATAGTAGTTATCAACAATCCATCCACCAAGCGTGATGATACTGACAATGTCACAAAAACAAAATTGCATGCAACCTGAATAAAATTCACACAGATTAGTATTACTAACATTGAATTGGCGTTTAACTTCTACACTATAAGTTCCATTGTCGCACGGCATAAAACATTCAAGGCATAGTGTAAAGCAAAGATATTGCCTCATGTTTGGGTGGCGTAGATATTTATGTTAGGGTCATGTGTTTTTCCGCAGAAATTTTAATGACACAGTTGTTACAAAGCGCCCAATTTAAAGACCCTATACCAGTTTAACAAACATACATAACATCATGTCTGCAGTCCTCGAAGGGATGGTCAGATGTGTATTAGTAACACCCACAGTAATGGGAGGCGAGCAATAACCATCAACCGGGCTCAAATCCGGACTCCGGGCCAATACCAACCTATTTTAATATCTGTGAATTAACATGTCTTTAAAAATTAGTAATTCATTTTATGTGCTACATAACAAATGTTATCAACAACATGTTTTGAGGTCTTAGCAAACTGATACCGCGCTCCATGACGCAAGTAATGCAGTCACCTTGATTATATATGCAACTGACACTAAAGGAGACGGATAGCGGTCTCTTATAAGGTCGGCCCAGAATGTAAAAAAATAAAACAATATGTATTATGAAGCAATAATTGTATTTTATAACCATGTATATTTTTGTTAGTCATAAAACTTGGTGAAGAGGCATAAGACCCTTCCGAAATCCGACTTCAATAAATAAATGCAAATCTGCCGATCACGGAGTAATTCATAGTCTTCCAAAGGATTGAATTTCACTCAAATCTAACGACTGTGTCCTCAAATGATTCATTTGCTATGCCGCAATATACATAGCACGCTATATATCAAATGGAAACAAGGCAAAAAAGCAGTCCGAGATGTGAGTACCCATTGCAGACGAGTTAAATTGTAATGCGAAGATTCAATGGTTAAAAGTGTTGAAACCAGGGATATAAATAAAATAAAATAAATAATTTAAAAAGCAAACAAAAGTTACACCATATTTTCAGGTTATTGGTTTGTCTGCAATACCATAAAATTCTATAGATTATAACGCTTATTTTTCACTTTTCAGTTAAGTGATTTTGCAGTCGGGTTTCTGATTTTGTTAATTATTTATTTTATTTTTATCTCTGGTTTAATTACTTTAGACTTTTTAGTGTCCCAGCACACTCTTATGGACAAAAACTGGTCCGACTCAAAAATACCCATTTTAAACCTATCAAAAACTTTTTAAACCAATTTATTATTCCTAATTAAATTTAAACATAATACTAGTTTTCGACCGCGGCTTCACCCGCGTGGAGATCGAAAATTATCCCGCGGGAACGTACTACCGGGATAAAAAGTATCTTGTGTGTTAAACCAGGCTATAAACTATCTGTGTGCAAAATTACATCCAAATCCATTCAGCCGTTTTTGCGTGATTGAGTAACAAACATCCAAACTTTCACATTTAAAATATTAGTAGGATATTTTTGTAATCCCCTTTATTTTGTTTTTTTTTCATTAACGTATTATTATTTCGCGCCAAAAAGCCGTCATTTTGTTGTTTTTTTCAAACACCTACACGGCATGATTATTTTTCCGTCTCGAAAAAAATAGGGTATAATAGGTGAACGGAGTAGAAGCCTATGGCAGTTTTTTTTTTGTTTTTTTTTTTTAAATTATAAAAAAATATCGAAATTCAAATCATACGCACCCTACTAAATGCGCGGAATTTATCAATGAATTCGTAGCTTTCCTTAGCGGCCGATAGGTAGTCGCCGCACTTGCCGTCGGCCCTTTGATACACTTTCGCAGGCGCACAAGCCGCTCGCGCATCCCCCGCCCGCCCGCGTGGTCAATGCTACTAAGCAAATATTCCCGAGTATGGCTTCTGTTCCACTTACACAACACACCATATTATTCTCGAGTCGGTAAAAAATTTCAGCCGGTATAAGGACACTTGGGTTTTTAAGACGAATATAACGATATCTTAGCTGTCGAATTCCATCTAGCCGTTTGGAAGATACGAGGTAATAAAGTTTACAAATACATATACATACGTACAAGATACGCACGAATAACATAACCCTTCCTTGGCAGTTGGGTAAAAAACTTCGGCGCTGTCATGTCCTTCTCTTTGACGTGGTGGGTGGACAAACGGCCTGAGGGTGGTAAACCAATGACGAGGTCGACTATATCTCACTATTCATTATTTGACTCGGCTATGTGTGTGCAATACTGTGCTGAGTAATGTGATTGTGAAGTCAGAGAAAATAATCGCTTAGCAAATATTGACTCATCATTATCATCTGCCTCGCATTTTCCCAACTATGTTGGGGTCGGCTTCGAGTCTAACCGGTGTAATGGCTAAGCCTCTGCAGGCCGTTAACTGATAGGTTCTAGATACAGGGTGGCAGGGACATCGACGCGAAAACTTTTACTATGGATTCAGTACAGGTAGAAGATGATTAAAACAGCTGGATAGATTAATACATATCATTTAGATAGGTAGTAGGCTAGGCACGGCTAGGTCGCCGGTAAGGTCATTAAACACTGATTTCTGAGCACTCGCACATATAGTTAGGAAGGGTACCATCCTTAGCAGCACGTGGTAGTCTTGCTCAGCACAGGCTCAGCAATAGGACGGAAGGCCTTCGAGACCGCTGGTAGTGAGCGTCGGTAGCACGTGGAGGGCCTGTCAGCTCAGGCTCCGCAAGTAGCTCATGGCGGTAGACCCCAGATAGGTCAGGCCTTCGTGAAAATTTCCACTGTATACCTATTACGATTCATGAAATACAGCTCGCTGACAGACAGACAGACGGACCGACAACGGAGGCTCCTCTCCATAAAGTTCTACGTTTTGGAATGGGCAACTAGCTTCAACTTTCTGACTAACTGACCGACTATTTGACAATTATAAAGTGCCTGTAAATGGTTTAATTGAAATAAATGCTTTGAGTTTGAGTTTGAGTTTAAACTCTGTCTTACATCTGATCTAAATAAAATCACTAATCCAAGAGTAATCATGTTAATAACTAACTAAACTAAATTATTTTTACTTCAAAGGCAAGGGATAGCCCATTAAAAGTTTGGTATAATCCAAAAATACACTAATTAGGGAACTTCGAACGGATAACCCTGTAACCCGGCTACAGAGTAGTTTACATAAATTAATTGGAAACATGATGTTAACTGTTCATCACTTCCAACCGCGCTAAGGCAAATTTATAGGGTATATCTTGTAAGGAAAACAACCAATTAAACAAATACCTCATTACACATACAAAGTTTATTGTAATTAAACAAATGTTAAAGGTACACAAGCATAGAACGTGGCAAGCCACTAAACATATAGAACTTTCCCAATCTTTTAACAAAATGTATTTACTTTTACACACACCGTCTCTGTAACAAGGTGTGTTAGGGGAAATACCAGTATGAGACCAAATACATCAAGCTCAGAGTCGCTTGTGAGGGTTAGTAAGATGAACGCTTAATAATTTCTGGCTCAATCGAATAAGAACTGACCTATTATGGATGTGCTCATAAAAGGAATACAACGTTTGGGAAAAGCACCCAGAGACACAACCAAACACATGAAATCTATAACAACTAGTCTTATTACCTAATTTTGGGGGATTTCCGTTAGAGTTCTTGGAGAAAACATTGACACAATTGCCCCTGTCCTAACAGGCATATTTAATCAATGTTTAGATAGCGGTACGCTGCCTGATTTAATGAAACATAGTAAAGTAGTACCAATTTTCAAACCGGGTAGTAAGAGTGACCCCACTAATTATAGACAGAGTAAAATATATGAAAAAATCATGCTAGACCAGATGCTGTCACATTTTAATTCTAATGGGATTTTACATAGTCACTAGTTTGGTTTCACGAAAGGTAGGCCGACGACTGACGCAGGAGTAAAACTCATCAGTCACATTTTGGAATCCTGGGAGAAGTCACAGGATGCAATTGGCATTTTCTGTGACCTCTCAAAAGCGTTTGACTGCGTTGACCACAAAACACTGATCTGTAAATTACACCACTACGGAATTCGTGGACAAGCTGCTGATCTTGTTCTTTGCTATCTATCAAACAGGCAGCAAAAAGTAAACGTTAATGGGGCGACGTCCTCGGGGTCTCTAGTTAAGATGGGCGTGCCTCAAGGTTCAATTCTTGGCCCTTTCTTATTTCTTGTTTATATAAATGATCTTCCTTACATGATGGCTAACTTATCGGATATAATTCTATTTGTTGACGACACTTATCTTATTTTTAAATGTCAACGACAGTCTGGCTGTTCTTTCGAAATGGTTCGCAGCTAATAATCTTTTACTTAATGCAAACAAAACTAAATGTATTAGGTTCTCATTACGAAATGTACCTCAAGTGGGTCTAAATCTAAAACTTGATGGCAAAAAACTAGATGTAATAACGGAAACTATATTTTTAGGAATTACTTTAGATTCGAAATTGCAATGGGGCGCCCACATTAGAACTCTTTCAGGTAGATTAAGTTCAGCTGCATATGCAGTAAGAAAAATAAGGCAGTTGACTGATATAGCCACAGCTAGGTTAGTATACTTTGCTTATTTCCACAGTATTATGTCTTATGGCGTTCTGCTGTGGGGATCGGCAGCTGAAGTAGATTCAATTATCTTTTTACAAAAGAGAGCAATTCGCGCTGTCTATAAAATGGGTCCTCGCGAGTCCCTTAGAAACAAATTCAAAGAAATTGATATACTGACTCTGTCTTCTCTTTATATCTTAGAAAGTATTATGTATGTCCGCAAAAACTTAGGACTTTTCAAAATAAGAAGCGATTTCCACAATATAAATATACGTAGTAGACATGAAATTGTGATACCCAAATTTAGATTAACTAAAACAAGCAAGTCATTTCTTATAAACAGTATCCGCTTTTATAACAAGTTGCCAAAGTCGGTTACGGAACTTGACGATCAGGCGATCTTGGCGACAGCGATGGGAAGTTCAAAACCCACATCAAACGTGTCCTTATCAAGAAAGCATATTATAAAATTAAAGACTACATTGAAGAAAAGGAAGTTTTGGCAATAATTCCTTCTGCACATGTGGCTTCCCTGGTACATCATTAACGGCATGTTATGTAAGAGTCTATTAACTGCTCCCAAATTACCATGTTTTTTTTTTTAGATTCTTTCTTGACATAATTATCCTAATATTTGACATTATATACCTACAGTTCAATTTCAACACTTTATTAGTGGCTTTTGTGTACATGATAATTATTCAGATTTGTTACAGTTGTAATAGCAATTTATTAATTTATTCATATTTTATATACTTAGATTACTTTTTTCTATTTTGTGAATGTGAGAACGCTGTAGGCTTAGTAGACTGTAGATTTATTGACCATCTTCTATTTTGTTAAGTACTTGGTACTTGTTGATAGACCTACACTGTCCTCCCATACCTATTAATACTGTTATTTGAAAATATTGTAAAAAACTATTATTTTTAAAAGAGTGGGCTCTTCTCCATAGGAAACGACCAATTGGAAACATGCACCTAGCTTCTGACGTTTCATAAGTGCCCATGTAGGTTTATGTGAAATATAATATTTTGATTTTGAATTTGAGTTCTCAACAAAAGGCCTAACTCTCTGAAATTACCTCATCAAAATATTCAGTAGAACTGTGGTCACATAGTATCACTCTCTCAAAGGATATAGTACACTTAAAATGGTTATTACTCAGTTCTCTCAGTTGTCAGTTGGTGGAATCAAGTCTCTTGGCATGGAACACAGGAGAAACCCTGAGTTCCCACGAACAAGCGTGACCTACGGGAAAAGTCCGTAAGAGAAACGATGACGGTATCACTACCTGGAGCGGCGACACTTCCTCGCACGAGGATACGGATAGGTAAGGCCTTCCAATCCAAAGGGCTAGCCACACTGGCAGCACTCGTCGGCTCAAACCTCTAAACCGCCAAAGCCAACTGACCAACGGACCAACTTCTATTGCGCCAGACCACGGAACGACACCAGGGCGTCACGTCTTTACACGTTCGTATTAGTTCAGGCTAGCAAAAACAGCCAGACAGGTTCAGCTTCAACTGTAACAACATTATTTATATACATCTCATCAGGTTATTGGTCGGACACTGTCTGATCAGCACAGAACCGGAGCCTCTCAAATAGCATACCTGTTAAATGTCCATCATCGCGTCGATTCACCAGGATCGGGAAGAACCTTCCTTTCTATTACACACGCAGGACCAAAGACTTCTATCCTTTCATCGACCTTCGAGAAAGATCTAACCACAGACTAAACAGATTTCTCAAGTGACAGTCCACTTCAAAATTCTATGATCATATTATATTTTAATTTGAAAGACATTGTTTAACTATAAAATGTGGGAGATTAAATCTGTCTGTTAATTAATTTCGAATATTTAGTTAACATATAAAATAATATCAAAACCCAACAACAGCGCCATCTCTACTTTATTGTGAAACTCTTGAGCTGCAAGATTGTTACGGTAGTTGTCGCTTGAGATGTCATTATGCAACGTTATAACCCAGTAAATAAATTAGGAAAGATTAAGCTCGTGATTATTTTAATTTTATTTCTTCCTCCCCCTGTAATGGTGTACGCGATCGTTAAAAGTTACATAAAATAAATGAAAAGTTTTATTGATTCATAAATAAACAAATTGACAACGATGTGCTTTTGACAAACCTGGGAGCTATCGGTTTCTCGTCCGGTATTCTTAACTTCTTTCCTGAATATCTGCGCGATCGCAAGCAGCAATTTTGTTAGACATGGCTACTTCGAGTCCAAGCCTTACAATACACGCTCGGGCGTAAGTAAGGGATCCGTGTTAGGGCCACCTCTTTTCTTGATCAATATCAATGATCTCATAACTAATGTTAAGTTTGCCAAATGCCTGCTATATGCCGACCACCTTAAGCTAGTCGCACAAATCCGAACTTACGAGGATTATTGACGATTGGCCATCTATCTGTGGAGCATTGTGAACAAGATTTTTTTTAAACAAACAATAGCTACGTCATGACATACGATAGAGGGTTGCGACCAATCCATTATGACTATAGTTTGGGTGGTGAAGTAATTAGTCGGACATGATGGACTTGGGTGTGACTCTCGACCGCTGTCTGACTTTTAAAGATCACGTTTCTGCCCTTGCGAAGGAATCTTTCAGGCGCTTGGGATTTGTTTTGCGAAATGCTCATGACTTTCGCAATTCAATTGTTATTAGGCTGTTGTACACCGCTCTGGTTCGAAGCAAACTCGAGTCAAGTCTGTTTTTGCCACCCTATACCGTGACCCAAACACTGATGCTTAAAAAGGTACATAAAACATTCCTAAGATGCCTATTCCAAAGGTTATATACCATTTCTTTCCGTACATGTGGCTCCAACCATATTTTAGGGACTACTAACTATATTTTAGGGCTTTAACTTGCTGGAGTTGAGAAGAGGTCTTGATCAGCTCACGGTATCCTGTAAGACCTTAGGGGGATGTATCGACGGCCCAGAGCTCCTTGGCCTTTTCTGCCGATTATTTGTGCCCGACAAATACATTGAACACCGTCAGAGCCGCCGACACAATCTGTTTGCACAACTGTTATCTAAAACTGTAGCCAGAGCCGAATCCCCAGTCTGTCGTACTTTATAGATGCTAAATGCCCTTCTGACTGCCAACCCTGACTGTGATGTGTTTGCGGATGCATGGAGTAAATTTATGCGTATGTCTGGTGTTCTGTAAGAGCAAGTATTGTAGGGGGTCCACTGTTACCACTGAGCCACCGCTGTTCTTCATCGTCGTGATCGTCTGATATAATTGATTTCTCTTTCTACCTCGCCTCTACATTTAAATAAAATATATTAATTTTAAACAACTGGGTAGAATATATTTGTCACATCAATCAATCTAAAAGTTGATACAAATTATAACACTGAATTTGGTGTTGTGACCGTTTAGGGTGTAAAAAAGTCAATTGTAAAAGTTCCAAATACTTTTTTACATCTAAAACTAAATATTCGGTGTTACGATATTAATTATTGCATTTTATAATCAAGATTTAAGTTCACTAGTTAGCCATATTTAATATTTCCATACAGTATTAATGCCAAATTAATCAAAACAGCGAAATATTTGACAGCTATTTGCAACGTTGCCGACTTTCAGAATGCACACTCTTGATCATCGATGGATTGAGTGATCCCTAGTGGGATGAAATGATTCGTTTGAATCTAAAAAATGAAAATAATTATTGCTATAGTAAAAACAAAGAACTCTAAAAAAAAAACGTGTAAAAAGTTGTAGACAAACAGTTTTAATTGAACTTCAAATCTGCGACTTTTGTTGCTGTTGACAAACCAATCATTTACACTGTTGAAGGGCCGTCTGCAAATGAAAAAGAGAAAGGTTATATTATAATTTATATTATACTACCTTCAGGGCGCGGCTTTGCTCGCGTTATATGTCAATAAAAAGTAAATTATGTCTTTCTCTAGGGTTCATAGTATCCCCATACCAAATTTAATTAAAATCGGTTCAACCGTTAAACCGTGAAAGCGTAACAAACAAACAAACTCACATTCGTATTTATAATATTAAGTTATGGATTGTAGTGGTGGTACCTATACCACCCTAATATATCTGTATATCATAAGCTATTTTTAACATCTGCTTATAAACAAATTCTTTACCAAATGTATATTACATACCTATACGAAACCATTCTGTCGTCCCTGACTCCAACCTAGCTTGTGAGATCGCTTCTCTGATTGCTAGAGCCACAACTACTGACATGCATATTGGAGGCTCGCCTTTTTTTTTTTTTGAGGGTGGGAAATCATCAAATGACTTCTCCCGCTCTGGGCAAAGCGAGAGGGTGTGTCAGACTTTTATTGACTAAAACCCACCCATGTTCCTTCCGTTGCCTGTGTGCCGGGGCCGCGATATCCCTTTCGGACACAAACCCGCAACCCCAGCAAGCATTGGTCTTTCGACCCCGTCAGTTGGTGCTAACATCTCTTTGAGGCGCGCGTGGAACACAACGCGCCGTCGATACGGGCCTGGTCCTTATCGGACGGCAAGCTGCCCATTGCTCACCGTCCGCAAGCCCGCGCCTACGTTGGCCGGAACTCGGCTCGTGACTCCCGACGCTCGGGGCGTCTCCTGCGGCGACTAGGGCCGCGAGGGCCTGCAGCTTGCATCTCCCTCGCGCGCTCCGCCTCCTCCTTCGCGAACATAACTGCTTCGCAGAAGGAGGTGACGGCCTCCCATGCACTCTCGCTCCGAACCATGGCCTGAACCAGGGCCGGACACGAGAGATCGCCGCCGCCGATCGCCTCCGTAAGGACACGGCGGTGCTCCGCCCAAGCCGGGCAGGCCTGCATCTCCCTCGCACGCTCCGCCTATTGGAGGCTCGCCTACACTGAAAAATTAATTAATAAAAAAATTGTGGTTTATAATGCTTTTTTGTTAAGGTTTGGTGAGAAAGAGTAATATAAAATAAACCATTGAGATATTCCAAAAAACGTTAGAATAATCAAAATGGTTACTCAAACACTTGGATACTTAGAATCCCCAAGATTCTTGAGAAAATATATCCAGAATTCGTCCTAATTTACCTTTAGCTCCATGAATTGCTTCATAACTATAAGAATTATTTCTAAAATAGAAGAAATCCTGTGGAATACCAGTGTTCATTGGAACTGCGTAGTTCCAGGTCCGATTGGTCAGCAATTCACCAGTATTGCCGTCGTAAACGAGTTTTTCACAAGTCCAGTAACCAAGACCCATGATAAATGCACCTTCCACCTAGAATAAAATAAAGATTTTCCAAAGACGTTAACATTCAAGCACTCAACTAATGTAGCTTCCCTAATTCTTAAACTACCAATATCCAGCCAAAATTACATTGTTATATCCATCTGATCATGAATACATAATGGTATAATATTCCTATTCACCTCCGCTGCGCTGCGGAAAGGTAAAGATTTATTCGTATCGCGGGCCCATTAGTTAAATTATCAAGAACGGCCCAACTCCTTTTATAAATAATGTTCTACCAGAAATCGTGGGCAACAATAACCTGTTCGATATCAATTTCTGGACTGACACTTTTGCCGACATCCTCCATAACATTCACCCTTAATATCTTCGACTCTCCTGTTAGCGCATCGACTTCTACTTCAGCCAACGACACTCCAAAAACATCATAATTGTACTGCGTAATATCTGTTAATGAAACGAAGCTCTGAGCTTGTAAATCTACATTGGATGCATATGCTGTAGCTACAATTTCTTCCCAAGTTGCACTTGGCATTTGATTTCTTATAGGTTCAAGTCTTGTCAGAAGTTTCTCACAGCATCTACTCACTCCTAATCCAACGTTTTGTGATCCGAGACTTCCAGCCGTTTCTACGCTGTTTGGAGCCACTATTGTATCAGTAGCTTTTACTTTTATTTTATCCATGGTTTGTATGGCTTTTGTGTTAAGTCCTTGCCCCATTTCGATTCCTTCATGAGTAATAGCTACGGTTCCATCGCCACGGTACACAGATACGATTACATGAAGGGTTCCTACGGATTCTGTTGTCCATCTCAAAAGTGAAAATCTCAACCCACGTTTTTTCCCTCGATTTTCTTTATTATAATGATTGACTGCTAATCTTCTTTCATCGTACTTTGAGTTTGTTTTTATTGTGTTAAACATTTCTTCTATAGCTATGTATCTCTCTTTGTCTAAGTTATTCAAACGGACTTGGATTGGATCTAGTGATAGTTCATAGGCAATTTGCTCCATTAATTGTTCGTCTTGACCTACGCCGTCTACAAAACCTGAGAAAATGATAATAAGGTGAACATGTTATTCTCCAATTACAAACCTCCCAAAATCAAAACCTATAAAAATATTATAACAAGCCATGTTATAATATTAAAGTCTCACCAGGTGCTCTTAACCAATCATTCTTGGATGTATCAGTGATTACAGTGTAACAATTGAATTTCCATCTCGAGTTGTGTGCGGGAATTTAAGGGATATGCCGGATGAATAAACTCAGGATGCTCGATGCAAGTAAAATAACTTTAATTAGGTGTTAACAACATGGGTTTTATAGAACAAGTGAAAGTGTCATCAAGACCGGCACACACGACAAGTAATATGTGCTAATTAGGTGTATTGCTGCTATGCGATATTGATCAGGCTCCAACATTTCCCCGGGCGTTGAAAACAACGGTTTCAACCAAATTCCGAAGACACAGGCAATGGGCAGATTCTGTTAAATGCCCGCCGAACGACTCCAGTGGATGTCCGAATGTCAGCTACACGAGCGATGCCATCTGTTCCCGGGTGAACTGCCACAATTCGTCCAAGTCTCCACTTCAGAGGAGGAAGATTATCCTCCTTGATCACGACTAAGGAGTCTAACTTCAAACCATCCTTGCAGGAACGCCATTTCGAACGCAGTTGTAACTCTGCAACATACTCCTTGCTCCATCTGCTCCAGAAATGCTGGCGGAGTTGCTCAATTCTTTGATAGCGAGACAGATGGTTGGCAGAGTGATCCTGGTAGTCAGGCTGAGGCAAGGAAGTCAGAGGCCGCCCAACAAGAAAATGTCCTGGCGTGAGCGGTGTATAATCTGCAGGATCTGAAGACAACGGCGTCAGTGGACGAGAGTTCAATATGGCTTCAATCTTGGTTAGTGCGGTGTACAGCTCCTCGAAGGTCAAATTACAATTTCCCAACACTCTTTGAAGATGGTACTTTGTTGACTTCACACCCGCCTCCCAGAGTCCACCGAAATGCGGGGTGTATGCGGGTATAAAATGAAACCTTATTCCGTCGTTTGCTGCACTTTCACCCAAGGACGAACTATTACATTTAAAAAATTTGGATAGTTCGTTGCACGCACCGACAAATGAGGTACCGTTATCGGAAAAAATATCAACGGGCTTACCTCTCCGAGCAATAAATCGGTACAAAGCCAGTAAATAACTATTGCTAGTTAAATCGCCAACGAGCTCCAAATGAATGGCCTTGGTTGTAAAGCAAATAAAAATAGCGACATACACCTTTACTAACCTACATCCACGACCTTGACGACTTGCACACATAATCGGTCCGGCATAATCAACGCCTGTGCTTTCAAAGGGATAACCTGGACGAAGGCGTTCTTGTGGTAAGTTACCCATTAAGGGAGGTACAATCTTACCCCTCATACGGTGACACAGAACACACTTATGATAACAGGCCCTCGCCAAGTTGCGACCTCCTATTGGCCAGTAAGATTCCCTAATAGAAGCTAGTAATAATTGTGGGCCAGCGTGCATCAGCCTTTTATGCTCAAAGTTAAATAGTAATTTAGTAAATTCATGAGTGGACTGTAATAAAATCGGGTGCTTTTTACTATAAGCAAAACTAGAATTATCGAGACGTCCTCCTACTCGCATTATATTTTTATCGTCCAAATAAACATTGAACTTTAGAAGGGCGCTCCTTTGAGATATATTCTTTTTATGTAAAAGTAATTGGTACTCGGGAAATGACTGAATCTGACATGTAATAATGACAACGGTGAGTGCATCCCGTATCTCATCATTTGACAAATAATTCATTATTGGATAATGTTTTCTACACGACTTAATAAATCGCAATAAGTAAGCAACAGAACGTACAAGCCGTGAGTAGTTAGAATAACGACTAAAATCGATTAAAACTTCAGTTTTAGAATCATTGATAACAGTGTGTAACACAACATTAGCTCGAGTCTCCGGTAATGACTGTAGTCCTGGACTCGTTACTTGAGAAGGCCATTCAGACGGGTCTAGTCCTAAAAAATCTGGTCCATGCCACCACAGATCTGAACCCTGCAGAACACTAATATCCACACCACGAGATATTAGGTCTGCTGGATTTTGAACTGTTGGGACGTGCCTCCAAGTGCAGTTACCCGCCTTATCCAATACTTCAGCAACGCGGTTGCGTACAAACGGCTGAAGGTTGGTAGGCATCGTCTGTAACCATCCCAACACGATGGTCGAATCAGTCCAACAATAGACCCGACTAATCTTCACTCGAAGCGAGCTCATCACCTTCTCATAAAGACGAGAACCAACTACCGCACCACACAACTCCAGACGCGGGATTGTTGTGGGCTTGATGGGAGCCACTCGACTCTTGGCTATTAACAAGCGAGTCATATACTCAACCTTATCGTTAATACTGCGAATGTAGGCGCAAGCACCGTATGCGGACTCAGACGCGTCTGTGAAAATATGAAGTTCTAGCTCCATATATAAATTGCAAACTATAATTCGCGGAATGCGAATATGATTTAAAAGAGGCAAAGACTTAATTATAATGTCCCATTGTTTACTAATCTCATTAGGTAATGGTTGATCCCATGATAATTTGTCTAACCACATTCTCTGTAAAAGTACCTTCATAGTGATAACAATAGGACCCAGCAGACCTAAGGGGTCGAAAATGCGCGCAATCACGGATAACAAGTCACGCTTTGTGTGCCCCGTCGAAGACTTTGGCAGACTTATAGGAAACCCGAGCTCATCAGTGCGGATATACCAACCGAGACCAAGCAACTTGTCAGGCTCATTAGGTCCAATGTTTAAGTCAAATGACGCAGGAACAGCATCGGACACTAATTGAGGGTAATTTGACTTCCATTTTCTCAATGGCATACATGCCGACGCAAGCGCCTTGGTGACTTCATTGCGAATGAATTCTGCTTCGTCTAAGTCATTTCCCCCGGTCAGCAGGTCATCGACGTAAAAGTCATGTCTGATGATCTCAGATATTTTAGGGTTCCTACAGTCAAGTCCTATTTGTTTAAGGCATCGTGTCGCAAGGAACGGCGCACTAGCAGTACCGTACGTGACGGTGTTTAATTCATAAACATTAATAGGCTCACTAATATTATCACGCCAAACAATTTGTTGCAAGTACCTATCCGACGGGTGGACGACTATTTGTCTATACATCTTTTCCACATCCGCAGATAAAACATACTTGTGGAATCTAAAGCGAAGAAGTATAGACAATAGATCGTCCTGTACAGTTGGCCCAACCATTTGTAAGTCATTAGAGGACACTCCCGTCGAAGTAGGACAACTTGCGTTGAAAACAACACGGAGTTTGGTCGTGCTACTCGAGTCACGTAGAATTCCATGATGCGGGATAAAATAACCAAAACACAAATTAGGTTTATTAATTTTAGTCATATGACCAAGTGAATCGTATTCTAATAAAAAATCATGATACAGTTTGCTAAAGTCTGGCTTGACCTTTAATCTACGCTCTAAAGATTCTAAACAGTGTGTAGCTCTCTTAAAAGAATTTCCTAGAATTGAAGGATCTTTTTTAAGGGGTATGCGAACACAAAAACGACCATCAGACAATCGTATCGCATTTTTAACAAAATGATTCTCACACGACTTCTCTTCTGGCATATAAGAATTAGACGATATCGCATTCACCTCCTCTAATTGCCAAAACTTTGTCAATTCTATCTTAAGTTTTTCCCAGTCACTATCGCTATCGGAAACCATATTAGAATAATTACATTTTACGTCATTTGACAGCAGTGAAATAACATTCTGAGTAATTGGACCGGAAACTATCCAACCTAAACGGGTTTCAAATAATACTGGTTTTCCGGTACCTAACTTTAGTCTTTGTGATCCTAACAACTCCCAAAACAGGTCAGCGCCAATTAAAATGTCTACATCAGCTGGGCTATAAAAGGTAGGATCAGCTAAAGTAATATTTGAGGGTATGTCGAAATGAGAAATATTTATTTCACGGCACGGTACGTTACTTGTAATGTATGGCAGAACAAAACAATGAAGTTCGAAAACAAAACTATCGTCTAATGACGTAATCGTAACCCGACATATTTTATCTATGTGCGAAGTGACATTGTTGATGCCAAGAATCGACCTATTTACTTGGCTAGTTATTAAATTAAGTTTTTTGCACAACCTGTCCGTTATGAATGACGACGTACTACCGCTATCAAGAACCGCGCGAATGAGATGCACACAACCATTGTGATCCCGCAGTTTGATCAAGGCGGTCGATAACAACACATCTCGCTGCGTATGACTACACTGAGATGCAATGTTTGCTGACAAAGCTACGTTATTCGTATCAGTGGTAGCAGATGGTAATGACGACGGTGCAGACAAGTTGTTTATCGAATTACCACTAAGTGTATTCGGAACAGTGCTTTTAGAATCTATGTGAATCAGTGTGTTATGCCTACGTTTGCATAGTTTGCAACCCGGTTTTTTACATTTGTTAGCATAGTGCCCCGTACGAAAACAGTTGAAACATATCTTATAAATGGGTACCAATTTTAGACGATCGTCATTACTTAATGCGAGGAACTGTGGACAATTATTTAAAGTGTGATCGTTGCTATTACATTTAGGACATGGTTTATGGGCTAATTCAGTGCTAGAACTATTAGGAGATTGTGTTGCTACCATTGACTTGAGCTTAGGGCTTGATTTACCTATCGTTTGGGAATAATTATTACGTACCAGTTCTAGGGTCTCGATAAGATCAGCTCGATTACGTAAGAATTGCATAAACGCGTCAAAAGTAATCGCGCTGTCTTTGTTCATCCTACCTTTGTACTCCTCCCACTCACGATAGGTCTTTTGATCAAGCTTGCGAGTAACAATGTAAATTAAAAGTGTGTCCCAGTGTTTAACAGGCTCCCCTAACGACTCTAATGCTCGCAAATCTTTATTTAATTGATCGATTAAACTTTTTAATGCAACAGAAGATTCCCTTGAGATAGATTCGATATTGAATAATGCGTATATATGATTCTGTACCAGTAAACCTTTGTTGTCAAATCGATCACATAACAACGACCATGCCACAGAGTAATTACTCGAAGAAAACTCAATAGATTTGATTACTACTGCAGCTGTTCCTTCAAGTGATGCTCTCAAGTAATGAAACTTATTGATTGCGTCTATGTCATTGCTACAATGAATTAGGCTAGTAAAGGTGTCGCGGAATTCAAGCCAATTACAATACAATCCGCTAAACTTTGGCAACTGAATCGTTGGCAATTTAACCGGCTTTTGCATGCTAACATGTGTACTTTTACAGCTTTCCATCGATTTACTATCCTTATCAAAATCACTCAGAATATTTTGAGCTCTGGCTAAGGACTTATAATAAAGAGACTCGAATTCAGATCGCTCAGAATATTGCAATTTGAGATCATCTACAATGCATTCCAGACCTAACTGTACCTCATCATACCGTTCGTACAACGACTCGATCTTGCCCATACGCAACTGCAATTCAGACACATCACAGCTTGATAATTCTTTGTCCTTGAGTGAATCCAGAAAGTTGACGAAAGCAGTCAAACGGCCTTTGAAGCTGCCTCGCTTTTTAATTAAATCCCTTTCGTCAGACATACTGGGAGACGAGTGTTGTCAACCTGAAATTGATACAGGAATACAATTATAAAACGAACAATATAACTTTAATACACGCCCAACTGTATGGTATACACTGTTTAAATACTATAGCAAACAACACAACTCAATATTTTAACTACCAAGTGTATAAACCAAAAATACTGTATACAATTCTGATATTATGTTTTATTGCAAAACTTTAATATGAACTAAGTTATAAATAGGCTCAACTAACACTAATTATGTTGACTACATAAATGATTCTAAATGCTAATAATGTTTAACAATGACTTGCCCTAATATCTAACACTCTCAAATTATATGTATTATGTTAAGATACCTGCTAACAATTAACACCACTATTTAGTAGATCAGTGAATTAGTTACAGCTTTATATAATTTAAGTTTAATTAATGTAGCAAATAAGCTAACTATACTGTAAACAGTTTGATTTTAAACTTAACCTTGCTGTTGAATAAAATACTAATCACAATGCAACAAGTACCTAATGATTTTAATCTAACACAATACAATAGGTAATACAATAAAATAATACTAACCTTTAATACGACTATTTACATATACTACCTGAGTGTTGGGTGACGATATTAGGTTAATTATAAATGCTGTACACCGTTAAATAGCTTGCTTGAAGTCCATCCAATTCACCGGCAAATAACCTCCACTGCACGTGGATGATAGTAATCCTTAATTCTTCATTAAATCCGCTGATCTCCTTTATATTTATACGATATCCGGCTCGTTACGGACCATGTGCGGGAATTTAAGGGATATGCCGGATGAATAAACTCAGGATGCTCGATGCAAGTAAAATAACTTTAATTAGGTGTTAACAACATGGGTTTTATAGAACAAGTGAAAGTGTCATCAAGACCGGCACACACGACAAGTAATATGTGCTAATTAGGTGTATTGCTGCTATGCGATATTGATCAGGCTCCAACAAGTTGTCGTAATAATTGCTGTAAGAATAAATGATATAAAAACTGAATACTTCATTGATGGTATGCCCGTAGTCTTGATACAAATCGTAGTTCAAATATTGTATAGCACCGCTACTGTTGACGCCGACCTGAAAAAAGTGGGTAGCTGTCAATTGTATTGAATACCGACTGTCTTTATCATCTTGTTATAAAATACGGTTTTGGTAACCTATTAGTGTGGCAGTCCGTGCATACTCGTATAATAGGAAAATTATATTGTCATGGTCGAGCAATTAAAGAAAACTAAATTAAAACAATAATTATGATGATTGAATTTTACTTCAATATTAGTAGTACTAAGAAGCTTTTTCCCAACTGCTCTGGTTGTAGTAGACAACGGTTGAATTAATCTGCATGGCCTGTTTAACTTTTGAACAACGAGGCCACTACAGCCGATTGAATGTTTCGAGTTATTTTCATGCCGTAAGAGCCGCCGACGCGTCGAACGTAGACGTCAATGCTGAAAATAAATATTTCATTATGATATTTAATATGTGTATTATGTAACCTATGTAGAGTTGATGGAACGATTGGCACAATAGATCGACAAATTTTTTTTGAGCATATTTTATTTACCAATTTTGGTCCATGTTCAAAGCTCTTGACAACAATACCTGCACGCCATCTATTCAATGCGAAGCCGTGTAAACCTTCATTCCTTCTTCAGTAGGATGAATAACACAAACAATATTCTCCATTGGAAAATGATACTGACTGTACATCGTATAACCTCCTTTGATCACTTTGGTAACATCTCCGCCAATATCGGTAGCATCTACTGATTCGTATAATTTGACTCTGTTAGGATCTTTAATAGCTTCTTTCACATCGAGTACTGGTTTAGTAACATTCTTATATTCAACTACAATTATTTTTGCTACTTTTACTGCGATACTTTGGGTCTCTGCTACGATGACTCCATAAGGCTGGTTAAAGTACTGCACCTTACCGTTACAGAATACTTCTTCATCTACTAGGAATCTTTCACCATCAGTTGGTGTGAATGAATTGTTACCTGGTATGTCTTTTGCAGAGTAAAATGCAATCTCACCTGGTTCATTCTGCGATCAAAAAATGTAACAATTTACCGATCCATTTAAAAGAACAAAATCCTAAAGATGATAGAAAATAATACATTTTTAATCACCAGAGCTTGGGTTAATAGACACTATATTCCCGGTTCCAACAGTAGTAAGCGCAAACACTGCAAACACTTCGTATGGCTGTGCCGGTAAATCATCAGAGTAAAATGCTTCTCCTGAACATTGAATCTGAAACCACAATGACATAAAATTTATAATTCATTTGAAACTCATTCAGTACCTAGTCTGGGCACATCTGTTTAAAGTGAGAATCTTACCAATGCTTCTACTTTCTGAACAGGCTGATTCAGAGGATATTTTGATGGATCCGTCTCATAATATTGTCTTCCTTTCGAGACAAGTCGTGTTGCGTGAAGTTTGATAGAACCAGTTTTATAGCGAGAACTAAGAATGTTCTCAGGACACAATGACAGTAGACCCTGAAAAGATAAAGTGTATTGCTGGATCCAACTGCATTGATAGAAGCGCATATATTCAAACACAAATCATTGTCAATTAGCAGGTTTTTTAAACAGGAAAAGATGCAGGACTTATTTGATACATTATTTTAAAATAATTTTATTACCTTATAAAATAAACCGAGTGCCAATCTTCGTCTAAACTCAACACTGGGTTTTGGTGGATCTTCTATTACTACCAATTCATCTTCTAAGATTTTCAAAACAAATTTCAGAGTTTCTTTTTGAACAGCTGGTTTCCAACCAAGTACTGTTCAGTTTTGTATGCTCTGGTAAATAATGGAGAAAGACCTCTGAAGACCACCCTGGAGGTCACAACTATATCGATTTTGGACAGTTGGTTGGTATAAAAAGCCTGCGCTGACAATCGCGTGAGCACTTGTACTTCACGGCATCACCTGAAAATAAGAAGTAATTATAGAGTTTATTATGAAATCAACTTGACCATAATAAGACATAAAGAGGAAATTCGTGAATGTAAGTTTAAATATCTGAGAGATATGAGATATCTCGTTTATATGAAAAGGACATGCCATAACTATCAATAACCAAGGCACTCTAAATCAATCTGCAATCAACTATGTTGGGGTTGGCTTCTAGTCTAACCTAATGCAGCTGAATACCAGTGCAAAAGAACAGACAAGAACTTTTGAAACTCACATTTAACTTTACATTTGTATTTACTTCGTGATTATCACACTATTGCTCTTATGATTCAGGAACTCTTAGTACAACACATTCAGTACACATTAGCTACACAGATGTTTGTTTCATGAAGTGTTAATAAAGAGATGACCAAATGATTATCATGACTTGTTCTAAAATAAAAGGTTTACCTTGAAAGTCTCTATTCGGTGCATGTTGCTCAGAAGAGGCAGCATTACATTCTGTATGACAAATCCTCTCATTTTTGTTTTTAAAAACTGCTGCGTCGTCACAATTTTCAATTTTTTTGTTACAGTTGACCGAAAATAGTTTAAAACATTGTTTAATTTATTTACAGTAAAAATCAGTTTACTTCAAGAGTTACTAAAGTCAGTCGCACTGTTGATTTTTATTTAATAAATATTTATATACATTTTTATTGTGAAATAAAAACAAAACTATACTAAATAGAACTAACATTTTGTGGTTCGTCAATCCTGAGGAACACTCTTGTCAGTTAAAAAACAAGAAGTAGGAAAAAACTTATCGTACATACATACTTATTTACCTAGATTAGCTGGGCCCCAACAGTTTCTAGAAGTAGAAACAAGTCGGAAGGAAAAGAATTGGGCGTATGTTTTATCATTAAATTCCCAGCTATAGTTCCTACCTGAAAGTAACATTTGACATTCATATCTATATCTATATACTAATAATAAAGCTGAGGAGTTTGTTTTTTTTTTGTTTGTTTGAACTCGGTAATCTCTGAAACATCCAGTCGGATTCTTTTAGCATTTGATAGCCCTATTCTTGAGGAAAGTTATAAGAATATTGAACATCTCGTTGCGAGCCTTAGGAGCCGAGCAAAAAGAAAAAAGTTCAAAAGAACGCTAAGCAACATAGGGTGGGTGGGCGATAATTCAACGCGGACGAAGTCGCTGGTAGAATCTAGTATTTTGAAATTTGTCCGGCCACACTGAAGCATAATTTACAATGAAGTATTGAGTTCGAAAGTGCATAGAACAGTTTAACAAAAACTTGACAGTCGTAGTTACACATAGGTACCTATAGTGTTGGCAACTGGCACTCTGTGGCACTAGTGACAGTTAACAAGAGAAAGCACTTTGATTGGGATCACATTCACGACTCTAGCCAAATAACAGTACAAACATTTTCAATAGTAAACCTACTGTGGTAACTATTGAATCAATAGCATGTAACAATTAATCAACGAAACAGAATTGAAATCGTCATTAATTTAACTGATTTTAAGAAACAATTGTGACCAATAGTATTAACATTAAATTGAAAACAAAAAATTGGATCATAATCCACAAATCTAGCCGAATAGCAAGACCCTGTGCAAACTATTTGGGAATATGCAAGAAGGTAATTCAAAACTTTTTCATTATTTCAATATCCATTATAAGAAATAAATTAATATTTTTTTTTTCATTTTATATTGCATTAACTACTTATTTTACAATTATTTTCATTATTTTTACGGAACTCAGGCGAGAAGTAAAATGCCATGTTAATAAGCATCAATTCTTAGCAATCTGCTTGAAATCTCACTGAGCTTCAGCTTCAGCAGCCTTCAGCTTGAATAAAGAACTAGAAAAAAGATGTAATCGTGGAAAATGACGTCACATCGTGGCAATAACGGACGTTCGAACTGTAGTAGGAAATATTTGGTGTTTAATAATTTTTTGAAGCAACAAGCAGTAGTTGAGTTTGACTTTTAATACTTTGCTTGGGTTTATATCACTGTCTTCCATTGATGAAGTGAAAAGAAAATTACATGCATATTCCATAAAAAATGTTGAGCAGAGTGAAAATATGATCTTTGAATAATATCATTAAAATAATATTGTTGATTGAAAGAAGTACTACAGGATCAATGCAAACGACGATTTTAAAACAGTGTACTTACATTTCTAACAGGAATATGAGCAACCTTCTTTATATGATCATAAAACTTCTGCAAGTACGCAAAATACTCCTGCTCAGCCATACTTTTGAATATTTCCAATAGTTCTGTCAGTGTTACTGCAGCCCCTATGATTAAATTCTGATCCATCTTGTATCCTCTAAGTTCAGTGACTCCATTTATGTCAATGAGAATTCTAGGATATTCCTGTATTGGGTAAGCTCCTGAAAATATATTTAATAAGTAATAAATAATTTATTAGGTTCGAAAACCTCGTGAAGGCCGCAGGAATCAGCTGGATTCGAAAAGCACAGAACCGGTTGTAGTGGCGATGCTTGGGGGAGGCCTATGTCCTGCAGTGGACGTCTTTCGGCTGAAATGATGATGAGTATGATGATCAACTTATTGAGTGAAACTTTTACTTTTTATAACCTAATTATTATATTGACAAGTACAAAAATGATAATGAATTATTTGGAAAAATTAACAGCAATATTATATTCTTGTGCATTCAACTGTTGTTTATTATGACAATACCAATATCCATAACATACGTATACATTGAAGAATTACAGATAGTGCAATAAAAAATCACTGATTTATTGGCGGTATCGGTATTAGTATAGAACGCTAAATCATAGTCCTGAGCATTGAAAAATATTTGGGTATCACAACTCAATAAAAATAAAATAAAACGTATACAATTCGGTTAAAAACCCTTAAGAACATCGAATAAAATTTCGAAACAAACATTGTTTAATTATTTACAGTTGAATTTATCATTTACGTAAGTAGACGACTTTTCAACCTCCAACGGAAAAAGTGGAGTGTTATAAGTTTGTATCTGTGTGTCTGTCTGCGCCATCATAGCTCCCAAATAGCTGAACTGATTGTGGTTTTGTTTTGTTTGAAAGCTGACTTGATGGGAAGTGTTCTTAGCTAAGATTCAAGAAAATCGAGACATCCGTTTGAAGATTATCAGCTCTTTTCCAGTTGATGAATGAATATGAGCATCTTCCACAGATTTGATCGATTTGAAATTTAGTATTCTGTTACTTCAACGATATTAGAATTCTATATTTATATCAGAAGAACATAATAACCTTGAACTGATGCTGCAGCATCAATTGAAATTTGCAGCATACCCAACTCCCTTACCAACTTACAGCACAGGTATCGTGATTGGGCTCATTGGAATGGTTTCAATAAATAGGTTATAGATAGATGCTGAAGAGTCTGGTGATGGAGTAGAAAAGAGAAATGAGGAAATGCTTGTGACGGGGGCTTTTTAAATTTAAAATTTATGCTAGTTATATACACATCTACCTTTAATCATTAAACTAACTGGTAGGTATTTTTGAAATTTGTTGAGGTCGTAAGTTGACATTTTCGCTATCTTTGACCCCGTAAGTAAGTTTAATATTAACGATATGGTAAAAACTGCAACAAAATTAGTTGCGTAGTTTAGACGAACAACGCAGTTACCCAGACTAACACGAAAACCGACTTTGTCTTATACTATAGATGGAGAAACACCACACTTGCCAAACTTATGTAGCACTGGGCACATTACTCGCAGAATAGATCGCCAATGGGGCCGAAAAGTTCTGGAATGGCGTCCGCGTACTGACGTAGAATTGGAAGACCTCCCACAAGGTGGACCGATGACCTGGTGATGGCCGTTAGAATCAGCTGGATGCGAAAAGCACAGAACCGGTCGAAGTAGCGGTGCTTTGGGGAGGCCTATCCAGCAGTAGACGTCTTTCTGCTGAAATGACAATGATGATAACAGATTATCACTTACTTCTGCGTTTAACTCCATTGACTTTGATACAGATTTTGTTCATGTTATCTTCACCTGTCAGTCCGACGATTTTATTCGTTCTTAGGCAACCAATAATTTCGAAAATGGATAATTACAACTGCAATAAAAATGGAAAACGCACGCGTAGACTTGAAAAAACCAATTAAAACTGAAACCAGTTAATCAAGTTTTATATTATTGGAGCTATCTCCTTTTATTTAGCCTTATCTTTTTTTTGCATTCATTGTCTGTAGTTCTTATTATTTTTGAATATTTATCATAATTTATGGCATTCTTTTTACGCATTGCGGTAATCATTATAATGACTTTTAAGTCATTGTTTATGCTGTTGCAATTTTTAAGTGGACATCAAAAGCTGATTTTAGTTGGTAGAAAATTAGTCGGGTAGACTATCCGATAAATTGTTCAGTGACATACGGTCAACAGAGATTCCTTTAAAACCGTAGATAGAGAATTGACTACCGGGGTACATTATAACTTCGACAGCAGTGACAGCCTAGTGGTGTGACCGTGAGACTGCCAAGTCATAGGTCTCTAGTTTGAACACAAGGCAAGCACCTCTGACTTTTCGGATTCATGTGCGTATTGTATAATTATCACTTGCTTCAAAAACGGTGAAGGAAAACATAGTGAGGAAACTGGCATCCATGAGAGATATTTCTCGATGGCATGTGACGCCAAGTCAGAGGCGCATTTAAAATTCTAGCACCAGGTTAGTCGCTAACCACACAAAAAGAAGATTATAACTTGTCTCGTGACACGATTGGTCGCATTGTTCTGTCAGTTGTTTTTAACTCTATTTGTATTGAAACTAAGCTTTACAAGAAATGGTGCCAACATGACAGCCAGGGACAAGTTAAAGTGAACGGTCTGTATATACAGGGTGGCAGGGACATCGACGCGAAAACTGATGCCATGAATTCAGTACATGATTCTGAACCCGCCTGCTTTCAATGTTTTGATCGGTTATTAAAAAAAATATCTGCTGTTTCAAAGTGTACGGAACAACAGATTTTTTTTTAAATAACCAACGATAATTTTTAACGCTGGGGGATTCAGAATCATGTACTGAACTCCTGGCATCAGTTTTCGCGTCGATGTCCCTGCCACCCCGTATAGCTATTCTCTGTCAACGTTTAAAACTGAAGTTTTATTTCACAGATAAGTGCATCTAAGTTCTTCAGGATAAAACAGTTATTTGAAACGTATAAAATTTAGAGAGATGAGATCAAATCCAGACTCCGTGCCAGTACCAACCTATTTAAATATATCTGTGAATCAACATGTCTTTAAAAATTAGTAATTAATTTTATGTGCAACATACCAAAATAATGTTATCAAAAACATGTTTTGAGGTCTTTGCAAACTGCTACCATGACGCAGGTAATGTAGCCACTTTGATTAGATATACAATCGACACTAAAGGCGTTGGATAACGGTCCCATACAAGCTCGGCCTAGAATAGACAAAAATAAAACAATATGTATTATGAAACAATAATAATATTTTATAGCCATGTATATTTTTGTCCGTCATAAAACTTGGTGAAGAGACATAAAACCCTTCCGAAATCCGAGGTCATCCACAGTCTTCCAACAGACTGAATTTTACTCAAATCTAACGACTGTGTCCTGATATGATTCTTTTGCTATTTCGCAGTATAGAACATTAAATTTAGATCTCAAATGGAAACCGGGAAAACGAGCAGTCCGAGATGTGAGTACCCATTGCAAATGTGGCAAATCGTAATGCGACGATTCAGTGGCAGAAACTCGAAAGTGTTGAAACCAGAAATATAAATAAAAAAATACATAGGCGCCGGCGCCGCCGGCATCTCGTTCTCGTTGACGTCCGGTTAACGTGGTGGTCAACTTTATCTCACTATTTATTATTTGACTCGGCTACGTGTGTGCATGACTGTGCTGAGTAATGTGATTGAAAAGTCAAGGAAAATAATTGCTTAGCCAATTGACTCATCATCATCATCTGCCGAGCCATTTCTCAACTATGTTGGGGTCGGCTTCCAGATTAACCGAATGCAACTGAATACGTGTATTTTACATGGAGCGACTGCCTATCTGACCTCCACAACCTAATTACTAGGTAACACGATACATAATAAGACTGGTTGTCAGACTTTAGGGCTTCTGACTACCGGTAACGACTGTCAAAGATCTATGAATGACAGCCTTCCGGGAACAACAGATTAAAGTGCTTTCTAATGCACGGAGGAGTCTTGCTTTGTAAAGGATGGTCACCCATCCACGGACTGAGCTCGGTAAGCATCGCTTAACCTTCGATCGACCCGTGCAGCTGTTATTATTACTTAGCCACGAGCTCCTGCTTAGCTAATTGAATGCCGACTCAAATTGTCGGTAGATTCGATAAGCAGCCAGCCAGATCTTGTTTTTGGGGTTCCGTACCTCAAGAGGAAAAAATAAAGCCCTTATAGGATCACTCGTGTGGCTGGCTGCGTGTCTGTCTGTCACAGCCAATTTGCTCCGAATCTAACCGATTAACAGGGACCGATTAAGTTGAAATTTGGTACACATGTATTTCTGTGACCCAAACAAGGACGTGTAACGTAAATAAATGAATTTTGAATATGGCATCCTGCACTTTGAGGAGCATTAAGAAATTAAAAAAAAACGTTTTGCTGTCTGTACCGTATGACATATCAATGAATATTGCGAGGATCCCAATTTTTTTTTGATAATTCTTTAGTTAATACTTTTAAAGATATTAATGAAAATTGGAGAAAGATCGAAATTACTCTTACGTTCTTTACTCATAGATTACAGGGAAACTTATAAGAAGTCTACGGTCTTAAAATAACTTGGTAAATCTCTCAATATTGTGCGTAAAAACTACATTTGCAGTTGGAATGTACGGGAAAATATGTTTTTCAATTACAATGTTAAGTTTGTTCTTGGGATAAATTCATCCCAACTACGGACACCCTTCAGCGTGCGTAGTCCCACACGCACTTGGGCGATTTTTTGTTTTGAAATGACTAATAAACAACAATTAACTGTCGTAGTGCGTTAATTTGATAAACAAATCATTTCCCTGACAGTATCTTCACTCGTATCTTTACAAACTGTAAGCTCATGACGTAGTAAAAAAAATTATTGCTGTTCAAGAAAGGTGTAGCATTAGTATCGGGACTCTCATCAAAATAACCATCATATCTTTATACCTACATTTTTGGTAAATAAACAATTTCTATTTCTAAAAACCAGCCAAGTGCGAGTCGGAGTCGTACATTAAGAGTTCCGTACCATATTAAGCTCGAGCAAAAAACGCCCTTTAATTATTAACTTTTAGTTTTATTATTTGTTGTAATAGCGGCAACAGAAATACACAATATGTGATTTCAACTGTCCACCTCTTACGGCTCATGAGATACAGCTCGCTGTCAGACAGACGGACGGAAGGACAGCGGAGGCTTAGTAATAGGGTTCCGTTTGGCACCCTTCGCGTACGGAACCCTAACAACTATACCCACTCACTCGTAGAGTATATTTGAATGCACGCCATTGTATGAAGCTTGATGTTTTAAGCTCTGTCTTACATCTAATGTGCATAAAATCACTAATCCAAGAGTAATCATGTTAATATCTAACTAAGCTAAATAATTTTTCATCAAAGGCAAGGGATAGCCCATTAAAAGTTTAGTAAAATTCAAACATTACACTTATTAGGGAACTTCGAACAGAAACCCAGTAAATAAAATTAGGAAAGATTAAGCTCGTAATTAATTTTTTTTTGACCCCCTCTAAATCCTGTAATGGTATAAGCGATCATTTCACTTAAGAGGCTTAAGTTTCTTTATTTTATTTATGGTATCGGTTGGCAAAATTGATTATTTACGTTATTTTTTATGGCATCAACGACTAGGCTCTATGCGACATTTTGGCATAGAAACACATGTAACAAAAAGTTTTCTTAGGTACGTATCTATCTTTTGGAGATGAAGCTGAAATCTTGTGTAATTGTACTTAGTAAATAACATAACTAATTAAATTATCAAGGACAATCAAAATATCATGGAACAAGAACGTTTCCAATGCAAAATTTTATGTAACAAAAGCTTCTTTGTACCAAAATTACAGGGAACTGACGTGAAAGGGGTTATAATGTTATAATGGAACATAGTTTTTGTTTAAGTCCAGTGTTCTCCATAGCCTCCAGTTGATAATTGGATGATGGAAACATGTAATTTTCCCCATAGACCAATTGGTCTTATTTCAATCGGTCCATGGAGCACCGAAGGTTGGAATCATAGTTTTAATTGCGCGTATACTTATATAATTTAATTTGAATCAGCATAAACACTTCTTCACAACACCAATAATATAATTCACGTTTTTATCTCGTCTGCTCGACGTCCGTTTGTCGATGCAGAGATCCAGCAGAATATCAGCATCAGGTATATTTGCCTGACACAACATGCTGCTCTATATATTTGCTTGTTACAAGGAAATATATAGAGCAGCCTCCTATATATAGAGCAGCAAATAGAGGCCTTGAGTTCGATTCCCAGGTCTATTTCTCAAAAGCAGCCCGGTTTTTGAATTTTATGCCCGGTTGATGGCAATAGGCTTGCCCCCTATAACATGGGACTTAAATATAACTGGTGAAATGTGGGTGTACTATCGGTACACCTCTGCCTGACACTTCGTGGAACCAAGGCGTGATGTTATTATACTATCTATCTTACGATAACTGCACCGGCTCCCATACTTCTGAGTACAATATTTTTATTGTATGATTTTGGTATTACATGGCAGTTTCATACTGCATCTAATCTAATTGTCAATTTAATTAATAACACATAAACATTTTGTACGCCGTGTGAGGCAAACATATTGGTCGGGTAAATTTATGTTTTCACATAAATGTACATAATTATTCATGTATCATGTTACTCATGTTTTAACAAATAAAGGAGGACCGGACAAAATGGTCCCCACGACCAATAACAACCACACATACTCGTATATCATTAGATAGGCATTTTAATATAGAGCAAAAACTATTATGGCGGCTCATTTAAAATCGCTGTGTGAAAAACGTTCTGGCAATGTATGGCAGGACTGACCTGGACGGTAGTTAACGGAATTCTTGAATATAAATCACTTCTAGGGATCTCGTTTGAATATTTTCAGATGTATGCATTGCGATGACAAGACAATAATATGGTATCTTCAAGCTCATCTGATGATGAATCTGGACGCTAGATAATGGAACTCTTGAACAGCTACTATTAAACCCACCGAGTATGGGCTCATTAGATGTGTCTCAACGAGTCCTTTTCATTTTACCAGATTACGAGGACCTGATGACTGACCTGGACGCTAGATAACGGAACTCTTGAATAGCTACTAGTAAACCCATCGAGTATGGGCTCATTAGATGTGTCTCAACGAGTCTTGTACATTTTACCCGATGACGAGGACTTGATGTCATTAAGATTAAGATCACCAGAAGTGATTATCTATTCAAAGGGTCCGTTAACTACCGTCCAGGTCAGTCCTGCTAAACATCGCCACAACTTTTTTCACACAGCGATTTGAAAAGAGTCGCCCGTGTAGTTATTGTATTATACTAAAATACCTATCTAATGACAGTGTGGTTGTTATTGGTGCTTGGACCAGCTTCCATACACTTTTGCCGATTCTCCTTTATTTTTTCTTTATCTGTTTTTTTTATGAACAGTGGGATGTTGATGTGTGAATCCGACTTTTTAATGTATAATAGAATATAGATAAGCAAAGCCAAGGTTAAAGATCTGAGTTAAAGATAAAAGTCAAATAAAACTTAATGTAAAAAGTCCTGGTTTTTTTTTTGTTTTGTGAAAAAATATCTACCCATGAGGCGAATCAAAAATATAAGTACTTTCAGTTACTGCCCTCTATTGAAAACAAGCCGTACTTTGTAGATACATGAACATTTTGCAGCTCACCGTTTTTTGACACGACTCGCTCAGCCAACAAAGAACTTGGTTGAACAAGTCCCGAAATCCAGTTTCCTATTACGGTTACTAGATGGCAGTAGTATAGTACTTTAACACATTCTTGCAGACTTGAGGTCTGTGACTGTCAGATCATTGCCTTGGTGGGTTTGTGAAAAACTCACTAGATGGCGATACTTGTACCCTTTTAAAGAAAACCTTCACGCTTAAAAAAGATAATGTTTGCAAACAGAACTGCATCCTTTTACCGGCAATGTGAGGTAGGAAGTTACATGTAAACTATCTCCTTCCTGTTTTAATGCAACAAGAAAACAATTTCTTTGTTTATGAATATTAAGGATCAAGGTATTATCCATTTGCAGAAATGGATAAGACTCAAGGCCTTAATTTGCAATAAATAAATAATGGCAAATAATTTAATTTAATGTTTTGTGTTTCTCTGTTTTGTAACGTTAATTACATGCTACTACTACATGCTATTGAATCATTGAATCAAGTTTTAATTTAAAACACAAGTAAGTGAAGACCTTCAAATAGTGCCAATTCTCAGCGTAATTTAAATAAATGACTTTTGATTTTGATTTTAATGGACTATCCCTGACCTACCTGAAGGTATCTTAAAAGGGATTCGTATCTACTTAGTACAACTGCATCAGCATTAAAACAAACTGCAATGATGGGCACTTTTCTGGACAGACGGGTAAACCTGGTCAAATTAAAATAGAACTATTTGTAACTATGTAGAATAGAACAGCATTTATTTTTGAATAGATGGTATTAGCTGGCGAAACCCCGCAGATTTGATGGGATTAAAGACCGCTGGTATTGTAGTTTTTTTAAATGTGTAACATGTTTCCTCTCGCTTTCCTGCAATCTGTGGGAGTGATTGCGTGAAAAGGGACGGAAGTGTGTAACAGGAAGCCGGGGAAGCGGACGCTATTTGATTTGACCAATGAGCGCGCGCGGTGCTAGAGTTGGCCGTCAGTTGGTACCAATCCATTTTCCGAGAGGTTGGTACTGTCAGCCAAGATGGCAGATGTGTAGTCTCATGTTGGAGCGCATACAGAACAAGTTTACAAGATACATATACCTAAGGCGGTATGGAGCATATCCCTTTTACCCCTTGTTGTATCCAACCATGCCCAACACAAACGGGCAGGGTTAGATACAACAAGTTGCAAACAAGAAGGGATCTAGCACTGGCGTCGCACCTATATGCTTGGAGTATTCCGGGATAACATAAATAATCCGGGTGTGCTAATGGGCTTGTGTGTGCCAGATGGGTACGTGCAGCGCCGACGACGGCCCAACTTGTTCGCGGTGCTGCGCGGTCGAACTAAACTGTTGGAAAATGTCCCTCTGACGAGAAAAATGCGCACACTAAATTTGGTTGCCAACAGAATAGATCTTTTCTCATTTTCACTGAGCGAGTTAAGCAAGGGAAACGTTACACATGTTATGTTTTTAATTTGTTAATCTTATGTTATAAATTATTTCAAACTGATTTAATTACAGACTATCGAATTAGGAGACTGTAATTGTAGTGTATGTATGTAATGTAATGTACCTAATAAATGTAATACATCGTATGCGACTACTGTAAGGTACGCTCGTTTTTTTTTTAGCCTTGATGATCCACTGTTGGGAAAAGGCCTGCCCCAAGTCCTTCCAAGAACTCTTTTCCCGTGTGTACTCTACTCAACTAATTTGTTCCTATATAGATACACCAGTCATATTTGATGCAGCGCACATTACACGGTGAGTAATAATTTTAAACTTTTTTATTACCTACTTTACATTTGCATGTCTCCGCGCTGTTGAATCCTTTAGCGATCCTGAGTGACGCATAAGCTTGAGATAGCGGTAAATCTTAAAATATTTATAGCTCCAGTAGGTTAGAGAGGAGATCGCTACGTTGGATGTCAGCGTAGCATTGCGACATATTAAGTACCGCAGACAAGCGTTTCATAGGCAAGGTTTGAGTCCTTTAAAAATGTATAGTACATACAATCACGCCTTCTTTACCACGGAGGTAGGCAGAAACTACAGAACGCTGCTACGATCCTTACTTATTTCTTTTGCTTCGTTTACGTTTGTATCTGCAGGCGTAGCATGACCACAATAGAATCGGGTTTTGTCGACGGAAGAATAGAGAATATGATGGTCATGCTACCCATGCTCGTCAGTTGCAAGGCGCCACGGGCGTCGCGAGCCGACTTCCGGCCACCGTAGGCGCGGGCTTGTGGATGGTGAGCAATGGGTAGCTCGCCGTCCGATTAGGACCAGTCCTACTCCCTAAGCGAAATCCGTTCGTTCGGCCGTCGTTACGGGCGCTTCGTTCTTAGCCTCACTTACGGACATACCGTAAGTTAGACAGAGAGCGAAGAGCCCGTAACGACGGGCGAACGAACGGATTTCGCTTAGGGAGTAGGCCCCCAGGCCCGGGTCGACCACGGCGCGTTGTGTTCCACGCGTGCCTCAAAGAGATGTCAGCACTAACTGACGAGGTCCGTAAGGGCCAATGCCTGCCAGGGTTGCGAGTTTGTTCGAAAGGGATATCGCGGCCCCGGCACACAGGCAACGGAAGGAACACGGGTGGGTTTTAGTCAGTAAAAGTCTGACACACCCTCTCGCTTTGCCCAGAGCGGGAGAAGTCATTTGATGATTTCCCATCCACAAAAAAAAAAAGGGTGCCAAACGGAACCCTATTACTAAGCCTCCGCTGTCATTCCGTCCGTCTGTCTGACAGCGAGCTGTTTCTCATGAACCGTAATAGGTGGACAGTTGAAATCACATATTGTGTAGTTCTATTGCCGCTATAACAACAACCAGAGCGGGAGAAGTTATTTGATAATTTCCTAACGTCAAAAAAAAAAAAAAGAGAAAGGCTGCCTCCGACTTCCACCGTAGGCGCGGGGTTGCGGACGGTGAGCAATGGGTAGCTCGCCGTCCGATTAGGACCAGGCTCGGGAGATGGGCCTCAAAGAGATGTCAGCACCAACTGACGGGGTCCATAAGGGCCAATGCATGCCAGGGTAGCGAGTATGAAAAAAAAAAACAAAATAAATAAAGGCTGCTTCCGACTTTCAACTCAGGACTTTTAGAACGTCGAAATTACATAAGTTAGTCCCCAAAAACGGCCGGGATCAACGGGACTTTCCCGTTGATTATTCATCAAAGTTCAGTACGTTAGTTTAGTTTAGTTTAGTAGATGTATGTACATCTGGCGGTAAGGATTAATTGGTTCGAGTCCCGTTCAGATCACTTGCTAATAGTTGAGTGGACTTATTTTTTTTTTATCTGGGTACCATTTGAAAGCTCCCGCAGTCAGATGCAACGCGACGGAGACGGTACGACACGATCCTGGTAGATCAAATTCCTTGAAGTTTTCATAGATTTTTTCTACTGGAGTCGTGTTTGGCCTTGCTGCTAATAGTTAAGCAAGTTTAACATTGTGTGTGACAGATGCTGAGAAAGATCGAGCTTCAGTTTTAGACAGAATTATAGATCTGACTTTATACTTAATTTTAGTTTGATAACAGATTTAGTTATGTTTTTTTTTAAACGTATTTATTTATCGCGCGTTATACTTTACACACTTGGCGAATGAAAGCTAGACTGAAAAAAGTGTAACATTTTGACCGTCACAATTCTTTAGCTATAGTACCTATAAAAGTTACCTATAAAGTATACAGTGAAAAGGAACTTTGTTCAAAATTTGTTCCCAGGACACAGCTCAACTTAAAAAAAATGTCTTTTAGTTAATTTGGTGTAAGAAGTTTATCCAATGTATAATTATTTTTATCGTATTTAATAATAATTTTACAATTACATTATAATTTGTATATTTAGTGCCAATTCCTGCTACATTACAGTCGAAACCTTAAATTCCTGTAAATCGTTAATAATTTTTTTCTTTAGTAAAGAAATCTGATGTTTGCATGCAATAATTTGTAATGTAGTGCGCCGTTGGCTAATCAAATGATCAGGGCCAAGTAATTACTACTCTAGGGGGAAGGCAGTAGGTAAATTCGTAAGTAGTACCCTTGCTAGGCTTTACCTCCGTAATGGTCCATAATTGCGACCTCCATTAGAACTTCCTTGTTTTTAACGTTGCATTAGCCTCCTCTTTTCAGGGAATTTATTTCACTATTTTAGAAGGCCTTGCAACTTCTTTTCCTGTGCGGAGTTTATTTTATTAGTGTATTTAAAAAGAAAGCTTTGGTTTCCACTGAAAGCGATTCCGTCACTTTTTTTTACTTTACTAATTAAAACGGTCGTCATGAAAATCTGCAATTTTCACAAGTATTTGACACTAAGGTGTCAAAAACGCTCTGTATTTGAACATTCGGTAAAGCTCCCACAGACAGGCGCGACGCAACATCGATAGAATAATTTCCGTGAAGTTTTCATAGAAATTGTTCCATCAAAGTCGCGTCGCGCTGTCACGTCCTTCCTGTCTGCAAGAGCCTTTACTGTGTGACCGTTCCCCGTTTTTGTAGGAAACTAAAACTTGATATAACCATAGTGTAAAAAGTATCTCTACTTCAGTACTTTGATTTACATTAAGTAATTTTTTGCGGTGTGCTGATCATTTTCAAAATGGAAGAAAATTAAACCTGGAGCTAAATGAACAAGGCATTCGGTAATTGTGTAAGTAAATTAGACCTGTATTGAACTAAATGAAAGAAATGAACCGTCACGCTTGGGTCGGTGACGTTGAATAGGGTATACTCTGTTGCAGTCAGTGGGTGACGCTGAATCGCATATACACGGCACTAAATCCTGTATAATCGGCTTCAGTCGTAAGTTTTCAGTTTTATCACCCTCATCCCTTTTCTTTATTTAGGTTACCAAGCGAAATTTGCAGCTTGATAAGATCTACTGCTGGATATAGGCCTCCCCAAAGCTGCGCCACAACACCCTGTCCTCCAGCTTCCGCATCCAGTCTGTCCCAACCATTTTCGTAAGGTCATCAGTCCATCTAGCTGGGGGGCGTCTAACGCTACGTTTGCGGATACGCGATACGCTCCAGGACTCGTCTGCTCCACCGCCTATCGGTCCTTCGACAAACATGGTCAGCCCAGTGCTACTTTAGTTTGCTTACTCTGAAAGCTATGTCGGTAATCCTGATTATTTTCCAGATAATTTCAATTCTGATTTTATACTTCAAAAAACTTCGAGCATAGCCCGCTCCATAGCGCGCTGAGCGACCTTGTATTTATGGACCAGCCCGGCTGTCAGTGTCCACGTTTCGGCAGCGTATGTCATAGCGGGCAGGACGCACTGGTTGAAGACCTTAGTCTTCAAACATTGCGCGATAGGATCCTAACACATAATCCTAGGGTATACCATATCGAGAGGGCGTGGGAAGCCGTCACCTCCTTCTGCGAAGCAGTAATGCTCGCGAAGGAGGAGACGGAGCGCGTGAGGGAGAGGCAAATGTCGCGCCCTCACGCCCCTAGCCGCCGCAGGAGACGCCCTGGGCGTCGGGAATCCTAGGCCGATTCCCGGCCACCGTAGGCGCGGGCTTGCGGATGGCGAGCAATGGGTAGCTCGCCGTTCGAAAAGGACCAGGCCCGGGTCGACGGCGCGTTGTGTTCCACGCGCGCCTCAAAGAGATGTCAGCACATCGGAAGGGGTCCGCTAGGACTGATGCCTGCCGGGGGCGCGGGAAGTCCGAAAGGGATACCGTGGCAATGTACAGGCAACTAAAGTAACATGGGTGGGTTTTAGTCAGTAAGAGTCTGACACGCCCTCCCGCTCCGCCCAGAGCAGGAGAAGTTATTAGATAATTTCAGAACCTCAAAAAAAAAAAAGAAGGTTATTCCATATGCAGTTTAAGGATAATACGAGTACATAATCTAAATGGTTTTATAAACTAAATACCTACTCAGGAAACCTTTACTTTCTGTAAAACTACGCCGATAAAGTTTTGTGGCGTGCATTGCAAATTTACAATGTTGCATCGCTGGCAGGAAAGAGTTGGTAATACTGCCAAAGTTGCCAATCTGGATGGTTGCCAACACCTGTCCTCTGGCAGTTATCAAATTGAATAAATTATTATTTGCAAATTATGATCAGTTCAAAAATTCTGCTGGCCCTGTTTTTTTTACTGGAAAAAAGTAACTTTAATTTTCAGTTATTTACACATTTACCTACCTGTACCACCAAACACCCCGTTTGAAGGCTTGTGCAGACCAGCGCGACTTGTCGCGCGACGCGACACGAACAATACAATTTCTAAGAAAACTTCACAGTATAACAATAGCCGGTGTCGCGTCGCGCGACATGTCGCGTCGCGCGACATGTCGCGCTGGTCTGCACAAGCCTTTATAGCACATTTTGTTTTGTATGGTTTTATATTATTTTAATATTTTTCTAGCGGTAACAAAAAACAGTCGAGGGGTGTCGACACCCGGTTGGAACGAAGCTCCTTCTGCTTTTGCACAGTTGGCGAATGATAGTTAGACCAAAATAAATGTTACACTTTTTTCGGTCTAGCTCTCTCATTTGCCAAGTGTGCAGAGTATAACATACAATAAAACACTTCGTTCAAAAAACAATAGGTACACTTAAGGGCGCACCGAGCTTATTGCGAAATAATTGCGTTCGTTTGATCCCTTGCTCCGTCGTTATTACTTAACCTTTAGTTATAAAATTAATAAGTAAGATATTTAAGGATTCCCTCTATACATCTCACACTTTAGAACACGATTACTTGTAGTTTCCTCAACAGAAAAAGAACCCAAAGTAATCTCTAAAAAACAACAACATATGCATGTTTTCGATAACGTATAAATTTCAAAATGTGTATTTGTTTTAATAATACAAAGGAAATACCTAAATTTGCGCGCGAACTTCCCATTCATGAGCAGAAAAAGCTCCGAGCGCCCTTAACAAAAAGAGGATCCTAATAATAATGTCAAACCACGGTCACATCACTGACGTCCCCACACTAGATTGCGCGCTTAATTATTAGTGACGGCGAAAATTAACATAATAATAATTATGTCAGTATTTATTGACGTCACAATCGCTGTTGGCAGGGACACTAAGTTATGTGCATTTATCATAATGTGAAAATGGAGTAAAGTTAGTTTAGTTTACTAATAGTTTACAGATTGGAAGTGAAAACATACGTAGGTATTTATAATGGCATGCATTTAATCGCGGTTGGTTCTAGCCTAAACTTGGACTTCTATGAAAATGGCACATAGGTAGATCATGACCTGGGTAGGACATAAGATATCTCTTTATCCCGTTAATAAGTTCCCGTGGGATAATTTCCGAACTTCACGCGTGTTTTTAGTAAACCCATAAATGTATTAATTAATCAAATGAATTGAAACTACTGCCTGTTTATCTGGTCCCATAAATGTCACCACGGAACTGGACTATAACTGCCACGTAGTAAATAGTACCACAGTAAGTGTAATTGACGCCTACACCCTCAACTTGTGGGCTAAACTTAGCTCCACGCGCTGGGATCTAGGAAGTGAGACAATTGTATCACGGAACAATTCAATCTGGCTAACGCAATCAAGTGCACAAGTGAGCTAAGCCTATTAGTGCGCTCTGAGGAAATGCCTGGGTAGGGCTGCGTTTGCCACGTATTTTACATAGCGTAACATTACGCCATAATTCCCCGATTGGTTAAGCAGAAGCACCTATAGTACACCCACATTTCGCCAGCTATATTTAAGTCCCATGTGAGGGCACGCCATTGCTATGAACTGGGCACAAATCCAGACTCCGGGCTGTTACTAAGAAATTCCTGAATACTGGGAAAATCCCAATAACACATTGCGCGACCCAATAGACCAACGAGGTAGGCAGGAATAAGTTACTGTGTGCTAAGTTCTGTTTCTGAAAAGGTCTGGCAAACCTTAATTAACACGAAGGTGTCGTAGAATGCCTCAAAGATGTCAGCGCAACTGACGGGGTCTGCTAGGACCGATGCCTGCCGGGGTCGCGGGAAAGTCCGAAAGGGATACCGTGGCCCCTGGCAACGTGCAGGCAACTGAAGGAACACGGGTGGGTTTTAGTCAGTAAGAGTCTGACACGCCCTCCCGCTCCGCTCAAAGTGGAAGAAGTTATTTGAAAATTTCCCACACAAAAAGAATAAAAAACAGAAAGGTGTCGTAGAACGTAGCTAAAAGTTAGTGGAAGAAGAAGCCTAGCTTTGCATCCCTACGTAGGTATTCTATGTGTGGCTAACTGCACGTCTATACTGTTTCTATAAGAATACAACGTGAAAACATAGGTGAAGTGATCTTGAAGTGAGTTCTCATTCCACCACTGATACCAAGGACACTATTGACAGTTCACTTCACTTAATAAATCGGCTGGTTACTTTAATAGAGCAATAGCATCTTCTTGATATCTCTAGGTACTCCATCCAGCCAAGCATAGTGAATTATGTCATTTGTCACTGAAAAACTCACAAAGAGAATAAAAAAAGAATGAAGAGAAGAAAAAAGAAGAAGAATTAGTATGCATGTTTGTATGTATGTTTTTTACGTGAATTGTTTTAATTTTATGTATTTTACTTTCTCTTTACTCTTACACACGGTGTCTACATCTCTTTTTATCCTCTGTCCTGTCACAGGTATGCTGGAAGAGATTTATTTAAAAATAAGCATCACCTTTGTACGCATTTTTCTATTCTTTTCTTCTTGTCTGTATATATGTGTGTACACAAATGGTTAAATAAAATAAATCATTTAGAAAGACTAAACTTAATTGACCAGCGAATATCATACTTCGGGTGTATGCATCGAATTAAATGTTACATCAAATTCCTTTCATACTGAATTTCTGTTTACCTACGCAGTATGAACGAAAACGCTGCCTGATAAAATTTTAATTATGAAACCAGATTAAAAAAGACCGGTAGAGACCAGTGAGCACTTTAGTAAAATGCAAGTTCTGTGAAATTCATAATCCGCAGAATTTCAAATTATGCGGTTTCCACGAAACCTGCAGCTACTGTGATTAATACTGAACAGCATAATTCATTAAAACTAAATCACATAAAATATTTGTGTGGCATAGACCATTTTCTGACCATTTTTTTGTATTTATGTTTTAATGTAATATTCATAAACATATATGTGCATTAATTTATTGCAATATATTAAATCTTGAATTTTATTTTTTATGGACATTAATTAGTTTTTTATGTTGCAATTAATGTAAATAAATAATAAATAATATTGTAATTTAACAATGCATGCCTTATAAGGTAGATTTTTGAGCTACTTACTATAAAATATTTTTATCTACTCTCTAACCGTAATATTCGAATTATAAACTTCAAAACGAGTTTATATTGACATACTTTATAAACACAATACTGAAATTTAAAAATATAATCATATTATAACACTTTTTTTCTAACAAAATAATGTTATAAAATATATTTTATTCTATTACGATACAAGGCCAATCCAAGAAGTTAATATCACCAAGTAGTTTCCATCTACTTTTATAATGGAACGTTAGCGGGGGACAGCAGTACCGCTCTAGCGCATGCGCGGTGATGTGCAGGGTGCAGGCGCCATTCATATGTGAAGTTGTACTGAATTTCGTGGGATTTATTTATTCTTGATCTTTAACTTTGATCTTTTATTTAGTAGGTTCAATCCCAATGTATGAGTAGATAAAGTATTGTATGAAATTGTATCTAGGTATTAAAACCCCTCTTTATATACAGTTTTATAAACTGAATCAAACCCTGATCCCTGAACCCTGTCTGATTAAGACCCTGTTGAAACACCAAAAATCGCAATAATAAAAACTTTAAACTTTGAGAAATTTTTAGTGAAGCTGTGCTCTTATTATCACAGTTTATGCCTTAACTATTGAATTATCTTAAAGACTTGAAAAGGCTAGTCAAGATTGGCCTAGGTTGAAATGGTAATCCGGGGCAGCGGAAGCCTTATTCGCACCCGCAGCCCCCTGACGCAAGTGTGCGAGGGAACCCTGGAGTGGTTTTAGTCAGTAAGAGTCTGACAGACCCCTCTACCCACCCCAGAGCGGAGGACATCCACGAGCTAATGCTGACGGTTTTCAAAAGCACCATGTGCAAAAAGCAGTCATTCACTTGTACGAGTACTAGTCACACACTCACACGTGTGTGTGCGTGCAATCCTGTATTTCGACCGTAACGAGCATATGATTCATTCCAAATTGTTTCGTATTCAAACATGAGCTGATAAGTCGTAAATTCTGATATTGCCTTTGGCAATATCGGAAGTTGAGTTTTTTACATAAAAAATCCTTAAGTACTAGTCTGACCACGGCCTAAGGAACAAACATAAGTAAATCGCGTTCTATTGAAATGTCAAACGTTACACACGTTTTCTATTTTAATACGTTTATTTTGAGATGTTTGTGAGAGATTTTCAAGTTTTAAACTGGTTTTTAACGAGCTTAAAGCACGGTTCACTCATTGGGAAAGTAGTTGCTTGATAGTTTATTAGGTAGATCATAATAAATTACGTCGTCAAAGGTGACGAACGGGATTTGTCCACCGCAGCCGTCACCAGTACGTCAACTAGAAACGAGATTATTCAAAACGAACGTGACTTCCCGGTGACGGCGATCGTTTGTCGTCCACAGCGGCAGGACTCGGCGGTTCAGTAAATACCTTCAACTGACATTAACGACGGATAAGGATAATAAGATAGATAAAACAAAAACCGGGCGAACGGCACCGGTACGATGGCAGTGTGTGGACAAGATCAAACAAATGTTGTATTGCAATTTATTATTTGCTATGAATTTTCTGGTGTACAATATATATATAAATAAAGGAATTTGCCGGCACATCGTCCCGTCACAATCACAACAAACGTTTAATATTAATTGATTGTACGCATAAACCTTCCAGAATTCATTTTCTAAATTATGTTGAAAACCACAACAAAATTCATTATATAGTTTAGGTGAACTTAGCGGTCACATAGACAGACACGAAAAGCGACTTTATTTTACACAACAACAACAAAGAGGATAAAAAGAAGGCTGCTCAAAAATCTAATAAAAAAAACATATTTGAAAGCGAAAATGTGAACCTACTAAGACACCAATTCCACCGCGTGCGATTTAGAGCTAGTAACAAAATACGAGTTGTACTGGTACGGGACTATATTATATTGTACGTTTTTTGAGCGAAAAAATAGTCGATAGCTAGTCGCTTCGGTGGGACAGGTGCCTGAGTAGAAAAAAAACAAAAACATAATCTGTTCCTACCTTAATTGGCAAATACGCGGAATAACCATCTACTTTACCCGGGGGCAGTTTGTTTTACATAAATAATTGCGTAAACCTGCTTACAGAGCATACTTGTTGACTTTACCCTAAATAGGGTTTTTAAATATAATCTTGGTTTAAAGTGTATTTTTTGGGCTTTGTGGATTTGATAGGATTAGTTCTTCAAAGTTAATGTTTGGCATGGAGGAATATGATTTAATTTTACTAACATTAGGCTAGTAAGCACGGTTTCTGGTTTGAAAGAAAATCTGAAATTAGTTGTTACACAAATTGACTACCAACTAAATTAGTTGTTACACAAATTGACTACCAACTAAATTAGTTGTTACACAAATTGACTACCAACTAAATTAGTTGTTACACAAATTGACTACCAACTAAATTAGTTGTTACACAAATTGACTACCAACTAAATTAGTTGTTACACAAATTGACTACCAACTAAATTAGTTGTTACACAAATTGACTACCAACTCAAATTGTCCGTATATTCAAATCACAACTTTCATTCTTTGACAGTTGTGTATAATGGCTTTATCACGGAAAATTGGTTTAGGGAATTTGCTTAACAAAAACCGACCTTTAGGACCTGGGGGTTTAAAACATAACAATTTATATATTATTATATGTATGAATGATATATTCTATATTTTTACTCTCCAGAAAACGAATACCACAGACAGTCGAACAAAAACAGCTGTTTTGAAGGCCTACTTGGCCCATTGGAATGTCATAATAGTTTTAATTTTCAAACTTCATACCCGCTGTTGATAAAATAAAGAGTACCAAGTATCGTCATTAGGTACGCGCTAACAAATGGCATCAACAATAGAATGAAATAAGCGAAAAAAGTAGTTTTCATTTTCAAAACTTCACAGTCGGTTTTCACATAAATAAAAGTGCCCGTATGTAATTACATAGGTGCCTGAAACCAACTCAAGAAAACCAGAAACGGACGAACGTCTGAAGTTTTGTCTATTTTTTTCCATTATAGAATACTCTTTCTAGAATATTACAACAACACAACTACACTAATTTCTTCATGCCCCTAAAACTTATTTAGTTTCTCAACAACCTTTAACATACCCAATTACCTCGTACCCACTTCTCAAAAAACTAAATTCACTTACTGTAATACCTCTCCAACAAAAATACTCTTTCAGAAACCTTCATACGTTATTCAAAAACCCTTTTTCCTTCAACATATTTCATCTCAATATATTCCCACAAAGGTTGCCACAGTACGTAAATTTATTCTACTCCACAGAATGCATCATTTGGTGTGCCACCTGAATGAATTGACCTCGCGATCGATCACAATAGGGTGTAATCTGAAGTTCTGAACATGTTCAACTCAAAAGAATTTTCAGTTTCAGTGGTAAAAAGGACTCTTTGTTAGCACTTGGGCTGATACTTGGATCTTATTTTGTAGTTTCCTGCGAAAGCATTTTATTTTCATTTTTTAGATAAGAGAAATAATTTGGAGATCCCTTTTCTTATCTTTCTTAAGTGAAAATGTACTTAATATGACACTAACAAAGTCCATTTTAAGAAAATTTTACTGTACCTACACTGTACGTCACTGTATTAAATAAAATGTTGTCAAGCCACTGTACAGTTGAGCACATACTTGTGTGTTTTGCCGAAAAGTTGGCCACCCTTTTGTCTTTCTGTTATTGGGTTAAACAACAAACGAATAAAATAAACAGGCGTGGTATTATGTGTTATGTAACTCATTGTAAGGTAGGTGTCGCTAGCAATATAACAAACTCACGACACTACAACCCCTTCCATAAATGAAATGTTGCCCGAACACTAATGCCTATTCTCAATACATATCCTCATATCCTTTCCTGACACATAAATCTGAACAACGTCGCGAAAATAAACCTTTTTCAGCGTACCACTATAGTACGAACACTAAAAGTACCACAGAAGCCGTCCGGTACGTGATCGTGGCACTAAAGTGGCGGCCGCGTCATAAAAAGTAACACACGCGACAAACTCAGAGTATTGTAGTAATGACAATGAGGAAAACTACTTGCGGTAGAAGCTAGCCAATACGGAGTGTAGAGACTACTTGTGCTAGTAGAAATGGTATTATTTTGACAATTTTGTGAAGTGTAGATACTTCTCCTTTATGCCCCTGGCTGGAGGCTTTGAGTGTAGAAGCTTAAGGCAGCCACAGGAAAGTCCGGTTAAGCAGCTACGACCTCCTCAGAGGTCAACTGCGAGATGCCCTATATAAAAAAATATAAAAAAGTAGATACTTCTACAGTAAATTACTACAGGAAGGGTCTCAGTACGGCGTTACCGTGATGAAAATATTAGCCTGGTAGTTATAAGTTTCATAATAAGCTTGACTTTCAAAGATGTAACACCATTTTAGCACGCCTATTCTTACTAAAAAGGTAAGCAGGTAAGGTTTAATTCCCACGTAATAAGGGGTGCTGTATTGTGCATGACTTGATGATATTTGGCAAAAGCTGGTAGTAGGTACTTGCCATAGTAAAAAATTTAAAGCACGCAAGCCAACCTACCGAAGTAGTTAGTTAAACGTACTATATACGCCATTTATTTTCTTTGGACACGCAAAATATATGTAGGTATAGTAGTATCTATCTTTATTAACAACGAAAACAGGACGTTGTAAATATAGTATTTTTTTATTGGATGGCAATCAAGCAGACACTGTCAAGCAATATCAGAGGCATCGTCGATTTGTTGCCATTTCAGTAAAAAAAAAGCTAGTCTTATATGCCTGTAATTACAACGACACTCATATCCCTTTTTTAATCGTATCAGCAGAAAAGGAAACATCATCATCATGATTTCTACCGAAAGAAATCCGCCAGCTGGATATAGGCCTCCCCCAAGTATCGTTCCTTCGACTGGTTATATGCTTCTCGCATCTGGTTGATACCTGCGGCCTTCTCAAAGTCGTTGGTCAACCTTATGGGAGGCCTTCGAACACTACGTCTTCCTATATCCCAGTTTCATTCTCTTGTAAAGCAGAAAAGGTATAATCATAGTATTTCATCTGACTACGTCCTGAACAAAGAGCATCTGTTACTAATATTGTAGTCCTCTTACCGATCCGGCGACAGCGACCCAAACAAATTTTCTTTCCTTTCGTGAGCTCTCTGCTGACTACAGAAAAGGGCTGTTCGAGCCATTAACAATCTAGGTCCAAGAGATGCCCTTCGAGAGAAATTCAATGAAATAAATATTCTGACTGAAGCCCCACAATATATTTTTTTAAACCTATTGTATGTACACAAAAATATATAAAATTTTAAGAAAATGTCCGATATTCATAGTTTAAATACCAGGAATAAACACAACCTTACTGTCACACGTCTCCACAGAGTAGGCAACTCGTTCAGGGGTCAATGTATACGGTTTTACAACAAACTTCCCATTGACATTCGCAACTTATCCATTATTAGATTTAAAAGCTGTTTTAAAACCAAACTTTTTAAGAAAGGGTAATATAAAATTTCAGATTATTTAGAAGATAAAAAAGCTTGGGATTGAGCTGCTCGTTCTGCTAAGCCTTGTGATAAAACCATAAAACTTGACATTTTAACTATTATTTAAAATTATCCAAATAAACAAGTTTTGTATACACATTGACATTGTTGAAAATTATATACAAAATGTTAAGATTACTTTGTAAAGTATTATATTATTTTAACTATTGTGAATTTGAGAACTATGTGGATATTTTTTTTCTTTATATATTTTTTCTTTCTCAGTTAGTTTTAATGATGTTCTGGCAGTTTGAGTAGTGGATGCGGCCTACCCAAATGTCCTTTCTTTGGTATTGTTCGTCGAGTTGTGCTCCTTAAGTTCTGATTTGAGCTCTACATTGACTGACAAATGCTAAAGATTATGTCTGGACTTTAAAAGAGACTGCGACTTCTGAGTTTGTTTCGGCCTTTCTTCTCAGAGTCTGATATGAAACGCCGACCTCATCTTGCTTATTTTTTTTAATATGACTTGTAAAAGGGATTACCATATCCTATTTACAGAATAAACAATTTCATTTCATTTTATTTCACTAGCAAAAACAAATTTGGTCTCGAAAATCCGGTCACACAGTGTACAGAGAAGCTGATCAGTTTCGTCTGTAACCTTACTAAACGATAAATCAAATATTTACCTAGTTTCTAACAAAATCCCAAGTTTTCATCGCAGAAAATTTCATATTTCTAGTAACTTTCCCTTCAACAATTTATTCGTTTGAAGTTTTCTTTAACAGCTGTATGTACCTACGAGTATTTGGAAACTACCTTGATTTCGACAGTTTGGTAACTACTTACACGCGATTGAAAGTAACCTTGTAATGGCTAAAAGTTTCGCTACTCGTTATAGCAGAAACTTTAACGAAAATTTTCATTTATTTACTATGTCGCCTCCACAAAAAATATATGGTCTGTTCCAAAAGACTTTAATGAAAATGTAAACAAATGGATTAGTAAAAGTACCTGTCGAGTGTCGATGCCTATTTGTAGTGCCACTAACAAATTGAGTGCCTTGGTTTGATTATTTGAATACTTGAACGCGAAATTTTAATTCTAAATCACCTTAAAGATGTTTTTCAATTAAGGTTTATTCTGTAACCTAAATTGTCGTCGATGATTTTTCAATTACAATAATTTAGTAATGTTTTTCAAACAATAAATTGTTGGAAAAGTAGTACAACCTCGTAGAAAAAAAAAAAACTATTGATTATAATGCTTGTTTTTATCTTTTCAGTAATGTGTTTTTGCAGTCGAGTTTTTTTATTTATTTATGACTTTTTTTTTTCTTTTTCAGTTTTGTCATTTCAAATTACAATTAAACATATAATTTGTATATATTTTTGTAATCACATAGGGTTGGGAGGTTTTTTTTTTGTTAAATCGTACATTTTGGCGCCATTTTGGTTTTTAAATATTTTATATACCCAGTGACACTCGCGCAATAAATACAAATCTAGCGACATAATTATCATTTATCAAAATCGGTTCAGCCGTTTAGTACTTACGAGGGAACATAGAGCCGGACACACAGACACACATGTATACAGGTCAAACACATAGCTCACCTTTTTTGGCTTCACCGCAGTAGAGTAAAACCAGGTTAATGGGCAATACAATTATGTATTTCATTAATTTTATGCAAAAGGATTTCAAGTAACTTGACACCCGTCAAAACCAACTCTCCTGTCGCAGCTCTGCTGGAAGAAATTTCTGTTAAAATAAGCCGTACCTTTGTGTATTTTCTCTACTATGTGCTTTGTGTATTAGTACATGAATAAATAAATAAACCAATATCTAACAAAAAACTTCGTTGAACTGTAAAAACATTAAACTGAAATTGAAACCATTCAGGGACCAATACGAGGAAATTGGTTTAATAATTAAATATATGATTTATAATCCGAATAGCCAATAACTATGGAATACAGTAGAACCCTTTAATATATTGCATTCATGACAGTGAGTGTGCTCTAAAAGCACATAAAAAGTGCATTAGAAGCATATGCGGACTTAGACAGATTGATACATGTAGACCAGTTTTCAAAAGGTTGAATATCTTAACCCTACCTTCATTATACATGTTTGAAGTGGCAATGATGATAAAACGCGATATGGATAAGTATGAAACGTTGAGAAGTGCGAGACACAAAACTGAACTTAAAGGCATTAAATGTAGAACAGTAAAATATAAATCGAGTGTATTTGGTATTGCAGTTAAAATCTATAACAAACTCCCAAACCGTATCAAGAATATCTCATCATCAAATACTTTTAGATTAAAGCTCAAATAATTTCTCGTATTTAAAACGTATTATTCAATTAATGAATTTCTTAATGACCGAATTATTGACCAAAATTGTTTTTGACTTATTTAATGTAAATTGTAATAATTATGTCTAATAATGAATGAAGTATGAGGTCGACTAAAACTTGACATGTTAAACTTATTTTTATTTTATATGTTTTTGACTTATTTAATGTAAATTTTACAATTATGTCTAATGAATGTAAAATGACCAATGCAATGGATAGTAACCACCAACAATTAAGAGTGTAATTGTATTATTATTAATTATTCTTTAACATAGCCAATAACATTGACATACATATAAATATTGTACACCCCATGGGTTTATTACAGTGATACAATAATGCTTATTTTAAGAACTCTTTTTACCTGTGAGAACAATGAATAAATGAATATGAATATGAATTTCAAAGGGAATACTAAATTGTATTGTTATAATGTGTAATTTATTTTATTAAAAGAACAATAGAAGGAAGATCTAAGATGCAGGGACAGACAACCCTTTTGAATTTTGGTAATGGTGAAATGGTACTTAAAATCTGAAGTCTTTTGAAAAATTTGGGTGGAAAAATTTCCTTGGGGACCAATGTGTAATTTTGCAGTTGACGCGAGTATAAACTGATTGACCTTCTCTTGTAAATTTTCAACTCAAACGGATTACTCTAATAGAAACTTTACAGTTGTACTCTTAGTAGGTACTTTAGGTTCTTCTTAAGCTAGACGCGACTTGGGTTTACTGGTCACTTTATTGTTCATATAAGTTCTAAATATATTATTACTTAGAAGGAAGATGTCCTTTAGTATTGCTAGGTATAAACTTTATATAATAATGAGGTAAGTAACTTTCATTAGTGACTATATAACTTGCTGATGCCGTAATTAGAATATTATAAGCTAGTAACCAAAGCAGCCCAAGGTGCAAAATCTAACACTATTATGATTTAAGCACCTTCTTTCTATAAAATAAATGTTTTGACTTCAAAATGGTTTGCCAAGAACGGCCTTACCGAAAGCCTTTCTAAGCACTACTTTGGCGTAGCTAGAAAGTGCAAAAAAAGACAACTACAAACTCAGTACTTTCTCAACTAGGTTCATTTTACGGTACATACTTGAATCATTCTCTTTTCAAGCAGCGCATGTCTCAGAACATTTTACGTCAAAACCTACTGAAAATATTGAAACCTGAAAGAAAACAGTATGAAAGTACAACACGTTTACAAAAAAGTGGGGACTTAGTTTTAGTTTCATAGATGTATTTATAATATACACGACAAACAGTTTTAGACGACGTCCTATGTTTACGGGAGACCATGGTTTGGTAGAATTATGTTTTTTTCTATAACAATTTTTTTTCTGTGTTCTGTGTTCGGTTTTTTTACCCGACTGCGTGACGCAAAGTAGGGTAATGTATTTATCAGCAATATTAAAAAAAAAAAACTTGTCCGCTCCGAATAGGGCACATAGGTACTGCAATAACATTACCAAAAAGTGTTAAAAAATCGTATTATTATTGAAAATAATAAAGCTATTGCTATTTAAAATTCACGTTTTTAGTACTAAAATTATCCCAATTCCATTAAAAATGAGCAAATTATCAACAGGGGTCATAAGATATGACTTGTAGACGACCACTTAACGATAGCCGCCCGCGCCCCATGTATTATCCCGGTAAAAACCCCGTTTGAAAAAAAATGCGGGGTTCTTTTTTCCTGCAAATTACCACAATAGACTCTCAATACCATACTTAACGGCACCTTCACGGATCGGACAGCGTTTTTTTATTATTGTACATATGTACATATGTATGTTTGTTCCTTTGTTGCGTTCGCGTTCTAGATATCAAACGCGTTGGCCGATTTTGATTTTTGTCACTCGATTTATCTTAATTTTGTGAGTGTCACTAAAGACATGACATCAAAATACCCACTAACTTTTATATTGTATTCAAAGCACCCTTTACACAGTACACCTATTATTTTCATATAAACGATCATTACTTATATATATTTAATGTATTTAAGTAAAGTGTGCGTGCGACATGCGTATGATCGATTCATATCGTTAAAATTTATGTCAGTGATTAAATAATTAATGAATTGGCTATTATTTACAGCTGCCATTATATTAGCTACATGATTCAGAACAGATTTTTGGTTCTTTAAATAGAGCATGTATCAGAAAGGTGTGATCATATTAAAGGAGTAAAAAAATAATCATTCGTCCCGTAGCATTTGGGTCGAGTTGGTATTAGGCTGGCTTCACAGCTTTGCCGTACTGGCTCCCGGAACGGAGACACGTGAGGCGCTTGAACATTGTTTCACAGCGACGCGGAAGGTCCGTACGCGACCCGCTCCGGGTAGAGTCCGTTAAACGTATCGCACTCCTCATTTCAGAGCACTGCGGGCGCTACCCGTACGAGTCCCCCGTGTACGGGCAGCCCGTGCGGATCTCCCGGACAACTGGGAAACCAGCCTTAAAGTTTTGTATGGGACAATAATAAGGGAAAAAAAGTTTTTGATATAACGATGTTGATCCCATGGAGAAAGTTGTTCAGTTTGATAGTCTGTACCACACCCTTAAATATTACCTCACCTTTCTGATACAATATGCTATTTAATTTTCTTGTACATAAAACAAACTTTGTCTCCTTCACCCTAATAAATGTCGCCTCTCTTTGTACTGCTTCTGAATTTGTAAAAAGATCCTATGACAAAAAAAGTCTCATCACATCTTGGACAGATTTCCAATATCGATATTTTGTCTCCGAAAGCAATGAAACTTCCTTTGATTTCACACTTCATTGATATTTTCCTGAACTTATTCGAGTATTTCAGTTGAACCTATACTTTTAAAGCGGTTTGAACACCTTTGTAGCTTTGAAAATGAAATACTGCTTCCCGTGTTCGTTTAGAATTCCTTATTGCAGGTTTTTCGTTTTGCACAAATCTCTGCTTTGTTTGTAACGAAAGAATACATCCTATAATATTAAACAATTATTATAATTAATATTTATTACAATTATTATTATTATTTTTTAGGGTTATTTATTTTAGAAGTATGTATGTAAGTTTATTCTCATATTGTATGTTTATAGTTAAATTAGCGAATAATTAAGTGTTTTTATTTTAATGTATATTATTTTCTCTTCTAATCTTACACACGTTGTCTAAATCTCTTTAACTACTTTCCTATCGCAGGTATGCTGGAAGAGATTTCTTTAGAAATAAGCATCACCTTTGTACGTGTTTTTCTGTTCCTTTCTTCTTGTCTATTTATAATGTGTGTACATAAATAAACAAACAATATTTGTAGGTACATTTGTAATCCCGTTTTCGAAAACGGCTCTGACGATTTGGATAAAAGTTGCAAAATAGGGGTTTACGGGGGCAAAAAATCGATCTAGCTAGGTCTAATATCTGGAAAAATTATTTTCTATAATTTCACAGCCTCGGGAATGTGATACAACGTTGGTATACGTGGACGATATGTTTATCTATTTTCACCCGAGCTCTGCTCGGTCGAACAGGTACTAATTATCTACACGAAGTCAATAATTACAATCCCTAATTTAAACGTCAACATTAAAAATAACTTAGATATCATGATCGGTAATACATAATTATTAACAAAGTGTTTTATGAAAATAATACAGAATTCCAATGTATGAATACAATGTTAAAAAACATACGTTAATTCATCAGAAAACTGAAACCTTTAAAATAATTAAATTCAACGTTATCATTTATCTTCATCATTCGCTGGGATACTAATGAATGCACTGAGGGTTCTATTATTCATTTAAAAGCTTTTTGGCGAATAATTTGTGTATTTATATAACGAAAGTTTACGGTCAATTGGTCAAAAAGTAGTGCATGTAATGTATGTATCCTTTACTAGCTTCTGCCAGTGACTTCATCCGCGTCAAATTTCTTGGTCCTCCGACCCACAATGTCACATCGCATCGCCCGCCTGCGCGATTACTTCGTTTTCGCTCAGCGTTTTTTCTGACTTTTTCTTTTTACTCGGCTCCTAAGAGCCGTAGCGTGATGTAAAATAGCTTATAACCTTCGTCAAAAATTGTCTATCAAATGCATAAAGTTTTTTTTTAAATCCGACCGGTGGTCCCAGAGATTAAAGTATTCAAACAAACAAACTCTTCAACTTTATTACAATTAATAGTACACATGTATTTCCCAAGAGTGCTCATTCTAAACATTTTGTATTAACCGTTTCTTTAAAATAACTGGCGAAATACTAGACTAACCTACTTTCTTGCCAACCCCATCGGAGAAAGCTAGCTTGATCATAACATTAAATGCGGAAAAAAAAATATTTTTATTATAAATTATCAACATACAAAAAATTGTGGACTTTCCTTGTTTTCTACAGAACTGTTTTCTACAGAACTCTTGGTCACCATACTAAGCTCGTCGAAAATTGACATTCCATTCATGAATGCAATATATGCAAACTTTACATTGTGTTGTGAAGTGCTTGTGCTTACGTTCAGTAGTTCAACATCGTTTTACTTAGAATATTAAGTATCAGAAAAGTTTTTAAAATGAATATTTTATGCAAGTTCTCTATAGTTGTCATCTAGGGCTAATAATAATTGCGTAACACACTTCCAATCAAAGAAAACTTTTGAAGGAAATAACAAATCCATTACTTTATAGTTTTAAAAAGATCGTCTGCTCATAGATAACGCAATGAAAATACTAAACTATCAAAACTCCGATCGATTGCCATTTTATGTGACTTACGCCGGCCGATCTTTTGTTGAATCAGGAAATCAGTTCCTTCTAAGAGACTTTATTTCAGTCGTGAGTACCGATGGGGAATTGTAGAAAGTATATTTCTTGGATGCACTCAATAAAACGCCCTGTTTATTGGGCATTGCATTAATCTTTCAGAAGTTAAACCAGAACAAAATAGATTACTTTTCTCTAAGCTAATGATATGAAAGAGAAGCAAGTGAATGATATCGTGGCGGTTGACAGGGGAGAATGGGAGAAGAAAACTTGTTTCACCGACCAAGTTACATGGACAAGGGCGGAAAGATAATGTTGATGATGACGTTGAAGCTGATAAAATGATGATTTATTAATCAAGTCCTTACCAAGAGTTACAGAGAGCAGTGGTGACACAATGATAACGGCCCCAACTTACGCGTTATTGGTAGTAGATTCGAACCAGACAGGCGCTTTACTTTGTGTAAATAATTTCATAACCACTGCTCTCAAAACGGTGAAGGAAAACCTCGTGAGGAAACTAGTATGTTCTAGAACCAATATTTCAAATAAATGTGCAAACTCAGACAGGCGCTTTACTTTGTATAAATAATTTCATCACCACTTCTCTCAAAACGCTGAAGGAAAACATCGCGAGGAAACCAGTATGTTCTAGAACCAAAAATGCAAATACATGTGCAAAGCCAGACAGGCGCTTTACTTTATGTAAATAATTTCATCACCACTGCTCTCAAAACGGTGAAGGAAAATATCTTGAGAAAACTGCATGTTCTAGAACCAAAAAATTTAATACATGTGACAGCTAACAACCCGCATTGGGCCCGCGTGGTGGTTACAGCCCACTCCCTTTCACAGAGAGGAGGCCTGTATCCCAGCAGTGGGAATATTATGCATTAAAATATATTTTTAAAATTTCTTTGTTCCTCTCAAATAGAGCACCTGCCATCTAATCTCTTCACCACCCTTGGTTGACTGGTGGAGAATGCCTAAGGCATTAAGTCCGGCTTTGTACTTTTTTGAGTGTGGAAAGTATAAATAAATAAATAAATATTATGGGCCGGTTATGCTAAGCTTATGCTTACCAAGAGTTTAACAGAAACCGTTTAAGGTGTTACAACCATAGCGGGGCAGAAAATTATAAGTACTTTAAGTTGAGAGTTTTGAACGATTTACCTAAGTTACTTCAAGTTGATATTAAGTTAGTAACATTGTTGTTTTGGACTAATCATTCTTTGTTCAAGTTCTATCTTTCCTGAAAACCCTTTAATTCTTGGGAAAAGTATATGTAGGTACTTATAATATTCAGAACTGTGGAAAACGTGCTTTTTCTTGACAAAATATACATAGGTGCTAGGAAAGTAATATAGGTAGTAAATCTGGCACGACCGGGGATCGGACCACAAGAGTAAAGAAACAAAGAGTGCACCTGTGTTGGCGCTCATTCTTGGCTAATATCTTATAAGATTGGGTCAAAATACGGTCGGGAGGAGGATAGAAAAAAGTTAATACGTTAAAGTTATAAATACAAAGATTGACTCATAGAGCGTAGGAAAGCACGTGTATTTGTGTAAAGGGATCACCAAGCCTTTTCATTATAAACTTTATTATTTCATAGATCACATTGCCGGAGTAAATTGGGAGTCCCATTCGTAGACCCAACGATCAAGACGCTTATAGTTCGGAGGACGTAAACGACATAATGAAACATTATTTTTTAGAAAATTTGCTTTTACTCACGGCTTCGCCCACGTTGATGTCGGTTGACCGGGATAGAAGTATGTGTTAATACAGGTTATAAACTATCTGCGTGACAAATTTCATTTAAATCTGTACAGCCGTTTATGCGTGATTGAGTAACAAACATCCAAACATACAATCTTTCACATTTATAATATAAGTAGGATAGATAGCAAAAATACGATTTAAATCTTCAAGAAAAAACCATTCAAAATAAACGAAAAAGTAAAGGAAAACACTTTAAAAAGACAAAATTACACCTTTAACTTTTCGAAGACATGTCCAACTAACGCTTCTGCTAAAAGATTTACCATTGCATTGCATTTTATTTTACAGTCACTTCTTTTTACGAATTCTTCGGCGTGACGTGCGACGTGAGAAATATATTTATATTTTATAAAATAGCTTCAGAAATTCTGAACCTAGTGCAGTATCGGCAGTGCTTTCCATTTAAAGTACTGAATTTATTCAATTCTATTCAATCTTTCATGCTGTTTTTATATACTCGTTTACGTTTTGATGTGGAAAGATTGCATTTGTTTTATTACCTACTTTTATCGTCTTTAGGAGTTGGTGAGGTATAATGGGTACACACCTACCAACTTATCTGTGAAATGGCGAAAATTGGAACTTCGGCCGTCATGTTGAAATGTCATTCCATTGTCAGTGTCTACTACATTCGGGTTTTCTGGTTGTTTTGTTGTGAATTTATAAAGTTTAATATGCCGAAAGCTATTAAAAGTAATGCTGGAAACATTATTCTAAAGGTTAAAACCTTCCATTTAATCAAATATAAGAACGAATTTCGGCAGCGATAGGTTAGTGCTGTCAACTTTCTTGTTATAAATTACCCGATACTTAACTAATTATTTAAGTCCACGAAATATTCGTTTCTATTCTTGCTGCAGGTTAGCGTAACGGTAACGTACATCTATTAGGTAACCTGCTAAGTGAGTGAGCCAACTAACCTGCCAGATTTCAAATTTCTACTAACATTTATTTTACTATCTTATATTTCAGGTGTGAGTCAAGAACTAATTTCAAAAATAGTAAAGGAAGGGCACGCAGCGGAAGAAACTGGTACAAAAATTCGGACACCAGGCTAGGAGAGAAAATGTAAAAGTGGATTTGTGCATGTTGATGACTTTGACATGGGAGTTATACGGTGGAAAGTACATGAATTTTATTCTGCTAAAAAAGAGGTCCCTACTGTTAAAAAGCTTCTAGAGGTCTTAAAGACAGATATAAATTACACAAGACAGCGAGAGAGTCTGCAAAACCTGCTTCACATGGTGGGATTTCGTTTAAAAAAATCTCAATCCAATCGGAAGGTTCTTATGGAGCGTAATGAAATATCAGCTTGGAGAGCTAAGTACTTGCATGCAGTGGATAAAAAAAAAAATCTCCCCAGCCCCGGCCCATAATTTATTTAGATGAGACCACTCTTCGCATACATCGGGTAAATTTTGGCAAGGAGAGGGTGAAGACAGAGTATTGGAGCCTGTATCGAAAGGGCAAAGATATATTATTGTTCATGTGGGAGGAGATACTGGATTTGTTACAAATGCACTACTTGTGTTAAATCAAACACAAAACGTGGTGATCATTATGACGAGATGAATAGTACCAACTTTAAAAAGTGGGTTATTGAAAAACTTGTGCCTAATTTACGAGAGCCATCCATAATAGTGATGGATAATGCTCCTTATCACCGTATTTATCTGAATAAAGTCTCAAATATGAATTCCTTAAAAAAAGATATGCAATTATGGTTGACCCAAAATAAAATTGATTACGGAGAGAATTTGACTAAACCTCCGCTTTTAGAAATAATTAAGAGAAACAAGCCTGAACCTGTATATGAGATTGACAAAATAAATTTTAGAAGACAATAGACACAAATATTTACCACCTTATCACTGTGATCTCAATCCCATTGAACTCATAAGGAGCACAATGACAAGAAAAGTTGCTGATGTAAATATTGAGCACAAAAATGCTGAAATTGGCCGCCTAGTTAGAGAAGCTTTTGACGCTATTACAGTTCATGAGTGGGCACAGCATTGTAAACACGTTCGCAGGTTAGAAGGAGAATACTTAAAACATGATTTGTGCTCAGATAAACCTTTTATTATAGAAGTGGTAAGTGACACTGAAACCGAAAGCGATAGTGATAATGATGATAGTAGTACGGAAATAAGCGGAGTATGGCCTCACAACCAGGATGAAGTTGTGTATGCAGGTTCATCTAAAGATCACAATTACTGTAAACCTGTTTTTCAATCAATTATTGTAAAGCAATTTTTTTATTTTTTATTACACTACACTACCACTAGGTACCACTGCTAATTATAATTAGTCAAATCTGGTGTTAGGGGTTAGGTACGGTCATAACTAAATGCCAGACATCTAGGTACCCCTTGCAGGGTAGGTACCTACTTAATTTCGCATTAAATGAAAGTTGTATCCCCCCGTGGAACATTTTATCTGCTGAATTTCCACTTAATTAGATTACTTTTTTTTATAAAGCCATTGTTTATTGCTCAGAGACTAAACTGTTAGCGTACCTACGTAACTGTAAATTATCAAATTCTTTTTATTTAGTTTATTATTTTTATATAGGTATCATAATTTTTAATTTGTAAAAACTGTAATTCTTATTAAACGATTATGTCTAATGTGAAATTTCCTTCTTGAAAACTTACTCAATTTTGGGCACCTTATATTAATTAGCAACACTGAATCGACGGTGCCGTTTTCTTTCAGTTCACAGATAAGTTGGTAGGACTGTACAATAAATTTAATTGTACAGGATGGCAGGGACATCAACGCGCAACTGTTATGATTCTGGACCACATGCGTTGAAAATTTTCGTCGGTTATAAAAAAGTAAATAGCTGTTCCGTACATTTTTAGGGTCCAAAATCAATCCATGGTAACAGACTGCGCGCCGATGTGTGACAAGATTATGTACACCTTGTATTAGTACATACTAATTCCATGGACGGGTATGATCCCTGTCATTTTCTGTTTATAGCTGAACAAGAATCTTTTGGCGCGTGGCCAAAATCGGAACTAACGCCGCTATCATAGAATTTCACAAAACCATTTTACAAATGTTCACCAACAACGCCCCCTGTCAATATCATTGAAACGCCAAAAGATCTTTGTGATATTGTACCTAAATATTACGATACAATACACAAGCAAGTACACAATTACAAAACTTCAGGATTGCAATCCTACTTTCTACACAAGACAAAACAAGATGACGTGAAGTTTTTCCATCAAGTGAAAGTTAAGCCGAACAAGGAAATGTGTCGGCATGCAAGGCGGGACTATTATAAGAGTTGTAAAATAGGCAATCAAGAACCACTGTACGCAGTTAGACGAGACTCATAATATGGGGGCTATGTAGAGCAAGCTGACAATGTATCAGATCAACAATAATAAATAGATAGAATACTCTTTATAATGTACACCATATTTTTTATTTATTTATTGAACCAACAGCTATAACTAATGGATAACAGTTGTATAATTTAAACATACAGCCAATTACAGGTTCTCACGGGTAAAAACAGAGTAAGTACCTACTACTACTTGGGATTACTAACAAGCACGATAAAAAAAAAGATAAAGTATATATATATATATGGTACCATCATTATACCACCATTTATATCTGTAATTTTTTATGGTGTATTTATTTATTTATTTTATTTCTTTATTTAACGGTTTATGTACACACATATAAACAGACAAGAAAAAAGGAACAGAAAAATACGTATACGAGTGATGCTCATTTCTAAAGAAATCTCTTTCAGCATACCTGCGATAGGAAAGTAGTTAAAGAGATGTAGACAACGTGTGTAAGAGTAGAAGAGAAAATAAAATACATAAAATAAAAACACTTAATTATTCTCTCATTTATATATAAACAAGCAATGTGAGAATTACATAAATACTTCTAAAATAAATATCAATAAAATATATGTACTTACTTAATTATAATGTAGTATAAATTAATAAATACAAAAAAATATGCAACTATGACGAAGTGGAAAGATAGTGTTCTTTCACTCTTCTTTTAAAAACTGCAACAGTTTGGCAGCCCCTAATGTCAGGCGGAACTGAATTCCATAGCCGAACCGCACAATTTTATTTAAAAGCTCCTCGGTGGCATCCAAACAACAGGCATCAGCGAAGTTTATGACATAAGTGTAATTGTAGAGGCAAAGGCCTCATAACATAAGGAAAAGGCGCGAACATTGATCACTAAAGACTGATTGGAGATTTCTGACTCATAATGACTATAACTTCAGGTTTTCTCACGATGTTTGACTTCGTATTCAATACAATTATAAATTAAAGTCACTCTTCATGCTGGTCTATGAGACCGCCTTATTTTTCTAAACTACGCACGCTACTGGTTTTTACTGCCAGTAAAAGAATGTATTTCGGAAGATTGATGTGTTTAATACCTACATTAATATTAAACTTGCATAATTCATAAAGTGATGCCCCAAAAGTTTTTTACTAGCTCCAAGATTTTTTTTTGAACTTAATGCTATTTTAATACCTTACCTGAATTTCAGCTATGAAATTTTCAAGATAAGATCTCTCCGGAACATTTTTGCAGTTATATTAAATTTTGACGGCCCCTAAAAGAGTGGTCAGGAGAATGTAACCTACTTTAATAACGTATAACGTGACCTATTTTAAACACGCTTGAAGGATGTAAAAGGGTATTTTCCGAGTTACCACTGAAAGTATTGACACATCAAACAGAATCTTGACAACATGTAGGTCAGGTATACAAATAAGTATGTCGGAAACACGTTACTGAGTTGACTAATAGGGACGACAGAGTGTACAATATAACGCTCAGACCGGCCGGAGCTCAGCAGAGTTCATTGTTGGCGGTCAAGCAGTGAAGATGTTTAGAAACTGTCATGCATTCCGAATAGTTGTGTTGTGTACCGACGGTGTGTGAATTGCTAGTGTGATTAATTTGATCTGAACTGCAAACGGTTTTTCTATTGCGCAATAACCAACACTACCACATCACGTACATCAATATTACACAGTACGCTCACAGTAGTTAAAATATTACTGATAATAACGAAAGAGACATACCCTCCTCCGTTAAGTATAGGTATTTTACTATCTAATGAAATTAATAGGTAATAATAAATCTAATCAATTTGATAGGTAGTAAAATTAGACATTAAAAAAATACAAAACTACAAATGAGTGTTACCAGCTGAATTAATGAATAAATTATGAAGTACCTAATCTTTTATTTTTTAATAAGTATATTTTACTATTTGGTTGTAACAGAATAAAAATACAAATCTACATGAAAATTACCAGCTGAATGAATTAATACGAAATTAAAAAAAAAAGGTATTGTGGTGCTTTGGGAAATAATTAAATGGAAGTTATAATTTTATTTCTCTTGACCTTATATAAGTTTTTTTAAAGATGGCTATAAACTAACATAGCGAAGAAGGGAAAAAAAAATACAACAATTTTCTGGTCTTAACAATATTTAATAAAAAATTACTTAATCCAAAAAATAAATTACTTTCACAGCCTATTTCTTTTCCGAAGGACCTGCCTTTGCCTCCGATGGAAGCAATAATGCTGCTAATATCCCACCTGTAACAAAAAAACGGGAGTTAGGTTCTATTTTCACCACAAGGGGAAATTCCGTATCTTGAATTTCCGTTCGCATTCTAATCTCAGTTTCAATCTGTTAATACATTTTTGAAGTTTATGATATTTACGGTCGCTGCGATGATATTGCGACTTGAATTTGAACTTTTTTCTATTAGAGTCCGCGCCACCACTGAAGTCTATTTGACGTGGCGCTAGTGTCTATGTCATTGCATCACATTGCACTAAAAAAATGTACATAGTGTCACCATTTTTCGTGGCACGCACTCTAACTTTTGTAGTACACGCCTTAGTATGATTCGGGATTGAAGCCGAGAGTGTTTCATTAATAACACATTATTTATCAGTGTTAGTTTTGCCTGTATGTGTCTATTCTGTACGTGTTGATGGATAAAAAAAAAATTGACAAAATAGGAAAACTAATGTGACGGCATCTACATCGCCACATGCGAACTACGCATCAAAGACCTGACGTCACACAACATCCTGACGTCACACAAATCCTGCATCGCGCAATTAGAGTTTACCGCGCGGTGGACATATATACAATCTCCGAACTTCAGCCTCTGGGCAGTTGCCCGCCAGACAGGACACCCGTCTGGTTCGAGGATCCTGCCTTTTCTATGGTGGATGAGTGAACTTTACACCCTATTTATCACGCCCCTAAACTAACACCACAACAGGTGGTAAATAGCTCCACCACATTTTTATTTTTTTTATTTCGTACACCAACAGCAGTACATACAAAAAAAAATAACAGAACAATAACATAATTATTCCAGTACTGGTATGTATGCCTAATATAGAACACAGCATTCACGAGAAAACAACATCGTAATTATCTAAAAGAAACATAGGAGATCATAAAATACAATCAAGAAACAAAATTCTAAATAAATGGATATTAGCATTATACCCACTAAATAAAATTATATATAAGGTTACCGCGAAAGGTGGAAGGTGAAATGGAATGTGTATGAGTGATATCTAAGATTTAATATGAATTAAAAAAAAATTGGTTGGTTGATGCACTCCGGTACCTCAGAGACTGATCTTCTAAACTTGATCTAGCAATCAAGATAACATATATACGAGTATATAGACTGATTTTTAACATAGGTATAGTTTGTCAGTTTTATAAAACTGTTAACCAACAGACAAGTTCGATTTCTAATGATAAATTGACTCAGTACCTCCTCCCTACTATTTTCGGCTAAAATAGGTAAAGGGGAAATATTTATTTATTTAGCTTTATTATCCTTTTACTTTTTTTAAACATCATAAAAATATAGTTCAAAGCGTAAACTCATTTCTTATGTTATTTGTTAGTTGTATTAGTGCGTGTATCTAATTTGATCATGTTAGTATTTGTTCGATAAAAACCTTGTTCAAATGCCTCCTACTAATCTATCTTTTGCCACGTTTAGCCATCGCTACACCTCGTCGGTGGTCCACCTCGTCTTCATTTTTTTTCAAATTGTTACAGTTTGTGACCAGCATCTGTCTGATACTCTGTGTAAATAACCAACCTACTTCCATTTTACTGAGAGGATTTGTATGATTACATCTCTTGCCTTTGTTCTTTTCATAATCAGTAAACTATTGAATTTTTGAAATACTTCATCAACTTTCTACCCTTGTCTCATGTTAATTTGAGTCGGCGTAAGCCGTGTTCTTTTTCTATCAACTATACTATTTTTATATTTCCTCACATAAGCATCCATCTTTTTCAATTTGAGAAAAATACTTACTGAACACAAATATGGCCCAACAGTAGAAAGTGATCCGGCAGTAATCGATGATGGTGGCGCCGACGATGTTCACTCCGCCGAGACACACGAACCTCGCAAACATCATGCCGAGACTGGTTGCTAAACCCCTGGTGGAGACAAAAGGACTTGTGGGAATTTCGTCATCATCAGTCTATAGCAGTCTACTGCATGCTATGCTCTCATGCGGCTGGTATCTACTGATTACCCTCTTAAGATCGTCACTTAATAATATAATGTTTGGACTTTTAAAGACACCATGCATGACCCTTGAGTTTGTTTTGGCGTTTCATCTTAGCGATCAGTCTGTTAAGAAATGCAGACGCCATATAGTTTTGAAATATTGACCATAAGTGTACTTATAAAAGTGTCTCTTTGTGAGTTTTACCGGAAATAAACATCCATTAATTTCATAATTTCATTTCACTCCATTTATGTATATATATTTATATTTATAATATATTATATTGTACACCAGAGAATACATAACAAAAAATAAATTCATCCATCTAGTAGATTCGTCTAAAATAAAGTAAAGATAGGTAAAGAGAAATTATTAAATAGTTTTAATTGGCCTTATCATAGTCTACAATCTCAGCCAGACAACTCAAATCCTTGAACAGCCAAAAGATAAGAAAACTTCTAAGTTCTATTTTTAAGTAATTTTGATAGGTTGGCAACTTACCAACTGCCTGTCTGAGTCTTAAGCTATCCTAAAGCTGACACTTACAATTATGTCAAGATAAATCTGCAATAAAATCGTTTTTCTTTGAAACTTCTTCTACATAAATTAATTACTAACTTTTTGGCACTGTCCTTGACCTAAAGAAGATAGATATTTTGCACCAGTAAAGAGACTTGAAACCTATAATTATTTATCACTAATCCTTGTCAACTAATCTAATCTTTGCCACCATTTAAAGCTCTGTTCTGATTATACCGACATCCATACCCTATGGGTGTCGGTGTAATCATAGGCACTTACCATCATTTAAGTTACCACAAAAAATATGCCTGATTGCCACAAAAAATATAATTATGGAATCATATACAATGCCGCCCATGGGCATGTGACCGCACATATTTTTATGAATATTCATGAAAAACTATCAAAAATTAACTTTAAAAGGGTATCTTTAATGTTTTTCATGTTATTAACTTTTTTTTTTAATCATAGCGGGATTTTATGGACTTACACTTGGGTTTTTTAAATAAATACAGATTTTTTTTTTTGAATAAAATGTCCCCTCCGTTTGATTAATCAAAGTCGACTAATTAATAAAAAAAAAATAGTTTATCCGATAAAATAAGTCAACCTTTTAGAAATATTATTCAGAATCCAAATCAAGCCAATAACATCGGAGATATCACAAACGCTGCTCAAAAAATAATAATTTAATAACATGATAAATATGTATTAAAGATAGACCTTCATTTTAAAGTTAATTTTCAATAATTTTTCAAGAATATTCCGAAACATATGGGTGATCACATGCCCGGCGGCATTTTAAAGAAATTCTATAAAATACTCACCTATAAGAAGTAGGAAACAAATCAACATAATAAGACCCCACATTCCCGATACAGATGCCAGTCAGCTGGATGGCAATGAAGATCACCATGCTAGCTGCAGGCTGGCGCACCATATCCACCACGATACAGCAGACCCCTGAGATCATGAAGGTGACTATCATGAGGGTTCTCCTCCAGTTGGACACGGCGATGATGACGATGTTGAAGATGGTAAAGAAGAGAGTGAAGATTAAGCCTGAGTAGATGGTGTTCATGGGGTTTGTGTCTATGCAGGTTTCCTGGAATCAGAATATGATAATTATTGATTATGAGGTAAGCGAAGATGGCGTTGTTTCATGGGTGGATAATGTGAAATTGGATCAACAGTTGTTAAAATATTGTACAAATTATTTCGACTCCCAGGCCGCGTCCTAACCGAATGCGGTCGTCGTGCTCTATTATATGAATATAATGTACTCGCGCGAACAATCCAGTCGCGTTTCAACGTCATAATAGGGATGATGCCTGGGTAAAAAAAATGAAATTCTAATTAGTCCGCCAGTCAGATAAAAAAAAAATATTAGACAAAAATACGTATTTTTGCTTTATCATATTAATAAAAAATGACTTAGATAAAACGCATTTTAAGTTGGGGAGTGGGGGTCGCTACGTCACTAGTACGTATAAAATCTACATACTCGTGACGTCATGGCACATTTTAACTCAATGTATCGCCGTAATCTTTAGATTACGTAAAAAAATAAAATATATTTATTATTATATACGTATTTTAATAATCTCAAATACGGACTGAAAACAAATTTTTAGGCATCATCCCTATTATACAAACGAGCGCGTCGACCGCGTATTCTTGCGACGACAGTCGCTTTCGGTTAGAACGCGGGGTCACAAAGTAAATATTGCGGAAGTGGTTTCGAAATCAAAAAACTGATTCTTGGAACTAACATGCCAACAGAATAAGTTTGCAGAATATTGCTTAGAATATGATTTAGCCAAGTATTGTTTTTTACTTTGGGACTCTGTGTTTACTTAAAGTAAATATATACATTTCCTCACATTAAGTTGAACAGGAGTGATGTTAGCCACGATCTTCTCACAAAAACTGGTATCTTCCGATACGGTCGTGAAGAAAGAGTTCACCATCGTCGGAAACCACATGAAGAATACGTTATTGCTGCAATAAAAGTATCGTTCAGGACAGTCTTCTATTGAAGAGTTTTTTTGTGAATGGGATTTTGGGATGTATGTATGTATTTTTTCCTTTATGGTGTATAGACTTTGTGGAACGTCATAAAAAATATAAAATACGTCTATTTCAAAAGTGTACTACATTTTTGTAATCTATCTATTAACAATACTATAAACCCATTTTATACAATTGTACCCACTGCATAAAAGTAAGTAAAATTCACAACTTTTTTCATTCATTAAAGAGATTCCGAATCCAAGCACCTAGCTTTTAACATTGTCATAAGTGCCCATGTAGATTTATGTGCAATTAAATGTTTTTAATTTGAATTTTAAATAACGCTACTAATAGTTCTAGTATCGTAGTATACAACAATACTAAACAATTCCACACTGTTAAATCTCATTGCCTAAAGCTTATTGCTAATTTCACTTCAACTCTGTATTACAGGGCACAAAGAGCACTTCTGCTCTCAATTTCGTATCGATATTATACTAAATGGAGAATAAAATGTTTACAGTATCTAAATGGTATTTAATGTAAGTGTATTTTGAGTTCATGACTTCCGAATTAGCTTCAGGGAGATTGAAAACTCAAAGTACCTGTTGAAGTTTTTGAATTTAATTTTCGTCGCTTTCAAGTAGGATTTTCAGACGAAGAAATTTGATTTGCGTTGATTAAATGAATATAACTATTGTTATAAAAGAAGAGAAAGATAAGGAAGAAATAATTGAAATTGTACTTGATTGCTTTCCTTCAATCCATCTTATTTATCGAAATAATGAAAAGACCTCCGAACGAACGATAAATTAAGAGAAATGATGCTTCTTAGCTTAAGATTATTAAGAACCATCTTGTATCGTTATTCATTCATTCCTTTGCGAAATTATCCTATTTTTTTTCTGTTACACACGCCTGAATTTCCCGAAGGGTTAGGCAGGCACCCTTCGTATGGCCGGTAATTACAGAAACAATTAAAAAGCCATTGTGTCTCGCGTGGATCCACGTTGATACGAAGGGTTAAGTCCCATGTGATAGATGGTGAGCCCATTACCACCAACCGGGCACAAATGCAAACTTTGGCCTGGTATTGATGGAAAACCCCAATAACGATTTGAGCGACCTGGGAATCGACTCCAGGTTCTCATGCTCAGCAGTAGCCTTTGCGATCGCTAGACCAACAAGGCGATCAATATGTAGATAGATGGAATAATACTCTTTATTATGTACCTATAAAAATGTAGAAATATTAATTAATTAAGAGCGATTATTCTGAAAGTGGGCAACGTCGCAAATAGATGTCAAATATTTCGCTGCTTTGATTAATTTGGCAATATGGATATAAGAAATATGGCTAACTAGCGAACTAGAATATTAATTATGAAATGCAATATTTGATATCGTAACACCAAATATTTAGTTTTAGAGGTAAAAAAAGTATTTGAAAACTTTCCAAATGCCTTTTTTACACCTAAAACGGGTACAACACATCAAATTCAATGTTACTTTAACTTCACTAGTTAGCCCCATTTCTTATTTCTTATACAGTAAAATTGCCAAATTTATCAAAACAGATAAATTTTTGACAGCTATTTGCGACGTTGCCAACTCTTAGGACAGACACTCTTAATTATAATTCCAAGTCCACCTGGTCACAGTCCACTCCCTCTCACAGAGAGGAGGACTGTGCCCCAGCAGTGGGAACAATATAGGCTTGTTGTGCTCATGCATATGCTAATTACAATTTTTCATTACTTACGTACTGCAGCAGATTGAAAACAGTAGAAACAATTGCAATGATCTCCACAGCAGCGGCGGTTTAAATATCGGTACCGTCTGTTTTACCACCGAATCCCAGAATGATATGGTGTTGTCAGGTTTTTCTACTTTCGTTAGAGATTTTACCTAAAAACAAAAAACTTACTATGAATAAACTTTATCCATCTAGGAAAGAGAAACTAAGTTCATACAGTTTATATCATTCATTTCCAAAAGTATACAGGAATAATTGATATTAAATCACAGATTACATACCAGTTTTTTGTACAAATATTATCGTCCTGCAAATTATAGTAAATATTATCTGAATTTACAAGATAGCTTTATATTTAAAGAAAAGTTTTTTTTTGTAGCGAAATTGTTTGCTATTTATTTATTTAGAGGTATAAAAATTATGTATTAGGTATGTTGAAACTGTTTGTACTCCCCGTCACTTGTCCTTAATCATTAGAAGACCAGCGTCAGACAGCATTTGTCTGGCATTAATGCTGAAATGAACCTTTTTGACGCAGCCGCACTATTATTGCTGTAAGATTATTTTCACAATTTTATTTTGTTATTTTGTGTTTCACGAACTGTGTCCAAATAAACATTATTCTTTCTTTCTTTTGTTTTCTTTGCTATTGCCAAGTAAAATATATTTGGATGATGTTGTTATTGCTGCTAGAAAACATGTTGATAAAACGGATAATACTTACAGGATAAACACTGCCTTTTCCATGATTATCCTCATACATAGCCGTCAAGACTTCCAAAGCCTTGTCTGTTTCTCCCATGTTAGCCAAGAACTTAGGGCTCTCATGTAGTAAGCACATCATCAGAGAACCAACTCCAAGAGGAACTGTCATGAGGAGGGTCATCAGTCTCCAAGGTCTGTAGGTGGTGAGCAGTGGGAGAGGAATGTTGAAATCCAGAGGCAGGATAAAGTAGGCTAGACCTGTAATTAATCAAATTTATATTAACAAAGGTTCAAACATAATTATGTATACTTTTCCTTTTGTAAAACATTCCCGGTTTTTTGTTCACTCTAGGATTTCTCTCCTCGCATGTACTTTCGCATCAAAACGAAACAGTTTGTTTTTTTTTTGTAAAATTCGTGCATTTTTCAACCTCAGGACCCAAGGCAAATTAATACTTAAGCTAAATACTCAGCTCCTGCACCAATCTAAACGCCAAAACTATACACTGTGTCATTTTAGTCGTCTTACAAAAGCAGCCCACGTAATGTACCCAATGACTACTAAACATTCATTAAATATACTAAATAACTAAATATATGGATCTTGTTATTGGGCTTAAATACGTAGCAGACGGCCCCACAGATCCACCATTTTCGTATGTTCAACCGTCTGCCGAACATCCTGTATATATATATACAGCGTGATATTTTAGTCGTCTTACAAAGGGCCACTCAATGTACCCGACATAAAATACCTCTAGGAGCAATTAAAAAATTGTTACAATATATCAACTTTGTATTATGTTTAGTAGTTATTGGATACATGAAGTGGGCTGCTTTTGTAAGACGACTAAAATATCACGGTGTATATAAGAAGCTAATAATTGATGTAAACAGAATACTTTCCGACTTGAAGTTATTGTGTTAACATAACACAATATTATCTAGCATCCATTCTATCAACATTCGCAACGCCAAAGCCTGATTTACGCGATGCGATAATTTCCTGTGGCATACCATAAGTTCATCGTCATTTACCTAGCCTTTTTCCAACGATGTTGGGATCAGCTTCCAGTCTAACCGGATACAGCTGAATAACAAATATTTTACATGAAGCGACTGCCTATCGGACCTGTCGGTCGATTCTGTAAAAATATTAACGTGAAGCTTAGGTGAAGTGAGCGTGAAGTGAGCTGTCACTGCCACAGAATCGACCGGCAGGGATTAACACTATTGACAGCTCACTTCACGCTCACTTCACTTAAGTTTCACGGTGATATTTTTACAGAATCGAACGGCTGCACAACCCATGCCCCTGCTGCTGGCCTGTAGCATACCATAAGATGAAGCAACAATAAAAGTTGTACCATCTAAACAATACTCGTATTTAGACGATGCAACTCATTTGTCGCTTCAATTTTATTGTATGCCATATTCAACAAACTTGCATCGTGTAAATGCAGCTTTAGAATCAGACCAGACAATATTGATCAAAATGCAAAATAATTAAAATTCCTCACCAAAGCAGACAAAGTCAGCGGCTAGACTGAACACGTTCTGTGTGAACACGTATCTGTTTCTGCGTCTCTTTGACGTGCACTCCCCCAGGAATGTGATCGTTAAAGTTATTGATGCTGTCGAACTGAAAACGTGTGGAGAGAACGTTAGATTAATAGTAATCATAACTTTTGTTGTTTAAAATATTTAAACAAAATTATATAAGTAGTTGGAGTTTACTTCATAGGAATCGATCGATCGGTATGAAAATTTTATGAGTGAAATTTAACTCAAAACCGTTACGTTTTGTATTGTGCTTTATTCGTAAATATAACCAATTAAAATTTTGTAAAAAACATATTACATAACTTACACTTTGACCTAGATATTTCAGCCGTACGGTATACGATTACTTGCACTTAACTGCATCCAAATAAATCGCAAAGATAAGTCTAAGTTATGATTATTATTTCATTTGAGTTATATTAGGGTTGGGGGTTGGGGGGGTTGTATTTATATTCTTGTATACTTGGGGTTAGTTGAGAACTGCGTTTATTTATCCTCTTTGCCTATTGCATATTCAAAGACAGTATTCATTTATTTTAATTGTCATTGACATTTTATTCTGATGTATTTTCTGTGGCATTATTGTGAATTTTATTTTATTTTATATAATACTAGCTTTTGCCCGCAGCCTCGCCCGCGTGGAGGTCGGATATTATCCCACGGGAACGTACTACCGGGATAAACAATATCCTATATATTAATCCAGATTATAAAGTATCTGTGTGCCAAATTTCATCGAAATTCGTACGGTCGTTTTTGCATGATTGAGCAACAAACATCCAAACATACTAACTTTCACATTTATAATAATAGAGGAGGAAGTAGGATGGGTCTTGCCTGAATTAAATTAATATAAATATAGCGCCTAGCTTTTTTTTTTTTGAGCTTGGGAAGTCATCAAAGTCAAAGTCAAACAATTTATTTCAATTAGGCACTTAAAAGGCACTTATGAACGTCAAGTTTACAAAAAATAGAATTGATTCTAGTCGCCCCTTCCAAAAGGTAGTTTTCGTATGGAGAAGAATGGGCAAGAAACTCCACCGTTACTCTTTTAAAATGTTTTCACAATATTTTGCATACATTAATTATATAATTATATGTGAAGACGATGCATCTAGAATAAGATTACTATACCGCGATAGGTAAAAAAGAATGAAAAATAAAGCAATTACAGATAAATTAAATATGTGACAGATACATGGTGCTCACATATTTACAAACATTGTAAAATTATACGATATTCCTAACATTTTAACAAGTAATACTAATAAGTCATTGTGTGAGTTCAAGAAATCACAGAATGTAAAATCAGTGTTATAAAAAATAACAAATACATAATTTAATAAGCAACCAGTTTGATTTTGTCTAGACTCTAAATTGTCCTATGGAGCAGGACCAGCATGTTTCCAAGCATTCTTATCTTGGATATAATCCTCTAATTTGTAATATGCTTGTTTACAGAGTGTACTTTTAATATATATATATACATCAAATGACTTCTCCCGCTCTGAGCGGAGCGGGAGGGTGTGTCAGACTTTTACTGACTAAAACCCACCCGTGTTCCTTCCGTTGCCCGTGTGCCGGGGCCGCGATATCCCTTTCGGACAAACCCGCAACCCCAGCAGGCATTGGTCCTCGCTGGGTTCGAGCGCACGACCTACAACTCGTAGGTCGAGGTCGTTACCACTGGGCCGCTTCTGCTTCTTTTATAGTATTTTTTTATAAAGCGAAATGTCTGACTGAAGCTGCTGCCGAGCTGAATACCTGGCGGATTCTTTTTTTAAATTTTTTTTATTTGTACCTACTATTTGGCGATTTTAAGAAAAAAAAAAACCAGCTTTCCCTAAAAAATCTTTTTAATGTTTTCATCAATGACATAACTGTTATGTTAAAGTCCTAAGAAATAGGGGGCGAGCCCTCAATTGGGCACCAATTCAGACTCCGGGCTGCAACTGAGAAATTCCTGATGAGTTCTGTTTGGCACCCTTCGGGTACGGAAACCTAAAAACTTACAAGCTGGTAGCCAGGAACTTGAGCACCAGCATCATGTAGAAGCTGGTGGAGAAGCTGGTGAGACTGGAGATCATGAAGCCGACGGAAGAAGAGATGAGAAGAGCTTTCTTCCTCCCATGCTTGTCAGCAGTGTAACCCCAGGGTAACGCGAACATGAACCCTGGAACATAAAGTACACAAAATCCAATAAGGTTATAGATAAATCGTTTATTTGGTGCACACAAAAGATGTAGCACAACACACAAAAACACGATTAAATAATAACTAAATACATAATATTAGGAAATAGTTACAAGGTTGGAAAACAAAAAAACCGACAAAATGCGTGTCGGACCAAGCATAAGGAAAGGTTCCGTAGATGGGATGAATTTATCCAGAAAACATACTTAATAGTATAGATGAAAAACATGTTCTCTTATACGGAATGAATGGGAGAACATGTTTTTTCAACTGTAAAAGTTGGTTGAGTATTACTCGTTAACTTGTAAAGACTTTTTTTTTTTTTTGAGGGTGGGAAATTATCAAATAACTTCTCCCGCTCTGGGCGGGGCGGAAGGGTGTGTCAGACGTTTACTGACTAAAACCCACCCGTGTTCCTTCCGTTGCCTGTGTGCCGGGGCCGCGATATCCCTTTCGGACAAACCCGCAACCCCAGCAGGCATTGGTCCTCTCGGACCCCGCCAAGTTGGTGCTGACATTTCTTTGAGGCGCGCGTGGAACACAACGCGCCGTCGACCCGGGCCTGGTCCTTATCGGACGGCAAGCTACCCATTGCTCACCGTCCGCAAGCCCACGACTACGGTGGCCGGAACTCGGCTCGTGACTCCCGACGCCCGGGGCGTCTCCTGCGGCGACTAGGGGCGCGAGGGCGTGCAGCTTGCATCTCCCTCGCGCGCTCCGCCTCCTCCTTCGCGAGCATAACTGCTTCGCAGAAAGAGGTGACGGCCTCCCATGCACTCTCGCTCCGAACCATGGCCTGAACCAGGGCCGGACGCGAGAGATCGCCGCCGCCAATCGCCTCCGTGAGGACACGGCGGTACTCCGCCCAAGCAGGGCAGACCTCCACCGTATGCTCCACCGTGTCCTCCGGGCGAAATTTGTAAAGCCTACTTATCTGTGATAGTTTTCCTTTGAATTTCATTATATATACTAGTGCTGTGAATTCTTTCACATATCCAGAACCAATAATTTAGCAGGAAGGGGTGGGAGACACTTGAGTCTAACAAAAAGTTGCACTTTAAAGCTTAATATTTCGCAAACGGATCCCTGAATTCAAAAATGGTTTTCTCAAACCCAATACCTCAATACCCATGGAAAACGCGAAGAAAAAAAAACATCTCCACTTTACGTTTAGGGGAGGTACACAAAAATGTTTTTTTTTTCATGATTGTATTTTATTACTTTATTGGCGTGATTAATATGTATACCCATGCCAAATAACAATTTAAAGTACTAATAGTTTCTAAGCTAAGCCGTGGACAGACAGACAGACAGACGGTCATGGCGAAACTATAAGGGTTCCTTGTTGAACACGGAACCCTAAAAAACAAATGAAGAAAGCAAGACATTGTGATGACACTATTGGCTATGACACACTAACGTTATCATCATCATACATACAAGGTCTAATTAAATTACACAGCCAAACTCCACAGGCATGATGAGTATTGATATAACAGACTCAACCAACAACACAAAACAAAATAAAGATTTGATGTTTATTTTTTGGTCAACGACCACCTGTAATTACTTGAAAAATTAGTTCAGAAAATCAGTTTTGTTTCTTAAATCTTGTTTAACTGGATAAATCAATTACTCGAGATCCCTTCTTTTGTTATAATTGTTTTTGGGATAATGATACTTTGCCATAATTGTTTTTGGCATATAGTTTATGTTGACATCATTATTTTGTGGGCTAATTTGTTTTGGCATATTATGGAGTTGCATAATTTGTTATGGCATAATATTTATTCGTCTTTTAATCATGAGCCATAAAAATAAACATTATTTATTATAATTTGGGAATTACTCAAAGTCAAAGTCAAACTATTTATTTTAATTAGGCACTATGGCACTTTTGAACGTCGATTTTACAAAAAAATAGAATTGATTCTAGTCGCTCCTTCCAAAAGCTAGTTTTCGTATGGAGAAGAATGGGCAAGAAACTGCACCGTTACTCTTTTAAAATGTTTTTACAATATTTTTTATACATTAATTATATAATGATATGTGAAGAGGATGCATCTAGAATAAGATTACTATACCACGATAGGTAAAAAAGAATGAAAAATGAAGCAATGAGAGATAAATTAATTATGTGATAGATACATGGTGCTCACATATTTACAATCATTGCAAAATAATACGATATTCCTTACATTTTAACAAGTAATACTAATAAGTCAGTGTTATAAAAAAATAACAAAGTGTATAATTAAATTAGCAACCAGTTTGATTTTGTCTAGACTCTAAATTGTGCTATGGAGCAGGACCAGCATGTTTCCAAGCATTCTTATCTTGGATATAACCCTCTAATTTGTACTATGCTTGTTTAGAGTGTACTTTTAACATGAGTTTTAAATTTTCTTTCATTTAATTGTAATATGTCACAAGGTATTTTGTTGTTACATTTAACACGATAATATGTAAGGAGTACCCCATAAAAGATGTATGTACTTTATATAATCCGAAAAATGGTTGATCTATTTTATCTTTATTTCTAGTATTAAAATTATGTCTATCACTTATTTTATTAAATATATGTAGATTTTTTCTTACATAAGTACCTAATATTTTCATAAATGAATTGGCAAGGTACCGTCATAATATTAATCTTTCTAAATAGTTCTCTGTTCTCACTGTTCTAACTTAGCTTAACCGTAATGATTCACCAACAATAGAGGGGATCTGGCGCTCGGCCGCCGCTCCCCTGCAGGCTCGCTTCGCTCGCTCCTCTGCACGCTCGCTTCGCTCACTCGCCTTCGTGCGTTAATGGTTACTGTTCTAACCTAACCTAACCCAAATGATTCCACAGGAACAGAATTATTCATCTTATGATCTTGAATCATTAGCAGTTGTATCTTTACATAAATTTAGAATTTATTTAATTTGGATCCTATTTAAGATCATTACAGATTGCAATTCCTTAAGAGCCACTTTCCGGAAAAGAGATGATTCCTTGGGTAGCTCGATGGTGGGAGCAAATTTTTTTTTTTTTTTTTGCAGTAGTTTAACTTTAGTATTGAATACCGAACAAAAAATGTATTGTCTCACGTGGCCGCCCTGTGCCGTAATCCTATAAACGACGACGTACAGATCAAATACAATATGATGATTGTAAATGATGATAATTGGTTAGCCACAGTCCAGCGTTCGGATGGCGATACAAAGAATTGTTGGAATATTAAAATACCCTAATTTAGGTAATTTTATAGATATTAAAACCAATTACAAATTATAAAATGATAAGTTGTTTAGAGTAACGCCATCTGGGGATAAATGGGTTGTACCGAAAGGACTTCGCTGACAAATAGTTAAGCAGAACCACGATGACATTGGTCATTTTGCTATTTGCTATTGAAGACATTACCTCGCGGCACCGCGGGCGGCCGCCCGTATGTAATGTAGAAACTAAACAAGTCAAAAAGAAACTACGCGCGTGGGATCTGGAGGTCGCGCGAGGCCACCAGCGGCCAACGGCTGGCGGCGATGCTGCCGGCCGCTGCCATTCCGGTGTGACTCGGCCCTTATACTCGATATATCTATTTAAAACCCGTTAGGAATACAAAGTCTTCTACATCCATAAAAGTATTCCGCGAGTAATTAGGTATTTTTGGAGTCCCAGTGCGGCTTATATCTCATCGCGGTACTTCATTTACCAGTGATATTTTTGGGAAATTTATGACTGTTATGGGTGTGAAACATATATTGAATGCTGTAGCCACTCCTGGAGCCAACGGGCAGGCAGAGCGCTACAACAAAACAATAATAGGCGCTCTTACTGCAACGTGTGTAGGCACGGCTGATAATAAATGAGACGACCACTTGTTTGATGTGCAATGGGGTTTGAACAATACTTTTAATAAAGGCATTAATCACACTCCTTCGGAGGCTCTTTTCGGAACAAGACTATCAGGATCAAGTGAAAATAAAATATTCTCGGAATAAGGAGACCATGTAACAGATATCACTGATGAACAGGATATTACTACAATTAGAAAAAATATTAATTCCCATAGGACAATTTAGAGTTTAGACAAAATAAAACTGGTTGCTTATTTAATTTTGTATTGCCTAATTGAAATAAATTGTTTGACTTTGACTTTGAATCCAGCAAATCACCGCTGGGATGTTTCAGCCAACTTCTTGCGTATATGCTCACGTACTTTCACTTTAAAGACAACCGACTGGTTGCCGTCCTGATATTCAGAGGTTGCGCATTCCAAATAAAGACCGCCTGCACAAAGTAAGAAGAGTGAATGAAACCAGAGCGGTGAGAAGGACATCGTAGAAGACGATTGTTGGTGGAACGAAGATTTTTGGGGCATGGGCAGAGCATAAGTATTGAATATGGGAAGTCAGGTAAGAAGGAGAGGTAGGTTTGTCGAGAATAGAAAACAACATAGACAGAGCCCTCACCTCTCTGCGCTGTCGAATGGGTAACCACTTTAAAAGCAATCGGTGCGCGGATACATGGTCATGCTTACGAAGATTGAAAGCAAATCGAATGCAATTATTGAGAAGGCGGTCAAGTTTATTGAGGAGATCTGCATTCAGGTCATAGTAACACACATCACCATAGTCAATTATGGGAAATATTAGGGACTGTACAAGCATTGCCTTTATGTGTGATGAGAGAAGATTTTTAAACCGATAGAGCGACCGCAACGTTCCGGTAACTTTTTTACCGGTTATTACCTGCCTGCGCCAGTCAAGACAAGGGACGATGCAGGCCAAGATCCTTAAAATTGGAGCCAAACGAAATGACTGAGTTGTCAAAGATTACAGGTGGCACAGTTAAGCCATTCAGGTTATTATTCATTCTATTGTTGAATTAGTAATTCATAAATAAGCTTCTGTCAATTTTAATAGTATTTTTAGTTACCTTAAGAGGACGTACGAGATTTTTTTATTCGGATTGCTGAATGTTAGCTATTTATATATATTTTGAAGTTTTTAAGATGATTACAGTAATTCTGAAATAACACAATAATTGTATTTGGTAATATTAAAAGTATTTGATTTTTTTTAAATGCTAAAATGGCGCCACCAGTTATTCTGATGTGACTTGACTATTTGAGTATCTAAAAATCCCCCTCCTTATCAGAGGAGGGGGATTTTTAAACTGACAATATGCGTAAGATTTTATGCGTCAATATAATTAGGTAAAACAATTGTATGCGAAAAATTTAAACGCACGGGGGTTCAGAATCATGTACTGAATCCATGGTACCAGTTTTCGCGTCGATGTCCAGGATTTTAGCCACCCTGCATACAAAAATATTGGCCAGGTTAGCAAAGTGGCCGTACAAAAGAAGAAGAACAGTAAGTAGATATGGATTACCTGCAAAAGACACAGAAGTCAGCATGCCACTGTCTTTCAAGCTCAGCTGTAGATCACAGCTGGCAGCAGGCACCACCAAACTGTAACCAAGCATGTCCATGACAGCCCCGAGGTGGATGATGCAGCACGTGAAGAGTAGGAGAAGATCATAGCGGCCATGACCTGTAATAGAAAACAAAAATACAAGAATTAAATAGTGACCCTAGCCTGTGTGTAAATAATATACATGTCAAATCTACAAATCTTTTTTTTGTGTACGTTAAATTATAAATATTTCTGTGAATAGTGAATGAATAAGAATGTGAAAAAATACAAGTAAAAATATTTTTAAAAACAAGCGTTTAATGAACTAAAAAGTACTAAATAAAACTTACGTAAACATAGACCTTAATATTTTCTTAAAGATTGTGGCGTAAATGTCTTTCTTACACTAAACCTGAAGATAAGCCTCAAGGTTTAAGAAAATATTAAAGTTCTATGTTTACGTAAGTTTTATTTAGTTCATTAAAACCTTGTTACAAGCTTTATATTACTCGTAGCTTGCTCTGTTCGTATGTATTTCCGGTTACTCCAATTGTCATCCATTTTTCAAGCACTTCCTGGCATCCGATTGACCTGAAACTTGGCATACTTATATAACTACCGAGACATTTTGAAAAAATAATACTATGGAGCTGGTCTGATGATGGAGCCGGAAGTTGGCCATAGGAACTCCTTAATTAAAAAACATAGCACCATCGTGTTTGGACTCATTTGTAATGTTTTAACAAGTGATTTGACACTAGCTGGTGTTCAGTCTGATACTGGAGCCGGAAGGTGGCCATAGGAACTCCTCAATCAAACAAGACAGCACCATCGTGATTGAACTCATTGGTTATGTATTAACAAGTACTATTAAACTAGGTGGTGTTCAGGGTCTGATGATGGAGCCATAAGGTGGCCATAGGAACTCCTCAATCAAACAAGATAGCACCATCGTGTTTGGACTCATTAGTTATGTATTGACAAGTGCTTTGACACTAGGTGGTGGTCAGGGTCTGATGATGGAGCCGGAAGGTGGCCATATATGTTTCTAGTTACTCCAATTGTCATCCATTTTTCAAGCACTTCCTGGCACTTGACTAAGCTGAAACTTGGCACACTTATACAACTACCAAAACATTTAAAAAAAATGTTACCGTGGAGTTGATCTGATGATGGAGCCGGAAGTTGGCCATAGGAACTCCTCAATCAAAAAAGATAGCACCATCGTGATTGGAGTCATTGTTCATGTATTAACAAGTGCTTTGACGCTATGTGGTGTTCAGGGTCTCATGATGGAGCCAGAAGGTGGTTATAGGAACTCTTCAATCAAACAAGGCAACACTATCGTGTTTGGAGTGATTGGTTATGTATTAACAAGTGTTTTGACAATAGGTGGTGTTCAGGGTCTGGTGATGGAGCCGGAAGGTGGCCATAGGAATTCCACAATCAAACAAGACAGCACTATCGTGTTAGAACTCATTTGTAATGTTTTAACAAGTGCTTTGACACGAGCTGGTGTTCAAAGTCTGATACTGGAGCCGGAAGGTGGCCAGAGGAACTCCTCAATCAAACAAGACAACACCATCGTGTTTGGCCTCATTAGTTATGTATTAACAAGTGCTTTGACACTAGGTGGTGTTCAGGGTCTGGTGATGGAACCGGAAGGCAGTCACGAGCACTCGTCAACCAAAAAAGATAATACCATCGTGTTTGGTCTCATTCGATATGTATTGACAAGTGCTTTATACTAGGTGGTATTCAGGGTCTGATGATGGAGCTGGAAAGTGGCCATAAGAACTCCTCAATCAAACAAGACAACACCATCGTGTTTGGCCTCATTAGTTATGTATTAACAAGTGCTTTGACACTAGGTGGTGTTCAGGGTCTGATGATGGAACCGGAAGGCAGTCACGAGCACTCGTCAACCAAAAAAGATAATACCATCGTGTTTGGTCTCATTGGATATGTATTGACAAGTGCTTTATACTAGGTGGTATTCAGGGTCTGATGATGGAGCTGGAAAGTGGCCATAAGAACTCCTCAATCAATCAAGACAGCACCATCGTGTATTGAATTCATTGGGTACGTATTAACAAACGCTGTTACACTAGGTGGTGTCCAGAGTCTGATGATGGAGCCATGGATGTAGGTGGTCACGGATACTCCTCAAGTAGATAACCCCGTCGTGTTTGGTTTCATTTGATTTGTCTTGACACATGCTATTACACTAGCTGGTGATCACGAACTGATGATGGAGCCGGAATGTGGAAATAGATAAAAAAGGACAAATAGATTTATTTGTCACAGAAACACTGTGTACAAAAATATTATAGCTCAAGATGTGTCTAGTATCTGATGTTGGAGCCGTAAGAATGCCAGAAGATGTCTTTGCTAAAGTATCGTAACTACATACTTTTACTTTTCAAGAGATGGCGTACATGTTATAAAACCAATCTTTGATCAATTTTCAGCTAAGTACAGCTATGGCACAATTGAAAGGCGTATGTTACCCTTGATATTATCATGGCTGTCCACAAAATGCAAGGTAACAAAGTCGACTATACCGTAGTGTACTTAGGGCTGAAACTCTTCGCCACTGGGCATGCCTATGTTTCGCTTAATAGACTTCGCTCATTAGACGGTCTTATAATTCAAAAGATAGATAACAAAGAAGAAACCATGCAATGACGACACTCTAGAGGAAATGAATAGGATGAGAAATGTTATCGAACATGGTGTATACTCGTATACTAAGTGAATGAATAATTAAACAGACAAATGCACAAAATATCAATCAATCTGCCTAGCCTTTTCCCATCTATATCGGGGTCGACTTCCAGTCTAACCGGGTGCAGCTGAATACCAGTATTTTACAAGGAACGACTACCTGTCTGACCTCCACAACCCAGTAACTCGGTAATGCACAAAATGTGTTAAATATAAAATATAATAAACTCAAAAATACGTTCTTAAAACTGGATTTGATTTATAAACTGTGGAACTAGTAAAATATAAGTAAACATCTTTTTACAAACAAGCTTTTAATTAACTAAAAATTACTAAATAAAACTTACGTAAACATAGAACTTTAATATTTTCTTAAAAGCTTGAGGCTTAAATGTCCTTCTTACATTATAATTGAAGATACGCCTCAAGGTTTTAAGAAAATATTAAAGTTCTATGTTTACGGCTTGTTTATAAAAAGATTTTTAATTATATTTTATTAGTTAGAAGATTTTGGTGTAAAACATCGGTAAATCCAATATATTATTACAGAATTAAACATTTACCTCCACGGAAATTTATATAAAAATAAATTTGCAAAAATTTTTTATTGTACTTCAAGCTACAAATGGTGACAGCGGTTTTTTTATGCATTAATATTTTTGTATGCGAATGATTTAGTCGACGAGAATGCGTTTGCATCGCCGATCGGCGACCCTGGGGCTAAAGTATCTTGTTAAATATTTGAATATGATATCCAAGAAAAGTAAACATATTGTACTAGCGCAAGATATTATTAAAAGTTTTTTTGCAAAAGCGGATCAGGCAAAAATGTAACATAATTAAATTAAATTTAACTTTTATTTATAGGCTCTATCCAACCTAAATACAATTTTTTTTTTTTTTTTAAACCGTATTAAAGCAAAATGTTATACACCTATCTATAAAAAAATATATATGTAATTTGTTTTAATGTGTTTAATTTTCTTGTAACTAAGTGAGATAGAGCCTATAAATAAAAGTTAAACTAAATTTAATTCTGTTACATTTTTGCCTGAACCGCTATTGCAAAAATACTATGATCCTCCGCTATTACAATATGGTTAATTTTGTTGGATAGTGTATTAAAATATTTAATTAAGTACATAAATGCAAAAAAACTGCTGTTAATATACAATTGAAATACAATTTAAAAAATTCGTAATTTCATTTTTATCGAAATTTCCCTGGACGAAAATGTTTAATTTTTTTACCTACTTGTGATACCTAATCTCTTCGACAAACACTCTCTAGGGGCAAGAGGAACAGGTTGTAAAGTTCACTCATCCCCCATAGAAAAGGGAGGATCCTCCGACCAGACGGATGTCGTGTCTGGCAGGCAACTGCCCAGAGGTTGAAGTCGGGAAGCTTGTATATATGTTTATCGCACGGTAAACTCTAATTGCGCGATGCAGGATTTGTGTGACGTCAGGATGTTGTGTGACGTCAGGTCTTTGATGCGTAGTTCGCATGTAGCGATGTAGATGCCGCTACATCACTCCCCTCCGGAGACCGGAGGTCGATAGTGGGCTGAGTCTTGAATCTTGCGATGCTTCACAGTGCCAGCTGTGGTTCCAGTGAGTCGGAACCGGGTGCCGCATAGTTCGCGGTGAGTCGGAACTGTCTGCGGTGATTCCCCAGTGAGTCGGGGTGGCGCTGCGTCTTGATCCAGTAGGTCGGATGTGGTACAGCGCTGGGTTGTGGCTGAGGGTGATGACCAGGAATGCGCGTTCGCTGCATGCTGGTGGTCAGGATACCCGTTGAAGCCATGGGTGCTGACTGGCTGTGTGACTCGCCTCACGAAAGCTTGCGGGAGTGATGATGATGATGACGTCACGCTGAAGTAGTTGCACGAAGACTGCGTTGACGTTCATGTTCGGGGTCACCAATTTGGGGGCAAGAGGAACAGGGTGTAAAGTTCACTCATCCCCCATAGAAAAGGGAGGATCCTTCGACCAGACGGATGTCGTGTCTGGCGGGCAACTGCCCAGAGGTTGAAGTCGGGAAGCTTGTATATATATTTATCGCGCGATAAACTCTAATTGCGCGATGCAAGATTTGTGTGACGTCAGGATGTTGTGTGACGTCAGGTCTTTGATGCGTAGTTCGCATGTAGCGATGTAGATGCCGCTACAACTCCATAGAAACATATTTGTTGATATTTTTTTCTACCACGTAAAATTTAAATTAGATGTTTTCGTAAAAAAACGTACACGCACGGGGGTGAACTTTTCGCGGTACACGTTAGGTTAAAAAAACTGCAATTTTGCTGTAATAGTAGTATATGAAACTGTTACATAAAGAGGGGTATTAAAATACGAGTATGTGTTTAAAAAAATGTTTTATAACATTATTTTGTTAGAGAAAAAGTGTTATAATATGATTCTCTTTTTAAATTTCAGTATTGTGTTTATAAAGTATGTCAATATAAAATCGTTTTGAAGTTTATAATTCGAATATTACGATATGCGAGTAGGTAAAAATTGTTTCATGTCAATAAATATTTTTTCTATTCTATTTTCTATTCTTCATTATTATTTCATTATTCTGATCCGTGGTTACAGCAACTCGAATTAATGTCACTCACTTATAACTCACCAGTCAAATCAAGAGCTTCTTCGATATCCACATTATCTCTTTCACTCTTAGTATTAACATCACTTTTCACAACACGGTTCACGACGAACAGTTTCCTAGCCATGATCTGTGAGGTATTCTACGATACAATGAATTTCAATCCAACCTTGTTTGACCAGTATTTCGACATCCTTTGGTACAGCGTGTTTGGTCTCAGTTTTTATGAGCACTATAATTTAATGTATACAATTGTTTCTTCTAGGTAAACTGGTTGCCCATGTATTTTATTTTGGCATAATTGAAGACAAGGTCGTATGTGTTGATTCAAATAGTTTTTGTGTTTCAAGGGTTTCGTACCAAAATGGTATAAAGGAACCCTTATGGTGCGACTCAGTTTGTATGTCCGTCTGTCTGTCACAGCTGGAAACCTCAAGAACTACAAATGCGATCAACTTGAAATTTGGAATAGTTTTAGATGACGTTTGCCCAACAATTATGCAAATAGTTTTTTATTTTTTTTGCAGCAAGGTCTGTACGGGGTTTCTCAATAATTCGAAGCGGGGCTACTAGAGCATGTGGTATATCATATGACAGAGCGCTATTTGCACATTCTCAAACATTTTTATTTTTTTAGGCCGCATAGTTATGCCGATTATTGGCCGAACATACAGATCATCTAAAATGTATAAATAACATCTTTTTGTACTTATGTTCACAAATAAAGATTTGATTTGATTTTGATTTTGATAGTTTTCGACATTTGACGAAAAATTTACGTATTCTATTTTTGAATTGTTATTTTTTAGTTTAAGTCCTGTGTATCACAAGGCAACAGCAAACAATCAAACAGTTATTACTTTAATTGTATCGTAATTGTATTGTTTGTTGTTACTTTTGATTTAATCGACACAATTAGTGGCAAGCGCATTGTGTGGTAATTATAGACCCTCGATTACTGTAAAAGGCTTGATTAAGAGGGTTTATCCTAAAAGTTGGCAACGGCGCAAATAACTGTCAAATATTAACCTGTTTTGATTCTTATAGTAATATTACTGAATAGAAATAAGAAATGTGGCTAACTAGCGAACTAGAATATTAATAATGAATTGCAATTATTACATTGAATTTGATGTTGTACTCATTTTAGGTGTAAAAAACGCATTTGGAAAGTTTCCAAATAGTTTTTACATCTTAAACTAAACATTCGGTGTTACGATATTAATTATTGCATTTCATAATCAATCAATCACATTTTTTATTTCCACACAGTAATATTAATCAAAACAGTCAAATATTTGACATCTATTTGCGAGAGAAAATACAGGTGTGACAGAAAATATTTTTTTGTATGCTTAAGACTATAATAGGTTTCAAGTTAATAACTCATTAATTCAGTGATACGCTAACTTGTATACTCCTTGAAGATGAAATGTATTCTAATCATTATGTTCCTTTTTATTAGGGTTCCGTACCCGAAGGGTGCCAAATGAAACCCTATTACTAAGCCTCCGCTGTCCGTCTGTCTGTCAGCGGGCTGTACCACATGAACCGTAATAGGTAAACAGTTGAAATTTTCACAGATTGTGTATTTCTATTGCCGCTTTAACAACAAATTATAAAAATTAAATAAAATTAATAACTAAATTGGGTCTCAATAAAATAAACTTTTGAATTTGAAAAAAAAACAATCTAGCTCTGGCATGTATCATTGTCTAGAACTTATCGAGTAGAGAACAGATACAATTTTTTTTTTTCTTCCAGAATTATGAAATAGGGGGCCGTAAAAGTTGTCAGTTTTAGACCATTTTTGTACGAGCACTTTTTCAATATCTAAACAAGTTAGGAATTTGAGACTTCTGTATATCATGTACCATAAACTCTAAATAATAAACAAATACTAAAAACGCCGATTCATAGGGTATATTATTTAAATATGGGTGATTTTCTGCAACTGCATATATAACTTTGTAATTCTTAGTATCATTATGAGATACTTTATCTGTGCGATTTTTAAATTTTAAGATAAAAAAAAAATATTCTTCGTTTAGTATTTTCATTCATTTGCTAAATAATGTACTGTGGTACGTAACCCTTCGTGTGCGAGTTCGACTTGCATTTGGCCGATTTTATTGTCGCTGAGGAATTGCAGGAATCACAATACTTATATAATATGTACCATCATTATGATCCTCGGCAATAGTGCAGCTTTCTATCACTGCAAGATTCGTTGTAATCAGTCCAGTGATTCTTGAGATTACCTTACAATTAGAATTTCTTTAGTTTGTATTAAATACGATACATAATAGGGCATATCTTAAATATAAGAAGTTCCACATATTTTGCTTACTTACTACTCGTATTTCTGCAAGCAAAAAATACCTTATAATATAATTATATACAAAAACACTTTAATTGTTGCTATTGAGATCATGAAATAAAAAATAAAAATCCTTAAAATTATGTTATTTAATTATATTACTAGTGAGATCATATTTCGAGCTTTTCTCATAATTTAAGAACTCACTTATTGTATAGAACGCATTACGTATATTATAGAGTAATTTGCGGAGTACGCGTCTGAAATCTGGAATCCATGTTATCACAAGTACATTGATTGTATAGAGAACATCCAGAAAAGGTTCATTAAGTATTTGTGTTATCATCAGAAAGTGCCCTACCGGTCTGAAGATTACCTCAACCTCTGTAAGAAGTATCATATATTACCCCTAATTAATCGGCGATCAATCTCTGACTGTATTTCATTATTTAAAATTTTCAATAATTCAATTAATAACTCTGATATTCTATCCAAATTTTATTTTAACGTTCCCGGAAGGTCGAAGCGATGGAACGCACCGTTGCGTGTTCCATTTACCTCTACGAATTATAGGCAAAATTCATTTATAGTGCGTGCAAGTAGCAACTTTAATAGTGTGTGCAAACAGCATGATTTTGATCCTTTCATAACAGGTGTGGTCTCGGTCAGAAAGTACCTGAGCCTTGGCTTTTTTAATTAAGATTTCGTATGTTCAGGTCTTTATTCTTGTATTGAATATTTAATGTGTATTGGTAAGCTTGAATGTTATACTGTTTATTTTTCTCTTATTTTTTGGTAGCTGTGTTGTGCTGTTCACACTCTTTCTTGCCAATTTGTTTTTTAGAAGTGAAGACTTTTAATTGGCTGTCAGTCTCACATACTATTTTGTTATTCTGATTTTTTTAGCTGTAAGTCATCCATAGTTAATAAATAAATAAATTAATTAATTTCTTAAGTTTATTTTTTAAGTAGTTTAGTGGTAGCTCTCTGATCTGTTTGGGTATTCGGTTATAGATTTTGACAGGCATATTATAACAATTGTTCTGAACTAGTGTGCTTCTGCATCTTGTGACAGCCAGACGTGTTGGATCTCTTGAAAGGATTTTTTTATTTACTATGGCTATAGTATAACGCTCAGAGTGCTTTTTAACAAATAAATACCTTCTACAAATATGCAAACAAATAGTTTATCATATTATTTTAGACATAACTTGAATAATGTGATGGTTGAGATATAAAACAAGCTAGTAAACTAATAATGTTTTGATAATTAAACAAGAAACTAGTTGGATACTCAATAGCTGCTAGTTTCTTGGTAATTTTAGGTAATACTTCTGTTTTTTCGGTTCTTATTTATGTTTTTATAAATTATGCATAATAAGCAGTTTTTTGGCCTTAATGCAGCTTGCTAGAACTTCCTTAGTTAATTAATTTTATAATTTGTTATAATATTTAGTAATATATTATTAATTTATATTAGGAGCTTGTGGCTAAGTAATAACAGCCGCACGGGTCGATCCAACAGGTTAAGCTATGCTTGCCGGGGTTGGTCCGTGGATCAAACTACGAGCTCCATTTCACCGGCTTCATAAGGTTCATAACTCATTTGTTGGGCTTGGTATAACCTTTTATAACAAGCTACCCTCTTCTTTGCTAGATTTGCCTTTTAATGTGTTTAAAACGAAAGTAAAATCCAAGCTTTGTTCAAAGGCATACTATTCTATCAACGACTACTTAAATGATAAGAATAGTTGGTCGCTGTGATTAACTCAAGACAATGTTTATGTTCTTTCTCCAGATTACCTACTGACAAGTATATAATTGTATTTTTTTATTTGACTTTATAAGTCAAGCTATTTTTTATTTTATTTCAATTTTTTGTTGACATAATCTACTCATTACAATGTTTTTTTTTAATGAGTTGTATTGCAATATGTGGTTAGCTAGTGACCTCGACAATTGATCATATTAGTTATTGTTATTAGTAATTAACTGTTTGTTTTATTTATTTTATCTCGATGGTCCTAGTTTATCATTTATAACTTCCAGTTACAACTATATGTAAGCGGGCACGCCCTTTATGCCTGGAGGCTTTTATTTAGATATTAAGTTCTGTTTACGTTTAGTTTTTATTTCTGCCTGAGTATAGTTCTCGATGATTTTGTGTGGTATATTGGCGTGTGCTAGCTAACATATAATATAATTTAAATTAGGTTTTGTGTTGCGTAATGTAAATTATTTTGAATACTATTATATAGAATCTTTTTTTTTTTGTTCTTCTAACTGAACAGACAGCTGTGCTGCTGGGGAGTTTGTTGCGCCACTTCTTCTTCCCAGCTAATGCACAAGGAAGTGGTGAAGGGTGGGCATTTTGGGGGACTGTCTTATGTAATTTTGACGTTCGAAAAGTGCTGATTCTCAGCCTAGTTTGAATAAATGAGTTTTGATTTTTTTTTAAATTTTGAATTGGATGGATTATTGGTTAGTGGATTAGTTGGTTCGTGGATTATTCATCACAATAAACCAGTTATATAAAAACATTGACATTGTTGAAAATTATATTCAAAGTGACAAGATTACTTTGTAAAGTATTATATTATTTTAATTATTGTGAATGTGAGGACTATGTGGATATTTGTAATTTATTTTTTCTATTTCACTGTCTGGCAGTTTGAGTGGTTGATGCGGCCTACCCAAATATCCTTTCTTTGGTATTGTTCGTCTAGTTGAGCTCCTTAAGTTCTGAGTTGAGCTCCACGATTACTGACAAATGATTGCACTGACTGGACAGGTCCACTCAAATCTGTGTGGGTGGTTCTTTCCTCAAAAGACCATTTCAGACACTAATCTACATGGTCCTCATATGGCTTGACCAAGATTATGTCTGGACTTTAAAAGAGACTGCGACCTTTGAGTTTGTTTCGGCCTTTCTTCTCAGAGTAGTCAGATAGGAAACACGCTGACCTCATCTAGCTTTTTTTTTAAATATTTTTTATACGACGTGTAAAAGTGATTCCGTTATCCTATTTACAAAATAAACAATTTAATTTAATTTCATTTCGATGGGTGACCATCTTTACATACCGAGACTCCTCCGTGCCTCGGAAAGCACGTTTAAGCCGTCCCGGCTGTCATTCGTGGATCTTTGACAGTCGTTACGGGTCGTCAGAACCCCGAAAGTCTGACAACCAGTCTTACCAAGGGGTATCGTATTACCCAGTTGGGTTGTGGAGGTCAATTTTGACCTCCACAACGAACAAGAAGTTGTCAAAGCAAGAAATATTCCCCATGAAGGGATCTATGCATTGCCATACGTTAACGCTAGCTAGTTAGCACAATATCCTTTGTTGTTTTGCCAAACACAGCCTTATAATGAGAAACTATTTAGTTAAAAATGTTATATAGGACGCCCTATATAACATTTTTAATAGGGTCTATAATTAATAACTTATAATACTGACACAAAAGCATTATCATAATAGTTTTCGCACATAGTGAGTAGATAGGTCAGTGATTAGCATACTGTTAATATACGGGCCGATCGGTTAGTTTGCATAATTGAGGTCGGTTAATGTTAGCTGATATTATTTGTACACCCCGTAGATTTGACGCAACGATACATTCTGCCTCTATTCAAGTCAAAATAAAAAATATACCTACCTGAAACCAGTAAGAGATAATTACAATTGATGAACTAAATAAACGTGTATAATAGATATGCTGCAATTAATGAATACTATAAATGCAAATTAAATGGCACGCGTGTTCCTATTAAATACACTGCGTTGTAATACACCTATCGCGGAAGTGTATTATAATATGAGCCAGTCAGTTGTCGACCCAGTATGTCGAAAAAAATATTTATAAAACCACACAACTTCTAAAACTAGTTTTAAAGCTCAAGGAACATGTTCTTAATTATTAATTTAAGTAAATCCAACATATTTGAGCGATAATCTTGTTACTAATTATAGATATGACAATTTTATAGACAAGTCCTCTTAAAAATTTTGTCCAAAAAATTCAACAGTAATCTTAAAAATTACGGAATTAGAAAAACGTTTCAGGAAATAAATGGAATTACTGAAAGTATGTATGTTTTGAGAGGGAAACAAAGAAATTTATTAAATGCAAAATTGGGAATGAAGGGAAATCCGTACAATTTACATGATTGTAGATAAGGGATAAATTTCGAATGCTGTCAAAGACGAGAGGCTTTATAAAAATATCTTGACATTTAAATCTCTCTGATTTCGCTTATTTCGAAACAGTTTAGCCAGCGCGCATGTCGACACGGCGGTGCTCTGCCCAAGCAGGGCAGATCTCCACCGTATGCTCCACCGTGTCCTCCGGGCGATCCACACAGTGGTGACACCCGGGCATTTCCTCCCGCCTTATACGGAACAGGAACCTCCCGAAACAGCCGTGTCCGGTGAGGACCTGCGTCAGGCGGAAGGTGAGGACGCCGTGGCGCCTCTCTAGCCACTCCTCAAAGAGGGGACTTATCGCCACAATTGTGGCGTGCCCAGGCACATACGATTTGGCAGTATTTATTGAACAACAAAGCGCACCCGAGGTAATTACTAGAAATATTCGGCTTTCGTTCGGGTCGTGGCGATCGGCATCTACTCTTGCTGAATCATGTTCGGTATCCTAATTGGGGAATACACGATCAATCACAATTTGAATCATTTTGAAAGAGATTGCTAATAAAATGCTTCATATGCGAAAAAAAATCTGCTCAAAAACGTAAATAACGCAATGAGTGTTGTTGAACTGTCAAAATCAAACAGATTAGTCTTAATCGTTTACCGAAAATGTTCGGATTTTGATAGCGGGTCGGCTCGGCACAATTCTAGCTAAGCCAAGCGGCGTTTTCCCGAACACATACTTTGCTGCCCGGCTATGTCGAATCATGCCGACCCGAACATGCCTGTAACACCCCTTAGGATTAGTCTGCATAAATTAGTCATTTATGTAACTCAGGCCTAGTCGGCGGCATATCAAACAGGCTAGTTATACAAGCCTCTTTTGAAGTTAGTTCAAAATTAACTCACTCTGCTTTCATGTAATGTAGATGTAAACCAGCCGAGTTTGTCAAAGTTTTACCCTTTTAATATTTAATTGGGTGTCAGTTGTAGTTTTGTAGTTTCAACTGCTATAATATTTCTGTAAGGTTTTGCCTGCGGCTTCATCCGGAGGTCGGATATTATGCTACGAGAACGTATAGGTACCGGGTAAAAAGTAATTATCCTATGTCCTAACCCTTATTTCCTCCAAATCCGGCCAGCCTTTAGAGTCTGAACAGGTAACAGATAGACAGACAAAGTTACTCTTCCTTTTATAATAATTATAATTATTTACATTTTTAAATATTTTTATTAAAATTCAATTAAACAAAATAAAATTGTAGCCTAGGAATAGGGTTCAAGCTATAGACAATGACTAATTAAAAATTCAAAAATTACTTTTTTTCATAAATTGCACTCATAAGGTGGCCAAGAAGTCACCTATTTAGGTTAAATCTCTCTGAATTTACTAACAATTAGCAAAACTCGAGTTAGTAGGCAAGGTTCTGCTTGAAAAGCTCTTTCAATTGGTGTATATCATGGCATGTTAAAAAAAAAAAAAACATCAGTATGGTCTGATTTTTTTAGGCAACCCTTTCGCGATATATTTTCTAACATACTTTTGATTTAAAATAATTTTCATCCATTAAAGAGATGGGTGAAGGCCGTTCTTCTGCGGATCCTCTACTATAACACCTGTTGCAACCATTTTATTTAATAAACCGCATAAACATTAACTCTATGATAATTATATGAATTTATAAACATTATTTGAATACTTTAACTTAACTACTTGTACTTTAACTTACTGTCTCAGTCTGGCCAACAATGATAATTAATTACGAGTCCAGTTGTTAGTCTTTTGTGTTCACAGAATGTTAATATAATGTAGAAGTTTTAATTGCTTTTGCAGTAAGATAAGTGGTCCCATGTGAGGACAGGTAAATTGTTGTATGGTCAACATCGTAAATTCATTATGTAAACGTTTCGTAACTTTGAAATTAACTTTTGTTGACTGAGAATGTGATAGATAATTAATAGGGATTTGAATTAATCATATTATTGATTAGTAGTCATATGCTGTTAGATACATTTGAACCTATCTCAAGTGACCGAAACGAAAATTTTATAGATAATTCAATCGTTTGTAACAGATTTCAGAAAAGGTGTTTCTGTTTTTTTTGTTGTAGTTCGTCATCGAGGATTTACCATTCGACACCGTTCTTCGTATGTTGTTTAGAAATTTCAGTAACTACAGTTCATTTTAAGCAAAGTAAACTGGCACTTCATCAAGAAAATGATAAAGTCAGAATTCAAAATAGACGTCACTTTGACTTAGCTTTGTTTACTTCATAAACATATTCCTCAAATGTTCCTCCTTTCTCTTCAAAACATTTACCTAAATCTTACTCCTGGCAACTCAAGCCTCATTTTGTTTTAAATGATAATTCAAGCAAACAAACTTGACTTTATTAGAGGGGTCCCCCAGGGAGCCATGTCGGACTAAAGTGTGCTTTTCTTTACTTGTCCTTTTTTGTAAATAAAGATGGCGTACTAAGCTCATTTACGAATGTTTCAATAGATGATGTAATTTATACCATTGTAATGTATTTATTTCGTACAAAGATCAAGGCGTTCAGACTTATCTTAAACTGTGTAATTGGTGTGAAACCTGCTGATTTTTGTGGCGTGTATATTTATTAAATGAGTTATGCAAGAAAAAACCGGCCAAGTGCGTGTCAAATCACGCACAATGAAGGGTTCCGTATTTGGGATGAATTTATCCCAAAAACAAACTTAACTTTGTAGTTGAAAAACATACATACATACATCGATATACGTCACGGTCAATTCTCCAACCGCAAATGTAAGTTTGTAATCGCATTTTTTTTTATGTGATAAAACAAATTTTTACGAATTTTCCCTTTACTTGTGCTGGAGACCTTGCTTTGTGCGAAATTTTCATGATTCTGGGTCACCGGGAAGTACCCTTTAGGTTTTGATTTATTTGCGAGTGTCAAAATATTTTATGTCGCTTAAATGGCCGTATTACTTTATTGCTTTTAGAACTCTCTGTCTAGAAGAGACCACAGACCTACGTATTTTATATTAATTACAACTTGATACCTCTATGCGTTCCTGAGAAAAAGGGTCTTGACTGACTGACGGAAAACGAAGTGATATGGGTTCCGTTTTTTCCTTTTGAGGTACGGAACCTCAAAAATACACTTTACAGTTAAATATTGAGTTTATGAAAGAGTTTGGCTTTGTATAGCGTTGTCTCTCTTGTATGACAGTCTGATTCTCCTATCGGAAATACAACTCATGGAGCTATACACTCCAAACTTCCTTGAGAACCACTGGCATACATCTAACCGAAGTGTTCTGAATGGATTTAATTACGATCGATGGCATCACGCCGGAACTTGACGGTGGCAGAACTATAATTAATATTATCAATCAAATTATGTCGGCTTTCAAATTTCAATTGAGTAAAGTAAAGCGATCTATTTTGAAATTGTCGTGTGTGGTTGAATTAGAGGTAAAGTGGTGGTTATTGGAAGCATGATTTAATTCAGTCGGTCTCGTTTGTAAACATGTTGTTTTGTGTTCTAGGTCGTATTTTGATGAGGTTTTAGTAATCCTTTTAGATGTTTACGACCCGCGACCCGTCCCTGCTCCGCACGGTTTTTGTGACTTGACAAAACATCGAGACTTCGTTATTATGTGTAAGTTTAACACACGTTTATTATACATATAAACTTTCCGAAATAAATTATTTAAATGATGTTGAAAACCGTATCAAAATCCATTGTGTAGTTTATTTGATAAAAAAGTAAGTCTTAATTTATAAAAAAAACAAAGGAACACACAATTTGAATAAAGAAAGCCTTTTTTTTTAAATCAGTTTCTATTTTTACCGATTAAAACAATGCAACAGCAACTTTTTTTTTATCTTTCCGTGATCAGTTCGTTACAATTTTTATTGCAGGCTGTCGTTAGAACCTTGGGGAGCCCTTTTATAGGGTCACAAAGTACCCTGAAGACAGATTGCAGGATCTTTAATTTTTGTTACCTTCACAAGAGAGATGAGCAAAACGAAGTTGACGTTTTAGAGCCGAAATGCACGAAATATGAAAATATATGCGAAGTAAGTAAAATTGTGACGGAAGGTAAAGTACACAATAAAAAATAAAGTTTACAATGCATTTGCTCGAAAAGAGTTTTTTCCAAGCAGCCATTTGTGTGTAGAGTGTAACATTTTTTTACTTGTGCTTTTACTTTTATGTTTTTTTTTTTAACTATGTCGTCAGCCCGTTGCAAAGTTTTTATTATTTGAACAAAGTTTTAGATTATGATGATGATGATGTTGACGATGGCGATGGCGATGGCGATGACGATGACGATGACGATGGCGATGACGATGAAGACAGCGATGGCGATGGCAATGGCGATAGCAATGACGATGGTCAAAGTCAAAGTCTGACTGACTTTGACTTTTTCAAGTTTAGTCAAAGTCAAAGTCATGAATATTGCTTATATAATTTATATACGTCAGCCAATATGTTAGATGTCATCATCATATGCGACTACTGTAAAGCTCACTCGTTTTTTTTTATTTCCTCGCACAATGCATAAAAAAACCTTGTATGATACACGTGCGTAAGATGATTTCCGACTCGTGTTGACTTATACACTCGTCGGAAATCACCTACTTTCCGCACTTATAACATAAATAACTATTGTAAGTTCCTACCAGCATCTTAATTGCGTAACACACTTTTAAACACAATCTGAATGATTTTGAAAGATATTGCTAATCCATTGCTTCATAATTATGTTAAAAAAAAATTGTCTGTTCAACAACGTACGTAAATAATGCAATGAATGTCGTTGAACTGTCAAAATTAAAGCCATTGCTAATGTTAGTGTGTCATACAATTACCGCTGGTTGGACTTTTTTGCAAAGGTAAGTAGGTTACAAAGGATTCATAATAATTATGATATCTTGGTAAAAAAAAAAAAAAAATTGCTTTATTCCTTTTGCTTCCAGGTACGTAAAGAGGTAAAGTAAAGGTTAATTAATACAAATTTTAATTACGTTACTAATTACCTAATAGATGAAACGAATCCGTTACATAAAGCAAAATGTTTGATGTTAAAATTAATGGAAAATTATCAATAAGGTAAGGCCCTTTCCTCAATGGTCGGTAAGCAGTAGTGCGGTATAGTACACCCTGTATACCAAAACGATACCGCACTGCTTTCATTTACGGACCTGACGCTGTTTTCGGCATAATTTGTGCAGTACCACTTAAATTCTCGCGAGAAAATGTCGTCTTCGAGTGATAAAGAGCTTGTGGCATATTATTTCCGTTTACGAAAAAAACGAAAGCGCTACTGGAGACGTCCCACAGTGTCCGCCCTAGAACAAGCCAGGTGGACAGAAGTCATTATCAAATTCCCGGAAATTTGTACTTTCTACCTGTAAACAACACCCCTAAACCTCTGATTCCAAGAATTGTTTACGTCTAACATTCCGTACTGATGAGTCATCGTATATCAAAGTAAGCTAACGAGGTAAATGCAGTTAAAGAAATAGGTCAGTTGCATTTTCGCGACACTTGCACTAACATCTCATGGTGGCAGTTCTAATTTTGTGGAAAGTTTTAGTGATGGATTTTACTTCTGAAGGTATGTACTATATTATTTTCTTATTAGAATCTTTTAATGTGTCATAAACATTCATAAAGTAGACTATTTGTGAATATACAAAAAAAAACAATATTTTTCTTTGTTTTCGAACTTATCAGGCTTGGAAAAGCCATGTATCCTCTTGTATCCACTCTGATTTTTTTATATGTTTTAGCTACATGGCTATAGAAGATTATGACATATATTTTATGTAGCACACTTGAGTACAACATTTTTTTTTCTTTTTTTGCAGAAAAGGTTTACTCTATTAGTAAAATAGAGTTTTTCGAAGAGTGGCTTAAGCACGAAAAAGACGAAAGAAATGATCGTCTATTTGAATTTATTTTGTCTAAGTGTGATTTCTCTGACATCACTGAAGAATGTCAAAGGGAAATTAAGATGAAATTAGCCAGCATTTCTTCGAAAATTGCTACCAAGTGGGTGTCTTCAGGAAAGTCAAAAGAGCGTTTCCTGAATAAAAATAAGTGTTGGCTGGAAGGCGAGAAGATAGAATTCTGCCTGCGATCGACTCAACCGCAACCTTCTGCCTCATCCGCTGACCTTTCTCTACCCGGAAGACCTAAAAAAGCCTTTGAAGATTCATCTTTTAAAACTAAGAAACGTAGAGTTGCTGATCTAGTTCAATCGCGGAGTGTTGGGGAATTAATGACTGCTGCAGAGGTAGCTGCACGGTCAACTGGACATAAAAACGTTGCCAGAGTTATAAAGGACATTGGTGAAAATCCTGCTTCTGCAAGTGCATGCATTAGCCTTCAACAACCAAGTGCTGTGCAAAGTGATAGACCACTAAGTAGTGACGAGGGATTAGCGTATTATATTGATTCAAAATCAACAACTCACTCATATAAACTGACTAGGAAGTGGACTATGAAAGTCGGGCATCACGTGTTTCCTTCATATGATTGCATTGTTAAATCAAAAAAAGCGTGTTATCCTTCCGAGGAGCACATTGTTGTGACACAATCTCGAGCAGAAATTGACCTACAAGCTATTTTGAATAAAACAGCAGAACGTTTAGTTGAAGCTCAGAGAGAATTTGTCACAAGTGTGCTCCCCAATCTAATACCAAATTCATCGTTTACTCTTATAAGTAAATGGGGATGTGACGGTAGTTCCGGTCATAGTGCTTACAAACAGAAATTTGAGAACAGCGAAGACACTGATGAGTTCCTTTTTGTTTATTCGTTCGTTCCTCTAAGGTTAATCGACGAAGGTAACAACATTATCTGGCAAAATCCTCGTCCATCATCGACGATGTTTTGTCGTCCAATTAAATTCATTTTTGCAAAAGAAACTACGGAATTGACAAAAATCGAGACAAATAAGGTTTTGGAACAAATAAACAACTTGGACGCTACATCTTGTGATCTTGGTGGTTCTGAAATTTCTGTTAAGCACAAGCTTCTTCTAACTATGATTGATGGAAAAGTGTGCAACGCTTTGACAGAGACACATTCATCACAGAAATGCTATATTTGTGGGGCTACTCCCAGAATGATGAATGATGAAGGAAGGCATTTTGATAGCAATCAGGATAATTTTGGCTTTGGTTTGTCAACATTACATGCTTGGATTCGTTCGTTTGAGTGTTTTTTACACATTAGTTATAAGTTAGATATTAAGAAATGGCAAGCTAGGTCTTCAGAGGAAAAAGCAAGTGTAAAACAACGATCAGATGAAATCAAACAACGATTCAAGCATGAAATGGGATTAATTGTGGACAAGCCAAAGCCAGGATTTGGTTCCTCAAATGATGGAAACACAGCTCGACGTTTTTTCGGGAACCCCGAACTGAGTGCTCAGATCACAGGATTGGATGTTACAATCATCAAACACTTTGATGTATTGTTGAGGACATTGTCTTCTGGTTTCGAGATAAATCTTGTTGAATTCAAAAAGCTTTGTCTCGAGACAAGAAAACTTTATCTAAGTCTCTACTCGTGGTACTACATGCCTGCTACTGTGCATAAATTGCTTATTCACAGTACAGAGGTGATTAAGACGGCAATAGTTCCAATAGGGCAGCTTTCAGAGGAAGCCCAAGAAGCGAGAAACAAAGATTGCCGGAGGTTTAGAGAGCACAACACCAGAAAGTGCTCTCGTCTTGCCACGAATAGAGACTTGCTCAATATGTTGATTTTAACGTCTGATCCTCTGATCAACAGCCTCCGGGAAGTACCGAAAAAAAAGTGTAATAAATTGTGCGCGGAGGTCTTAAAGCTCATCATAGCTCCCAGTATAGAGCCTCGACTCCAACTGCAACCAAGACCTCCACAAACTCAGGAAGACAATCTTCTATCGGATTCATCGGATTCTGAATCCGATGAATCCGATATTGAGAATTAGTTTTAATGTAAATAGATACCTCTAGTCTTAGATTTATAATTTTTGTATTTAATATGTTGGTCTAAGGTTATATAATTAGCGTTGATTTTGGAGCGATTAAGATAATTTTATTCTTTTTTTTTTCCTATATTATAATCGTGTATACATGAAATAAAATATTTATACACAATTCCTATGCATTTTCTTAAAAAAAAAATATTATGGTACTATATAAATAACTCATTTATAGATACAGTTCCAAAACCATGAAAAAATATTTTTGTCCACCTGGCTTGTTCTACGCCGGACACTGTGCGTCCGTAAATTGAAAAAAATCCTATCATATCCTACTAATATTATAAACGCGAAAGTTTGTGTGGATGGATGGATTTTTATTACACTTACACGCAAAAACGACTGAACGAATTTAGATGAAAATTGGCACACAGATAGTTTATAACCTGGATTAACACATAGAATACTTTTTTATCCAGATGTTCCCACGGGATCCAGACTTAGGCGGGTGAAACTTTGGGGCTAGTATTATAAATTTTCCATTAAAACGTGAGACGTGTCTCTGTAAACACCGTGCGGCGACTGGATGTTTCTACCGAGACGCGGTAAACCGAAACGGTGACGCACCGGTCTAGCGCATACCAAGCCAATAAGGAAACACTCATTGAAATATAGGCATTCGGTGAGTTTTCGGGACGGGTTACTTATACCGAGCATCCTGATCCCGCACCGCTGACGTACCGACCAACGAGGAAAGGGCCTAAAGATTAAAGACTTATCTTCGATGTATTCAGTCGCAACATTTCAAAGAATTTTATATACCTATCTAGTAAATAAGAAATTAAAATTCATAATTTCGCTAAAGTAGGTAATAACTTTGTAATGTTTCATGAGAACAAATAAGACGCGAGCCCAGTGAAATGCTAGCAACATTACAAAAGCGAGCATAAAATAAATGATAAGGTATCTCGCTCTAGTTGTGCCTTATAAAAGAATGCTTAAAAAAACTTTTTCACACACAACAAAGTGGTTGTTATTTTGTAGAAAGTTTTTGCTGATTTTATAAAACTTGCTGTCACTGTTACATAGCAAGAAGTGTACGAATTTGTGTGCTGTAGGTATGACAGCTAAAAAGTGAAAAAAAAAAATGTCTTCTAAAAAAAAGTCGGTGGCAATTTTTTCAATACAAAACCGAAGATACCGACTGAACAACGGCGATAGGAACTTTTATAACATCATCAACATACATAAAGTGGATTAAATTTTATTAAAAGCAAACGTAATAAAATTCAAATGGGAACACCACGCAAGCTTCCTCTATTAAACGAAAATTAATTTTGAAAATCGGTCCACAATTTCATTGATGAAAATATCGATGAATATACTTTTAAAAAATATACACACGTGAACATTAAATTGTTTGAAGTCGGTTAAAATTAAAGAAATAATTAATAATTACCACCTCACTGACTGGCTAATATTGTTACGACGTTCGCCCTAGTGGCCGCAGGAGACGCCCCGGGCGTCGGGAGTCAAGAGCCGACTTCCGGCCACCGTAGGCGCGGGCTTGCGGACGGTGAGCAATGGGCAGCTCGCCGTCCGATAAGGACCAGGCCCGTGTCGACGGCGCGTTGTGTTCCACGCGCGCCTCAAAGAGATGTCAGCACCAACCAACGGGGTCGAAAGACCAATGCCTGCTGGGGTTGCGGGTTTGTCCGAAAGGGATATCGCAGCCCCGGCACACAGGCAACGGAAGGAACACGGGTGGGTTTTAGTCAGTAAAAGTCTGACACACCCTCTCGCTCTGCCCAGAGCGGGAGAAGTCATTTGATGATTTCCCATCCTGAAAAAAAAAAAAAATGGCATGAACAAGTCATAAACAGCAGGAATCTATTGCAAGTTTCATAAGAATTTAATTTTGATTTCCTTCTGAATGCTATGAGAAGAAAAGTTAGGTACTTTAATCTTTTTTTGTATTTCGTCTGTGAGGTAGGAGGTGACGATCCACTTTCCTTATTTTTGCCTCTCCTAAGGCAAGATTAAAATAATTATGTTTGCTTACTCCTTGCGAAGCGAACATGTCCCATGTCCTAGTCGGTCGTTTAACGAAGATTGGATCAGATACTTAAACCAATTATAAACTAATGAAGAAATCACTTCACGTTCCAGACTAAGATCGGAGACTTCGACTTGGAACTTAAACTACGATTGTACAATTGTTAGCTTTTCTAGTAACAGGATCCGCAAAATTTATTACTAACTTGAACTAAGTAAACTATCTCCATTGAATCAATTGGAATAAGATTTTGATTGGTTTTGCGCTATCCATTTTATTAGGAGCTGTGTTGACAAAAAAAATTCGTGAGTTTTTTTCCTTCCAGTTTTTACTTTCAGGATTAATTTGTGAGACTTATCCATTTAACTCGTTTTAGTGTTCCGTACGCAAAGGGTGCCAACGGGACCCTATTACTAAGAATCAGTTCACACCGAGATGCATGGCGACGCGACGCTGCGCGTACTTTTAAACAAATATCGAACTTATTTTCTTCACGAAAAGGTATAATTTCAGTGCGAGCGTGAACGGGTGTCGAAGTACGCTGAAATGCGCGGTGCTGCGCAGAGCGTTTACCTTATTGTGTAGTAAATAAATTTGATATTGTATCGAATCTTTAAAAAGTGTGCTTCGCATCGCGTCTCGGTGTGTACTGACCCTAAGGCTCCGCTGTCCATCCGTCTGTCACAGGACTGTATCTTTTGAACCGTAATAGGTAGACACTTGAAATTTTCACGGAATGTGTACTACTAATGCCGCTGTAATAAAAAATTAAATAAAATTCACTTCTTCTCATATAAGAAACGTGTTTTTTTCAGCGATTTATATTGTACGGTTGTACAGAACCCTTCGTGTGCGGTCCGACTCGCACTTGGCCGTTTTTTGTACACCTAAAAATAGTTTATCGTGATTGTTTGTTAGATGATTCGCCGACAAGGGTTCCTGCTGTCATTAATATTCGTGCGGTTAACCGAAAGATTTGGCTTAACGTGGCACCCCGCCGATTTTTTTTAAAATTATATACCTATATATATAAATTATCTTTAGCGTTCATGTCATTTTTATTTGAACCCTTATTTTTTTAATATACATTGTGTTCTCCACCTATTTTTTTTTTTTTTCAGGATGGGAAATCATCAAATGACTTCTCCCGCTCTGGGCAGAGCGAGAGGGTGTGTCAGACTTTTACTGACTAAAACCCACCCGTGTTCCTTCCGTTGCCTGTGTGCCGGGGCCGCGATATCCCTTTCGGACAAACCCGCAACCCCAACAGCTCCACCTGAATACTGCGTTTCAATATTCGTCTTCATCTAACAAACAATCACGATAGACTATTTTTAGGTCCGACTGGCGCACCATGGTCTTTACTCCCCACCATCATCCTTGCTAACTCATCATCATCTGCCTAATCTTTTCAGAAATGTTGGGGTCGGCTTCTAATCTAACCGGATGCATCTGAATACCACTATTTTACATGGAGCGACTGCCTACCTGACCACAACCTAGTTACTAGGTAGTAGATACCCCTTGGTGAGTCTGGCTGTCAGACTTTTGGGCTTCTAACTACCCGTAACGACTGTCAAAGATGTACAACTAACCAAGTATTATTTCCATTGTCGTACATGAATCATGATGTAGTAGGTAGTCACGAGCATAAATACTTACGCAAAATTCAAAAGATTTTTTTATTTTTTTTTTATTTATAAACTTAAAAAAACACGAGAATTTTCAAATTTGTGCTACACTAAGTTGTGTCGTACAACTTAGTGTAACATAAATTTGAAATTTTTCTATCATTAATTTCAATTTTACGAATGTATTTGGTTATATGACTTTACAAGCTATTGCGTTTTCGTAAAGATCATTTTCACCTAAAGCAGTAATAAAGATTGGTGATTTTGAAGACTCACTCAGTTCGGATGGTGATCGGTTTTACGAATTTTGCCGATGCTACATCTAAGTTGTGTCGTACTGTACTATCATCACTTTATGAAAAATCTGCTTTTAAATCTTACGTTAATGTAACGTATTTATGCTCATGACTTACTACTACTTACTATAGTACTATCATACTCCTACACCAGATCGTAACAAAATTAGTATCTACATCAGCAGCATCTTTCTATCAATTCTTGGAAATGCTTCAGATATCTTAAGTTTTTGAAATCGTTATCTTATTGAAGGCCCTCTCATAAAGTTCAGTACTCCCTGTTTGTGTTGTAGCTTAGAGAACCTAAAAGCGTCATTAACTTGCTACTTCACTTCAATTAATTATGACAGTTATTATAAATAAACAGTATCTAGGATACGTCTGTGGATTTGGCAATGAAGCTAAAGTTGAATGTTGAAATAAACGATTTACTTTACTTTGCTAAATTTATTTTCGTTTTCTTTTTCAAAATGGCGTAGTGTTTGAAGTTATAAACATAGATAAGGACGAATATTAAAGTCTTCTTCGAAAAATATATTTTTATATTATTATTTAAAAATAAAATCTTAGTAAACGGTTCTACCGTTAATACTCTCGTCTACCTGGATCTCACTTAAATTTATGTCTGCCCATAACAAATTTACCGGACGGTAGTTTGTTACCTAATGTGACAGTAAACTCTCTTACATTGTCAGTTTTATTCAACGAAATATATATTTTGCTAGAGACGTTGCAATAACACAAAGTCTTAGAGAGTACCTATCTAATGGGACACGTAGATTTTGTTACTTGCAATTTAGTCCGATCGTAAATCATATAATCGATAAAAAGAAAATCTCATAATTTATGACAAAAAACGGCGAAGTGCGTGTAGGAACACGCACAATGAAGGGTTCCGTAGTTGGGATGAATTTATCCTAAGAACAAACTTAACATTGTTGTTGAAAAACATTTTCTCCCATACGGAATGCATGGGAGATCGTGTTTTTCAAACTGCAAATTTAAGTTGGTCGATTATGACACGTTAACTTGTAAAGCCTACTTACCTGTGATAGTTTTTATATATACTACACCGTGAATTTTTTCACACTTCCAAACCAACTAGCTTAGCTGGCGGAGGGGACACTTGGGGTGCATGTTGAGAAGCCTCCCCGTGGCGCACCCTGGGCAACGTCGGCTCCAAGTGCCCACCAGGTTTTGGTGGACACTTGGGGCTGGCGGCTAATTCTCAACAAACGGGGAAGGGTCATGGTTCCAATCACCGATCATCCATGATGGTCGGTGAAGGGAACCAGGCTACAGTAGGTCGTACGTCTACTCCCCCTCTGCTTACAGAGGGAGGCGAGTTGGCGTACACTAGGGAGTCCCAATCCCAAGGTCTAGCGTGCCGAGGGGATGAATGGCCGGAGGGTTATCCGGTCGTTAGCGCAAAAAGGGACCTCACCCTTAAAAAGGAAAATAATGAAAATGCAGGCTAATGGAAAAATTCCCCAGGCGGGCAACCTCCTCAAGGAGGTACAATCCCGCCCTTCTACGGAAGGCAGCCCCACCGTATCTGGGGGGGGCACCAATAGTCCCGTAGGTCGGCAGACCACCGCCGACCTTCGTCAACCAAGTCTTGCGTCGCAAGAAAAGGAGCTCCGGGTTAGCCTGGAGCGCCTGTGCGACGCAACAAAGCCGCTTGCCGTCGTTGACGGCAACAACAGCCGAGGAGGCACATGTCCAGGGAGGGACCGACTGTCCGACCAGGACACGCAGCTGGGGGGGAAGCGCTCGCGCAGCGAGCTCTCTTCCAGCGAGGAGGAACTGGCGGCACCAAAATTTGGTACCGCGCAGAGGGGGCGGGGACGGTTACCGGACCGTAATTTACGGGGTCGCTTCTTGCGGCCCGCTACGCCGGTACCGATGCTGCTGGGGAGCGCGGAAAGCGACGGGACCCCGGGTGACCCCCCGAGTGAAGACTCCGCTGCGTCCCCGCTAATGCTTTGCAGCAACAAAGCGGAGGCAAACAGCGCAAAGCGGATGCAGCGGAAGGCGGTGGCAGCTGACGAGGTCGGCGAAATGGCCCGACTGGCCCGAGAGCGACGCTCTGCTCAGGCGGCTGCCGGAGGGAGCCTGTCGGCGGTGGCGCTGAGTCGCCAAGTTTTGGACGGCGTGGACGTCGTCCTGAAGGTCGCCACAAAATCTGGCAGCCTGAAGGGCACGTTCACGCGCGCTCTGAAGGAGGCGGCTGGCGACATCAAGGAGGCAGTTGGGGTCCTCCTTAGTCGCACAAGCTCAGACGAGACGGCGAAGCTGTGGGAGGAGAACAGCCGTCTCAGATCTGAGCTCGAGGACCTCAAGCGGGAGCTTGCCGCGCAGAGAGCGGAATGGCAGCAGAGGCGTCCTGCGGCCACCGGTTCCGCTCCCGCTCCCGTCGTTGCCTTGACACCGCCGGCCCCGTCGTCGACCCCGTCATCGGTCCGTACCCCCGCATCTGCAGATGCAGAGATCGAGAAGATCGTTCGCATCTGCATGCTGCAGTGTGGGGGTATGATGAATGCCCGTCTGCAGGGCCTGGAGGCGAGGCTCCTCCCAGCAGAGACTCTCCGGCCACCGCTCGCTGCGGATAGGAGGAGGAAGGGGGGGCCCGCTAAGTCCGGGTCCGGCCCGCCAGCTCCGGCAAAAAAGCCCGCGGAGAGCGCGTCCGCGTCCGCTTCCCGGACGGCCGGGCCACCGGCAACCGCTTCCTCGGCGAACGCATCCGGGTCCGCCGCGGATACCTGGACGACGGTCGTCAAGAGGGGCCGCCGCAACAAGAAGAAGACGGCGCCGCCACCACCGGTACCCGCTGGGGCACCGGCACTGGCACCCAAGAAGGCTCAAGGGCCGCCCAGGGTCAGAGCCCCACGCTCCGCGGCTGTAGTAATTACGCTGCAGCCCGGAGCCGTCGAAAGGGGCGTGTCCTATAAGGCGGTCCTTACGGAGGCAAAAGCCAAAGTCGCGTTCCCCGACCTTGGAATACCGTCTGGCCTCAGAGTGAGGCAGGCGATTACGGGGGCGCGACTTCTTGAGGTGTCGGGTGCCTCTAGCGGCGAAAGGGCGGACGTCCTGGCCGCCAAGCTGAGGGAGGTCCTCAATCCGGAGGACGTTCGGGTGTCCAGGCCGATGAAGACCGCGGAACTGCGCGTCGACGGGCTGGACGATTCGACGACTCCGGCTGAGGTCGTGGCGGCCATCGCCCGTACCGGGGGATGTCCGGCTGAAGACGTCCGTACGGGCGAAGTTCGCGTCGATGCCTCCGGGCTCGGCGCGATCTGGGTGCGGTGCCCGGTAGCGGCGGCGAACAAAGTCGCCGACGCTGGGCGTCTTTTGGTGGGGTGGGTGGCAGCGAGGGTGAAGCAGCTGCAACCCAAGGCCTTGCGGTGCTACCGTTGCCTCGACATTGGGCATGTCAGGGCACGATGCACCGCCGAAATAGACCGCAGCGAGCAGTGCTATCGCTGCGGTCAGGCCGGCCACAAGGCGGCCCAGTGTTCCGCGGAGCCAAACTGCAGCCTCTGTACAGCTGCAGGGAGGCCCGCTGGACACAGAGCGGGCGGAAAGGCCTGTGGCGCACCCGCCTCATCAAAGAAGAAGAAGAGAGGGGCTGTCAAGGCTGCCGGGGGCTCTTTACCCCCCCCGCAGCCTGGCTGCCCTTCGGCCGACTCCCGGCCTAGGAATGGTGCGGAGGGGATGGATTGCGCTTAATGGCGCTGTTCCATTTCCTCCAGGGCAATATCAACCACTCTGCTAGAGCTCAGGATCTCTTGCTCCAGAGCATGGCAGAGTGGTCGATTCACGTGGCTGTGGTCGCCGAACCGTATTTTGTCCCCCCCAGGGATAACTGGGTGGGAGACTTGGACGGTTTGGTGGCCATCATTGGCGGGGCTCTTGTCAACCCGTCCCGAGGTCACGGCTGGGTAGCCGTCCTCGCGGACGGCATTGGCACGGTTGGGGCGTATTTTTCGCCCAACAAGAGTCTCGCCGACTTCGAGAGGTTCCTTGTCGAGTTGGGTGCCGTCGTGGGCCGACTCCACCCTCGCCCGGTGCTGTTGCTGGGGGATCTCAACGCCAAGTCTGCGGCGTGGGGATCCCCTGTGACCGATGCTAGGGGCGAGGTGCTGGAGGAGTGGGCGGTCACGACTGGCTTGACCGTCTTAAATCGGGGCTCGGTCCACACGTGCGTGCGGCAGCGGGGCGGGTCTATAGTGGACGTCTCGTTCGCTAGCCCAGCTGTCGCGTGCCGTGTCCACGACTGGCGTGTCGCCGTGGAGGTGGAGACGTTGTCGGATCACCGATACATCCGTTTCGACGTCTCCGCCCAGACCACCGGCGGCCGCAGTCATGCGGCCCCGCGAACGGACGGTCCGCGCTGGGCGCGTAAGCGCATCGACAGGGAGCTTCTCGAGGAGGCCGCTATTGTCCAGGCCTGGAGCCGGGAGTCGGCAACGACCGGACCCGTCGACGTCGAGCAGGAGGCGCTGTGGTTCCGCGGGGCGATGACGCAAATTTGCGACGCGTCCATGCCCCGGGTCCACGCACAGTCCGCAAGACGCCAGGTGTACTGGTGGACCGCCGAGATCGCGCAGATGCGCGTCGCGTGCGTGGCGGTTAGACGCCAGTACACCCGATACCGGAGGAGACGTCGTCGGGTCCCTGACGAAGAGGCCGCGCTGTATGAGGTGTACCGCGCGGCCAAGGAGACTCTGTGGCTGGCCATCGGTGAGTCGAGGACGCGAGCCAGGGAGGAGATGTTGGAGACTCTAGACGGGGATCCGTGGGGGCGCCCTTATCGCGCGGTTCGAGGGAAACTTCGAGCCGCGGCGCCTCCACTTACGGAGAGTCTCCAACCCGAGCTGCTGGAGGAAGTAGTCGCAGCCCTCTTCCCGGCAAGAGCGGAGCATACTCCGCCGCCGATGGCTTTGCCCACAGCCGCAGAGTCTACGGAGGACGAGAACGCCATCAGCGTCCCAGAGGTGACACAGGCAGAGATGAGGGCAGCCGTGATGCGGCTCCGGGCCAAGAACGTGGCTCCGGGGCCCGACGGGATCCACGGCTGCGTGTTAGCCCTCGCTCTGAAGGAGCTTGAGCCCCAACTGAGAGGACTCTACACAGCGTGCCTTGAGCGGGGCCAGTTTCCCACTTTGTGGAAATCTGGTCGTCTGGTCCTGCTCAGGAAGGCGGGGCGCCCTGCGGACTCGCCGTCCGCGTACCGGCCCATAGTGCTGCTTGACGAGGTGGGCAAGCTGTTTGAGCGTATCATCGCAGCCCGCCTCGTCGGCCACTTGTGCAGAGAGGGGCCGGACCTGGACGACAGTCAGTTCGGGTTTCGGCATGGGCGCTCCACGATCCACGCTGTGTCGCGGGTTAGGGTCCTGGCGGAGGAAGCGGTGTCCCGGGGCGGGGTGATGTTGGCGGTGTCCTTGGACATCTCCAACGCCTTCAACACCCTGCCCTGGAGTTGTATTCGGGAGGCACTGCGGTATCATGGGGTGCCTCCCAACCTCCGCCACATCGTTGGGGCTTATCTGTCGGAGAGGTGTGTCACCTACGTGGGACGTGATGGCGGAAACCAGCGCCGCATGTCGTGCGGTGTTCCACAGGGCTCGGTTTTAGGACCGCTCCTGTGGAACATCGGGTACGACTGGGTGCTGAGGGGCGAGCTCGGTGCCGGGGTGGACCTGACGTGTTATGCGGATGACACGCTGGTCACTGCCCGGGGGAGCTCGCACAGGGAGGCAGCGTTGTTGGCGACGGCTGCGGTCTCACAGGTGGTGGGCCGCATACGTCGCCTAGGCCTGGAGGTGGCCCTCAGCAAGTCGGAGGCCATGGTGTTTCATGGCCCCCGGCGGGCGCCGTCACCCGGCTCACACATCGTGGTCGGGGGGGCTCGGATCGCTGTCGAGTCTACCATGAAGTACCTAGGATTGGTGCTCGACAGCCGGTGGGACTTCGGGCCCCACTTCCGACGGCTGGCGCCCAAGTTGCTGGGCGCTGCTGGGGCGCTGTCAACGCTGCTTCCCAATCTGGGGGGCCCGAGCGCCGCTTGTAGGCGGCTCTACGTGGGGATCGTGCGATCGATGGCCCTTTACGGGGCCCCGATCTGGGCTGCTGACCTGACGGCCGGAAGCATCGCCGTAATGCGCAAGCCGCAGAGGGCGATGGCCGTCAGAGTCATCAGAGGGTATCGCACGATCTCCTACGAGGCGGCTTGTGTACTGGCCGGATCCCCGCCCTGGGACCTCGAGGCGAAAGTACTCGCGTCATCGTATCGGTGGCGCGAGGAAGCGAGGGCGCGGGGCGAGCGACCGATGCAGCGACACATGGAGCTGCATCGGTCTCAGCTTCGCGAGGTCCTGGTGGCGGAATGGCGGGACAGGCTCTCACGCCCTACCGCCGGCCTCGACATCATCGAGGCGGTCCGGCCGGTGCTCGAGCGCTGGCTCGGGAGGAGGCACGGCTCCCTGTCGTTTCGGGTGACGCAGGTGCTCTCGGGGCATGGTTGCTTCGGGAAGTACCTGTGTCGCATAAACAGGGAGCCGGACGCCCGGTGTCACCACTGCGTCGACTGCCGGGAGGACACGGCGCGGCATACGCTGGCAGAGTGTGCCGCTTGGGAGGAGCCACGCCGTGCCATCATCTCAGAAGTAGGCAGTGACTTGTCGCTGCCGGCCCTAGTGAATGCGATGGTCGGCAGCGGCGAGTCCTGGGACGCGGTGGTTTCCTACTGCGAGACGGTCGTCTCGCAGAAGGAGGCTGCGGAAAGGGAGAGGGAGATCTCGTCCACTCACCCGGCCCGCAGCAGGCGCACCGGGCGTCGGCGGAGGGCGGATAACGCCCTCTTCCAGCCCCCCTAAATGGGTCCAGGGGCGACGGACTCGGGGACGTTCGTCGCCCCCCACACATCAGGACCCGAGGTGGCGGCGCGTAGTGTTCCACGCGCGCCCCTCTTAGACGTCGCGGGGGGAGTCAAACACCTCACTCCCCCCCCTGACCCGAGGAGGCCCGCGGTGGCGGGCCGGCACCAGCCGGGGGTTGCGGAAGATTTCAAGTTCCCGCGACCCCCGGCGTAGGTGTGAGTTGGAACACCGGGGTGGTTTTTAGTCAGTAAGAGTCTGACAGACCCCTCCGCCCGCCCCAGGGCGGGGGACATCCATGAGGATTTTCCACCCCGGAACAAAAAAAAAAAAAAAAAAAAGGGGACACTTGACTCTAACAAAAATTTGCACTTAAAAGCTTAATATTTCGCAAATGGATCCCTGAATCCAAAAATGGTTTACATAAACTCACAATATTTTTGACTAACCTTTCCAAAAATAAGACTGACAGAAGAAGAGAAAAAAAACTCTCTCCATAGAGGAAAAAAGAAAACATCCCCACTTTACGAGTAGGGGAAGTACCCTAATTTTTTTTTTTCCTGGTTTTATTTTACCACTTGGTCGGCGTGATTAATATGTATACCCATGCCAAATTACAGCTTTCTGGTACTAAGAGTATCTGAGCGAAGCCGCGGACAGACAGACGGACATGGCGAAACTATAAGGGTTCCGTGGTTACTACGGAACTCTAAAAAGGGATAAGTCAAAACTACCTACTCATATTTACTTTGTCTAATTCTTTGTCAAATTCGAACACCTACTAAAACCTAACATGAATGTCTTACTTATAATAACAGAACGCGTACATCTATTATAATATTCCGCTTTTACGACAGTAAAACTAGTTTAATTTTCGTCGGTGTGAAGCAACCATAAAAATACAAAGTTCATCCATTATAATGCAATTTTATGGTTGCCGGCCACCCGGTACCGAAAGTACCATCGCATCGTCGCGTTTCATCGCAGCGTATTATTTCAGAGTGGCGTATTTTTAAGCGCGTCCTGTTTTGTTTATATTCTACAACGCTGCAAATACGCGGTGTATTATGTCACAAAACATTGTTAGATTTTTTCTACCTACAATTTTCATTTAAAAGGTTTTTTTGTTAATTAATGACATAGCTCACATTTCAGAAACAATGCTTGGGATATGGCTTGGAGTTAAAATACACATAGAAAGACTGAAATGTCTTAAAAGAATAAACATGTTTATTTTTCGAGTTTCCGTTGCTATAAATGATAATCGAACTCCCACAGGCAATAAAAAAGTAACGTCTATTAGCAGAGCACGGCTTGTTGGACCCATTACCTCTCTTTTTACTGCAACACTAACGTTTTAACTTTTAACTAACGCGACACTGTAATTTACATACTTGTACATTTACTGTGTTCTTGACATTTTGTTTCACTATGCCAATTACGAAAAAAGTGTTTGTTGAAGGCATATAATTATACTTTGTTTTTACACTGCCTTTTACTGTGGCAGGAATTGCGTGAAAGTATGCCAGTTATTTTTATAAAATTGCATATTTTCATGCAATTCCTGATGTAGGTGTATAAAATCATTATGGAAAGTGTTATTTTATACACGGTTACTTTTTGTATGTAAGTCTGCACTGACTTCTTTTCTACATAATCCTTATAATGCGTGACGGTATGACGTGTGCAACAATTAGCACATTTAAACGAATGTGTTCTTAATTTATTCAGTTTCCTGTTGCACATTTTTTACAAAATTACCATTTTTCAATACAGTAGCCTCTGACAAAGCTTGACCCAAAAGAAAACTTCCCCATAGACCCAATATCCTTTAACGTCATCCACATTACAGCATAATTCATATCCCATAAGGTCTGCTACGATTTATAGGAGGATAGAACAACATAAGAGGATGAGCCATAAAATACCAAGCATGTATGGGGTTTGGTCAAAACCGGCTTATTTATGATAGTGGCAAGAATAGTTTGTTTCCTTTTCAGGAGTGTGTACAGGCGTGTAGCTAAGGGTTATTAAATAGAAAAGTACCTACTTTACGAGTAAGTGTCAAAAACTATGGGAATTCAGTTCTTTCTTATGCTAGGGCTACACTTTCGCGCCATCGCGAACTTTACCTCGCGCGCTCTCTGTTGATCAACGAAACGTCGAGCGATGAGCGAAAGAAAACGCGCGAAGTTTAGTTCGCGATAACGCGACAATGTAGCCTCAGCATTAGCATTATGTTTTTGCTGGTAATCTTCAAAACGAGGACCAAACTTATCAAACTGGTAAAAAAAGCAAGTAAAAAAAATGCATGTTGCAAATACATGGAATTGCACTGAAGTACTACTTGTTCTTCAGTGATACATAAGGTTCCATTCTGGCATCTTATGACATCACACAAAATATTTAAATTCCCAATAAACCCTAGACTGCTGAACGAAGATATTCTATTATCGTAAGGATACTTACACGTTCCTAATAAAATATAATGGACTCGCCCATTAGATTTTATCACTAACCTGTGAATGTAGACGAATTCGGTTCAACGTGGCGGTGAAGTAGAAATCATTTAATGTTATATAATGGAGTGTTCTTGAAGTCTTCAAACTTAATAGATAATTATTATCATTCCTTCAGAGAGTGATACCAGTAGGTACTGTTGAAGGTTACCAGGTAGATCTTTATTAGAAAACTCTCGCCGCCCCGCGGTTGCACCCGCATAAGTCTCGATTCCGTAGTAATATCGGGACAAAAAGTATCCTAAGTCCCAGGTCATGATCTACGTATGTTCCAAATTTTATCCAAATCTGTTCAGCCGTTTTAGCGTGAAAGCGTAACAAACAAAAATCTACTATCCCTATCATATTAATATTATAAACGCGAAAGTTTGGATGTTTTTTACTCATCCTATTATACTACTAATATTTAAATGTGAAAGTTTATGTGTTTGGATGTTTGTTACTCATTCTACTATACTATTAATATTATAAATGTGAAAGTTTGTATGTTTGGATGTTTGTTACTCAATCACGCAAACACGGCTGAACGAATTTGGATGAAATTTGCCACACAGATAGTTTAGAATATATAGATATATATATCCTACTATAATTTCCTACTAATATCATAATTGTGAAAGTTTGTATGTTTGGGTATTTGTTACCCACTCACATGAAAACGGCTGAACGGATTTAGATTAAATTTGGCACATAGATAGTTTATAACCTGGAGTTTATAATACATAGGATACTTTGCTAGGACCACCACGTGGACGAAGCCGCGGGCGATAGCTAGTACTATGAATAAAATAAACTGCCATGCTTGCACTTGGTAAATACTTCATTTCATAGTCATTATTAATTTGATTCTTCTTAGTAAGGTCAATGCAGTTTTGGGCCAATTTAAAGACTGGTGAAAGGTCTTTTTTTTAATGGCTTATCCGTATTTTACATAGGCATTATAAAAAACCACCTAATTAGGTAAAGAAAACGACGCCCCCACCATATTACTACAATTTTGCCAAGCTATAAACTTCAGACCACAGCAGCACTTCCCTTGAGAATTATAGAGAATTATAAGGTAACTTTGAACAAACGCCATGCAAGCTTGGCTTTATGGCGCACCTGACCTTACGCTCATAAGCAAAACACTTTCATGTTTATTACAGTAGCAGGAAACACCACTGAATATGAAACCGAAGAGTTAAAGGAAGGCTTTTGAAGTGAGCTTATTTTATGCAAAAAAGGTGTGCATACTTTTACGCTTCCATTAAAATGACGCATGTCAAATAGGACATTACTAGAGCTCCTTGTATATTAGCTTTTCTGGGATAACCTGGAAACACTTTGTGTTTACATTAGCCCTGTTACTGTTTATAAGTTTTCATGCAAAACGTCTACTACCACCACTATACCTTCTGCATCATAGCTCGGTCTTCGTTTGAAGGCTGGTGCAGTTACATACACTGCAGACACAATACTAATGGTTCATCTATTTGTTAACATCTCACAGTTTTATTTAATAGGGTTTATACATATATAAGTCCCATTGGGCTTCAATCTGCCTAGCCTTTTCCCAACTATGTTGGGGTCGGCTTCCAGTCTAACCGGATGCACCTGAGTACCAGTATTTTACATAGAGCGACAGCCTATCTTACCTCCTGACTCCAGTAACTGGGTAATCCGAAACCTCTTGGTAAGACTGGTTATCAGACTTTCGGGCTTCTGACGACCCGTAACGACTGTCAAAGATCCACGAATGACAGCCGGAACCAAAGGCTTAACGTGCTGTCCGAGGCACGGAGGGGTCTTGGTATTTAAAGATGGTCACCAATCCACGGACCAACCTCGGATTTTTCAATTTTTTGCGTCGCTATATCTCGGAAGGGTGATTCTTAGGAAAATAGTTTATTTATAATTTTTATAGATAATTGCATGATAAATAATTTTTGTTGCAAAAAGTTGAAAAATACATCGCTCTTTGAACAATTTAATTGTACCCAGCAGGAAGAAGAAGTAGAAAAAGACGGTATGGATGAAGTTCCATTAGATGATTATTACCAATCAGACGAATAAATTTCCCGAATTAATCATGACTTACACCACTTTCACCATTTCCAATAGTACTATTTTTAATTCGATACCATATTTTTAACAGGAGCACAATAGATTGTGGAATAGGCCTACCGGGGAAACCACGTTAAAAAAAACGCGCCAAATGCACTACCTCACGGGTGGCGCGGAAACGTGTGCATATTATGAAGAACACAACTTTTTCAACTTTTTGCATCGCTATATCTCGGAAATGGTGATTCTTAGGAAAAAAAGTGTATCGAAAATTTTTATAGATAATTTTATGATGAATAATTTTTGTCCCATCTATTTTTACGATAAAACTTGCCATTTAGCTAAAAAATGCATAAAACCATTTTTTGCAAAATTTGACCTTGAATAATTTTTATCCACACGTCGGATCGATTCGGACTTTTAACAAATTGTTTGTAATAGTGTTTCCAACATTCATGCCAATTTTCAGTTTTGTGCGAATTAATGTAACCTTACCCCTATTTTTGAAGCTTATTTGACCGGGCTCTATCAATAAAGTTTATTTACTATTAGCAACCAAAAACAAATGATTTACGTACCCTTCAAACAATGATTGATTTATTACGGTTCAATATTATTCTTATTTTGCCTTACCTACGTGAAAAAGTACACGCGATGGTATTATTTCTCTTGGGACCGGACCACGGACGTCGCGGTGACGGCGAAGTTTTAACGAGATGGTTATTAATTATGTAGGCCGGAGCGTTTTACGAGGTTTCAATGCAGTAAACCTTGCAACATGTTTTTCTTTAGAGTAACGAAAAGAGTCACTTGGATGATTAAACACCAGATAATGAGAAAAAAAGAAAGAAACAAAGGAAGAATAATATTTATTTGGCCACAGTTCGTGAAACACAAAACAAAACAAAAAAAAAAGTGAAAATAATCTCTTAACAATATGTGTGCTCGCGGCTGCTCCAAAAAGGTTCTTGTTCTTTCAAACAACACCAATTGTCCAAGAATCATGAACTCAGCTCATTAATAAAAACAATAAAAATATATAATTATAAAATTATCAATCTGAAATCATGAATTCATGATCAATTGACTGTCCAAAGTTATAGCCCTACATTTTAGATAATTTACATGCTCATAGAAGGGAGAAACACTGAACTAAAACATGTTCTATCTGCTAAGTAAATATCGCCTCTTTGCGAGAATACTGTAACATCTCAAAAAAGGCAATTTTACAGGACGCGTATTTTAAACTTTCGAAATGTTATAAAATCTAAAATAATAGAGCTAAAGCAACAAAACCTTCTAGTGATTTATAATTTAACTATTAATTCATCTAAAACTATAGTAATTGTTGCGCTATTGGCTATTTTTCGGTATAAATTAACAGGATTAAAAAAAAAGGGATATTTTGTCACACTATTACTGAAAAAGTTTTCAAGGATCGATGTGACATATGAACTTGTCACATTGTTGATAATATATTTTTTTGTGTTGTGTTAGGTTATATGATAAAAACACATTTTAGAAATAAAAATGTTTATTAAATCAATGAAAAATTTGTAGGAAAAGAAAATCAAGCATAAACATTAGTCATTATAACGTAGGTAGGATATACAGTTACCTACTTAAATACAGTAATTCAACAGTTAACAATCAACAAAGTTAACAAAATGAAACTATAGCTATCAGTTCTTAATTAAAAGTATACTGTTATTACTAAATTTGTTATTATTATTTTAGATCTAGCTAACCAATCAGTCTCTTCGTAACATTAGTCTTTGTAAATAATCACTAGGTTTATTCTAAACCTACTTTAGGTGGACCATAATCTATATTTTAACATGTAGCATTAAGTACAAACCTTAGTGGTTTAAAAATGCTATTCTGCTGAAACACTTTGTAATAATTTTTTTTTAATGGTAAATAAAAAAAAAAAAAAAAAAAAAAACACTAAAACAAAACCATCTCAATAAGAATAATAATACATACTAAAAATATTTTTATTCATATTGAGATAGGTTTTAAAAATAAGTATCTAAAATTATAAGTATTATATACTTGCAAAATGTATTAAAAACTTGAGTATTTATCATTAAGTACTATAAAATTACGACTTAGGAACTTTTCATTATAAAATATCACACAGGTATTGTACTTAAAGGAACCGACGTTTCACTTATCTCACATAAAGTAATAAAAAATAATTGTTATAAAAATTACAAAAATAGTATAAAAAATAAAATAAAAACATTCTTAGAGCGATTCGTAAAAGCTCCTATGAACTCCGGGAATTAATTTCTTATTAATCAAATCCATTAGGTCCGATTTTTTTCGTTCAGCTATCCCGGGTTTATTATTATAGACATTTTTTATTTCTATATTGTTGTTTCTCTTTTTTCTCAAAACGACGGCTTTTTTAAAGTCCGTTTCAGCATAAGAATTTTTATAAAATATAGCATTTGTATCATCTTTACTAACTCTTATTACTCTTACTTCTGATAGTTTAACTACATGGTTATCTTCATCTTTTGTTAAGTTAAAATTAATTTGATTACACACACTTTTCCAATCATAAAAATCTTCGAAACACATTTCATTGACGTGTATTGGCTCACTCTTTTTCCTGGCTGTTTTTATAGCACCGATAAATCCGTCGGGAGTGTATATAGGACCGGATCTTAATAGCCTCTTTACTTGTCTCTCAATCTGGGAATGGGCAGAGTCGCCTTCGTTCTGGGTATGGCCTTTTACAAGATATTTGTGTGTTATGGATTTCAGGTTAGGCAAGGTCTGTACGGCATATAAATACAGGGCAATCATGAATTTGTTTTTATTTTGCCCTGCGCAGTTGTCTGAATAGAAGACAACCTCTAAATCTTCAGCTGAATTTGACATTTTGGTAAGGTAATTAAATACACAAGTACCTATTTCATTTATGCCTCTATTTGCATGTGACTCGTCCCATACGTAACTTTCAACAACATTATTCTGAATATTATAAATTGTTAGATTAAGAACATTAAGTTTGCATTTGTAGTAAAATACAGAAATATCGCCCTTAGGGCACTGGAATACAGCTTGGAGATCGTAAACAGCAACTAAAATATTTTTATTGTTCTTGTCATTTGTCTTTTCAATGCGTGATAATTCTTTTTCTCTGATATGTTTTTCGTAGTCTTCTTTTTTCAATTCTTTTTCTTCGGGCGTACTATTTTTATAAACTTCGCATGTATCGCACAAATCTTTCTTCGGCACAAAAAACGATATATTAAATTCTTGTGTAAATATACGATAAAACATTAAATAACTTGCATAGGGTATATTTTTAGATTTACATTGTTCAACGTAGTCTCTATGCAGGTCTGTAATTGCTTTGCTGCCGTCAATGTAATGTCTTTTCGAGTTTGCTCGAATATAGTGCGATTCTATTTTTGGTATCGCTTCTATAAATTTTCTTATGCTTTCTTTAATGTTTTCATCAACTTTACTGTGATTTAGATGAGTGCCACGGTAATCTTTCATTGACGAGATATTAGTGTCATTATTTTTCTTTTTCAACGCGGTCTCTATAGGGCGGTTATTGATAGCCAAAGTGTTTTTGAAAAACAATTTACATACTCTGATCTTTGCACCAGAAATAGTCAAAAAGAAAGCGTTGTTGTTTTCACGCTTTGCAGCAATATTTCCGTCTGAGTCCACTTTCACATATCGCTGTTTTGGAATAACTAAATCGACATTATTAGCTATAAACGTCCATTGTTTCTCAATTTGTCCTAAACCCCAATATTCGTTTAAAATTTTCTCACGTTCAAGCTCTGAGAAGTTAGAGCTACATTTAAATTTACAATTTTCTCTGCAAGGTGGTTTAAGCTGGCGTTTTGGAAAGGGCTTATTAGTTTTTGTTGAAATATATGATAGTCCACTATTTCTTAATCGCTTAGCGATGTTCTTCTTCCAATTTAACTCTTGCCTTGGTCTTTTTTTTCCTACTTTAGTTGGGGTGATGTTGGAAGTGGTTGGCTCTATTGGCATAGTGGTATCATTCCCAACTACAAGCGAATTATTCTCTGTTGCGACCAGATCTATCTGATTTGTATGGTTAACTATTATGTCTCGATTTTCTGCTGAATTACTTACCAATAACATGTCAACTTGCTCTATGGTGTCAACTGAAGCAATATTATTATTTAAATTAAACAAGTCTTGGTCTTTTGAGAAGTTGTAGTTAGTGCTGGCACCTTCTTCTTCAGAGTCTGAAGTATGTATATTATTACTTTTTGACTTCTCCTCTTGATAATTGGGATCCTTTACGGAATCATCACTATCTGGGGAAAAGTTAAAAGAAAATTAGTCCCAAATAATTACGTTGCAAACGTTCGGCATCCGAAATGCACAGAATTGAACACAAATTATTACATAAATTGAATAAGTGCATTTATTAAGAAATAGTAGTCTCTGCCTACCCCAATGGGAAAAAGGCGTGACAATAATAATGTATGTATGTATTAAGAAATATAATAAATGCATTTATATAAAAACTTACTACCTTCATAAAAAGATGGTCCACTGCTTGAGGAGGAACTCGAAGAAGAACTCGAAGAGCTACTTGAAGAGCTACCGGTACTACTAGTTGACTCACGTCGACGATGTTTTGAGTCATCGTTACTTTTGTCTAAAAGAAATATAAATAATAATAACTTAAACAATAGAAAAACTTTATGAAACATAAGTACCTAATAGTTTAAATTTTTGTTTTAAATTCTTAATTTAAAACAAAAATTTAAACTAAAATCGAGGTGTTTACATAATTATCTGTAGAAAACACACTAAGACTCCTTATAATGTTGCTCAATTTGTTTCTTCTTCTCAGCCGATGGACGTCCACTGCTGGGCATAGGCCTCATGTATGGATTTCCAATATTGGAAATCCAATTTGTTTAAAATCTATGAAAATGTAAGCACCTAAGTTCGTTTCGTATTAATAGGTACTCATTTTAAATAACTACATGACAACAGGCTCGCCCCTTGTTACATGGGACCGAACATAGGTGGCATTTAGTCTTTACAAAAATATTCTTTAAAAAACAAAATTATTAAGTCTTACCTTCTGGAATCATTGCGTTTATATTAGAGTCATCAACTTCCTCGGCTTGGATACTGGAACTATCATTTACGTTACTATCAACTACGTTTTGCATAGTTGCTAATTGTACTAATTTTCTGGACCGCGATCCCATCTGAAAAAATAAATATTTATAATTCATTTGTTTTAGTATTTACAACGTGACATAACGATTTAATTTACAAAAAAACTTATAATTTATCTAGAAAAAAGTAACATTACAAAATACTCCGAATCCATTTTATGGTTTGTAAAATATTTCATTGTCAACAACGCGTCATCTTATGATGTTACAAAACAAAAACGATATCTTTTCAACGAAAACGTGATATCAAAAGTAATAACAAGTTAAAATTGCATACTATTTTCAACAAAACTGTGTCAATTCAACATATCACATTACTTAATAAAAAAATATCAAAGAGTTCAAACTTACCTTAGCAATCGTAATGTGGTATCTTCGTGATGTCACGTTTTTGCACAAATACGAGAGCGCCCTTCCCTCCAAATGGCACGCGCCGACTGATGGGACACGTTGTCGAAACAAATCACGAGGCAGAAAGAGACAGCGCGACAACACAAAATATTGCAGTTGTCTTGTCTCTTTCGCTCATAGACGCACCGTTATTGTCGAAAAAATACCTCGTTTTTATCGAAAATAAAGTTCAATACGGCGGTTTTGATTATGGAATAAAAAAAAAATCGATTTTTCTGAAATATCACAGTATTCTTGCAAAGAGGCGATATGTAAAGTATTCAGTTATAGGATCTTAGAAATACTTAAGGTTTTTTTTTTTTTAAATTTATATGACACGTCAACGATTTCCTCACTTAAACATACTCAAACAAAAATCACATACAGTTTAAGGTATTGTGAATTCGACACTTACAGAAGTGCACAGCACTAGCAGGGAACTTAATGATTACAGGACGTTTTAGACATCGTTAGTTGAATTAGTTACAATTTATAAAATGAAAGGAAAATTTGGTATGTTCACAAATACGATGGAAAGTACAGAAAAAATTAACTAAATAACATAAAAAACCTAAAATTAGGGAAATGGAAGGGAATACAATTTTATTACTTTATCTCCTGTTTAATGCAATCAGTCCTGGAACATTCAGCAATAGGTAGATAATGGTTACTGATCTTGGACGTTATGAAGCCACTGCCCCATCGAATCGATACTACAGCTCATTCATGCTGGTTGTAAGTAATTCTAAGGGTGGCCCTCCTTTTCAGTCTGAAAACAACGGCACCTCGAAAATTGTCCTTGCCAACCAAACCAACAATAACTGAAAGAATCCATCGCCTGCCAACTATTTGTCTTCCTCCGCAACAATTTGCCATAATTTAATGAAGTATTCAATTACTTTTAAAACAATAAAGACTTTCAACTAGTTATCGCGTGTCGCCGCGACGTTTATAACTTACGGCTAATATGGTATACAAGGTCGAACCTACCCAGGAATGTTCAGAAACACGCAATGTTCAAGCTTAATTTAATTATTGTTATGTGTGATTGTGGTATGGTAAGTGGGTGAGGCGGATTTGATTTAGTATGACAGTCTCCTCCATGATTATCTACGTATAATTAATAGCATATTCGTTTCAAAAGAGATTTTTCTCTAAAAATTGTCTTGGTATACTTCCGCCACTTTTGAACATAGACCTGTAAATTCAAACGCTGCTCACACAAGGAATATTCACGTCCATAAAACAAAGATTCAATATTTCAATCAATGTAAAAAAAAACGGCTAAGTGCGTGTAGGAACACGCACAATGAAGGGTTCCGTAGTTGGGATGAATTTATCCCAAGAACAAACTTAACATTGTAGTTGAAAAACATTTTCTCCCATACGGAATGCATGGGAGATCGTGTTTTTCAAACTGCAAATTTAAGTTGGTCGATTGTTACTCGTTAACTTGTAAAGCCTACTTAGCTGTGATAGTTTTCCTTTTAACTTCGTTATATATACTACAGCTGTGATTTTTTTCACAATTCGAAGGACACCCATTTAGCTGGCAAGGGGGAGGACACGTGACTCTAACAAAAATTTGCACTTTAAAGGTTAATATTTCGCAAACGGATTCCTGAATTGAAAAATGGATTGGACGCACCCACAATATTTTTGAACGACCTTTTTAACGACACCCCACACCATGGGACAAAAAAATAACATTCCCACGTAACATGTAAGGGAGGTACACCAAAAAAAATTTTTTTTCTTGATTTTATTTTATCACTTTGTTGGCGTGATTAATTTGTATATCCATACCAAATCTCAGCTTTCTAGTACTAACCGTCTCCAAGCTAAGCCTCGGACAGACAGACAGACGGACATGGCGAAACTATGTATAAGGGTTCCTTGTTTACTACGGAACCCTAAAAACAAATAAAAACAATACATAGGTAGGTAATCTTTTACACTATCTTCAAATGGACTGATCATGTTTTAAGCGTAGATGTCTAACACTACCAACAACATTGTCCATCGTTCGGACATAAATACTCGTACATTATTACTATGGGCCATAAAGTTGAAAAATAGAATATATCCTGACTAATTTCAGTGGTATCTGAAATAAGTCAGAATATAGAATATTCCGACTTATTTCAGATACCACCTTCTTTAACATCTAGTAAACAAAAAATACAATGAAGTCTCACGTATTTGTAATTTTGCCGATATCTATCTGTATTCGACACCGGGACACAGCATTGCTGATTTACTGACCAAAATACAATACGTTCCCGAACGAATTCTTTCACAATAGCTCCACTACTGTAATTCTAGGCAAATGAAGATTTACGTCCATCCGTGTTGGCGAGTTTCTGATTCAAGCAACAACGTCTGACCCCAATCCTTTGGGAAACTACATTTTCACATTCTGTACTCCCTTGTACTGGTGCATGCTTCCCATTCACATGATATAAATCCTCTGTTGGCTTGACTTGCACTCCGGCTAGTATCTTAGTTGTGAATAGATAAAATGTGACTTAGTAAATCATAAAGTCCGATGATACAAAAATATTTAATTTATGGAAGAATATTCCTGAGGTGACACGCTCTTAAAAATAAAAAGATAAATAATTAGCACAAACGCACATAATTACAGCAAAACAATAATATTGATATCCAAGTAGGAATGATAGTGAATTCTCGGTTTGGCAGTATGTAAGAACATAGAAAGTTCTGTGCAACTTGGCTGGAAATTACGTCCTGTGTGTGTATTAAAAACACATCAAATACCTCTACATAAGTCTCCCACAACCTAACCAAATATTAATTTCCATACATAAGTTCACATCTCGCTTTGTATAAATTATGATAAACCAGGTTATAAATTTAAACTCCTGAATAGAAAAGCTCTATCATGTATTTAGTTTTCAGTTTAGTACTTACATAATTTAAAAAGCTAACAGTCTTGAAATAATCATAATAATATGTAAAAATATATAATAAAATAAGGGAAATAATAATAAGGCATCAAAAAAGTCTCATAAATTGAATATTTCCAAATAAATGTACCTAAGCATAGATAGTCAACGAAGACGCGCTCTACTTTTCTTCCTAAACACGATTACTGTACTGTAAGGCTTTGCGCGCAAATTTTTTATTATTATTATTTATTTTGCTAGCAAAAAATCTGTGAAGTATGAAACACAGTGCAAGCGCGCGCACTGCGGGAAAAAAAAACGCATACGAAAACAGCAGATTTCATTCGTTGCGGCGAATGAAATCCTGCTGTTGACGTCACTGGCCGGTAGATTTGATACTGACTTGTGACTTAGCGACCCCCAACTTTCATGCGTTTTATCTAAACCATGTTTTATTAATATGATAAAGCAACAAATACGTGCCTAATATTTGTTAATTATCTGACTGACGGACTAAATAGTTTTTTTTTTTTTTCCCAGTCAACATCCCTATTAGGAAGAAGAGTGGGGCGCGTCTTCGTGGATGGCACTATATATAACGTATGTAAATGGAATAGGTACTGTTTATTGCGCACTGTATTTATTAGAGGAGTAACTACTATTTATTAAAATATTACTCTGAATAAAAACATTGCCCACCGATTCGACATTACACAACGAGATTATAAATCACAGGTAACCCAAGCACATGATAACGCTACTAAATTGCGAGGGTAGGTCACAATAATTTAATAAAAATACATCATCATGAATATATTTATGAAATTAAGAAACTTCTGAAGTATGCAAATTTCATTGTAATTAAGGGCTCGGTAAAAGTATGAGTGTGAGCCACAGATGTACACAACTATAGATGGTGCAAGCTGTCTGTGATTGCGAGCTACTGAAGGTGAATGCCGAAGCTTTTTTCGCTCGTTCTTGTTTTTTTTTTTTTTTTTTTTATAACTTCTTAGTAACTTATTCTCTTGAAAAGCTGGTAGGATTGATTTTCATGCCATAACTTCATAATTGTATACGACAAAGAAAAAAATAATTATGTTTGAAAAATATAGGAACAGCTATGTAATTACGCAACACATTTTCGATTTGCAATTGAGTCAAATTGGTTTCGTTTGACTAGAATTGCTTTCAATTTACAACTTTTGAAAGCAATTCCAGTCAAACGAAACCAATTTCGAAAATGAATGAATGAATCGAAAATGTGTTGCGTAATTAGATAGCTGGTAGCACCATTAAGTTTTAAAGGCACCTTTTAACCAAGCAGTGAGACAGAATGGTATTAAAAAAATGTGACAAACGTTAAAACAAAAAAAAAAAAACTCCAGCGTTTACAAAATGTATCTTTGGTGTTAAGTGACTAGTCTTCAAGAAAAGTAAGAATCTTCAAGAAAAGTAGGAACACCGTTGCTTACCGAATCCATTTTCCTCTATATCTATGGCCAGACTTTCGAGGCCACACTTGAATATTTTAAAGCCACTTTTTGTAGGATTTTTTCAACGTTGAACTGCAAAGATTGTTATAAACTTTTTAATGTGCGTTAAAATATTAATTACTTACGTAATGAGGAACTTTTGTAGCTTGTTCTTGATTAATAATTTGCGGTTTACAGAACCTTTTATTTCTTTAAGTGTTGTAAACTTTATTTAAGTGAATGCGCTGAGGTAACCCACGAAATTCAAATATTCATACTTTTTTTTTTACAATTTGCAGGTCTGGGTTAGGTTCTATGTTGATAAAAATATGATTTGCGACCACAAAAAATATAGCTTTATTTACAGAATTATTATTATTAGAATCAATACAACTCCTTAATTCCGTTGGAATTGGCCTCAAATATCACGATTTGATGAAAATACAATTCTATAAACAGATATCATTCATACGGCCGCGAATCAAAAAAAAAAAAAAACATATTTAGAATAAAAACATATTTAGATCAACATATATACGATACTGACCTAATTTTAATTTCATGGGGTACCGGACACTTTCGCACTAAGCTAAGTATTATTTAGTGTTTTCTTTGATGGGCTGCAAAGTACAAATTTTACATTTAAGGATAAATAATAAATGATTGCTGTATGTAGTTTTACACGTCAATCATATTTTAAAAAACCGGCCAAGTGCGTGTCGGACCACGCACAATGAAGGGTTCCGTAGTTGGGATGAGTTTATCCCAAGAACAAACTTAATATTGTAGTTGAAAAACATGTTCTCCCATACGGAATGTATGGGAGATCATGTTTTTCAAACCGCAAATTTAAGTTGGTTGAGAGAGCAGAGATCGAGTTGAGAGTCTATTTATGTGGTAATTTTGAGGAAAAAAACCGCTTTCGTTTAGTAGTTTTTCAACTTTATGACTTGTAGACAGACACCCTACAATTCATAACCTATGACTCCTATTGAAAATTTGCAATTTTTGTATGACTTTGGGGGTAATTTTGGTACTAAAAATGTGAATTTTAAATAGCAATAATTTTTTATTTTCAATAATAATAAGATTTTTTATAACTGTTTGGTAATGTTATTGCAGTACCTATTCGGTACCGTTTCGGATCGGACAGGGGTTTTATTTACATATTTTGAAAGGACATTACGGTAGGCCGCTTAGGCCCACTTAGGGCGTTAACGCTAAATCGGAGTTAACAGCTAACTCAGGGTTAATCCTATCATTCTCTTTGGATTAGCTGTTAACTCCGAGCTATTTAGCTAACCCATGAACGCGCAAATGGGCCTTCTAGTACTCAGACTGACAGATGATCATTAAATCGAATGAGAAAGAAAACAAAAGGCCCAAATAGTCCTCACATTCTTATTTATCCTCCTAAAATGTAACAACTTTTTTATGTCGATAAAACATTTTTTTTTAACATTCACAATAATTAAAGTAATTATACTTTACAAAGTAAATAGTCATAGAACTTCTACAATACCTACTTACTAGGTTTTTTCCTTTTCTTTATGTTGTTGATTTTGTAAAAAGGTAGACGTCACTGCTGGCCTACTTTAGAGATATGGTTGAAACTTAAATGTATTTATATGCGTACATTTGTAATTGAGACACAAATACATTAAATAAATGGCTCATGGCTAATAAATGACAGCCGCACGAGTCGATCGAAGGATAGGTAAGCTACTCTTGCCGCGGTCGGTTCGTGGATGTGTGACCATCCATTGCATATCGAGGTACCGGCTGTCATTCGTAAATCTTTGCCAATTACGAGTAGTCAGAAGCCCAAAAGTCTGACAACTAGTCTTACTAAGCGGAATCGTGTTCTGCCGGGGTCGCGGGAAAGTCCGAAAAGGATATCGTGGCCCCTGGCAACGTACAGGCAACTGAAGAAACATGGGTGGGTTTTAGTCAGTAAGAGTCTGGCACGATGAGAGCGGGAAAAGTTATTTGATAATTTCCCAACGAAAAAAAAAAGAAAAAACAAATTGCTCCATGTAAAATACTGCTATTCAGGTGCAGGTTAGAATGGAAGCCGACCCCAACATAGTTGGCATAGGCAAGGAAGATTGATTAATTAACAGGTAACCAATCATTAACTGGTGCTATTTTTAAAGCTCATAGGTTAACTATGACGGGTTCCACGGGGACGGGGTATGATGTTGTTTTCCATACATAATTCAGAAAAAAATACATGCTGATGTTTCGATACTAGCAAACCTTACCCAAAATAAAAATAAAACAATATTTTATCTAAATTACAGCAATGTTTGTTTAAACCTTAGCACGCGAGAAGATAATTAATTCGCTGCAAAGGTTTCGTGATTCGGATTGAACATGGTCCTTTGACCTTGACCTTCGGTAATTATACCTAAAATAAACACAATATCTATATATATAAAAATGAATCTCTATTTCCCTCGGTCACGCCATAACTTGAGAATGACTTTACCGATTTCATTCATCTTTTTTTTTAAGTTTTCTCATAACTTGTTGAAGGTTCTTTCGGAAAGAAAAATTCAGAAAATTGCGCAGTAAATTGGAAAATTTCAGAAAATTTAACGACTATTTTAACTTCGTGCGTTTGATGAATGTGAATTTAGCAGACAGCTGTTTTTTATATTTTTGGATAAATATTTTAATAATTATTTCTATAGAAAAATACACCACACAGTAATATATCTTTTTTAGGGTGGAGGTATGCAGGGTGCAGTAGGTAGGTAGGTATGTATATGTAGTTATGCATGTATATGTAGGTAGGTAAGTGTGTAGGTAGGTACCTACCCTAGGCAGGGAGGTGCGTCGTAGATAAGTACTTAGTGCTACCTGTGCGAAGCCGGCGCGGGCAGCTGGTATTTAAATAATGATTGCAAATCTCAGGCTGTCCCGCCCTTGTTGTTTGGAAAGTTTATTAATAGGAACTTTAATTTGTCTATGTTCTGTCGAAAGTATTAATTTACATAACATCATGCCTGTAATTCCCGAGAGGTAAGGCAGTGGTGTACCTATACACTACAGCCACATTTCGCAAGTTATGTTTAAGTTCTATATAATAGGAGGCGAGCTTATTGCCACCAACCGGGCACAAATCCAGACTCAAACTGGCAGAAATTTCTCAGTAGCAGTCCGACTGAGAAATATCTGCCATGCCCTTTCTTGTTAGAATATTCAATGTGTCTGAATGCCTGCTTGCCTCCTCTTTTGAGAAATAAAATAACGCAACGATTATTATAGCCATGTACAGTCAGCATCAAAGTTGATGACCACATTTAGATTTTCAAAATCGCTGTACACCGTATTCACTACTTTACAGCGATTTTGAAAATCTAAATGTGGTCATCAACTTTTGATGCTGACTGTACCAGGCGCAAGTACCTAATAACAAAGAAGTAGCAAACAGCCAAAGTGTCAGCAAACAACATCCCTCTCTCACACTTTCATCCTCACAGACAGTCACACAAACACACACACACACACACACACACACACAAACTCACACACGCTTTACTAAACTAGCCATAGACATATTTCTTTCTGCTCAATTATACTCCGATACTCAAGATACAAGCCCTGCTTAGTTTGAGGGTCAACGATCAAACCAAAACATTGTGATGTATCATATATAAACTTAATAGTATCTATGTAGTCACTATATATCATCAAATTTTCCTTTGCCAATAAAACTTTTTGGATTGTTTTTGTAATCAATCCGAGAAGGAAGAAGCTTTTAAGTTGAAATTAGTTACCTGGCATTGATGATATTGAATAGAAAGGTAGCTTGCACCAGTAGAGCGAAGGCGAAAAAGCCTTTTGCCAAAAAAGCTTTTCCCAATACCTTCTGCAATGACAACTCGTGGAAAGCTCTAGGAAAGAACATCAATCATGAACTTATATACCTAACAACAAAATGAAATTACTCCAAAAGACTGAGTCGGTGATCAAAAGTAACTAAATAAGTATCAATTACGAAGTAAAAGCACAGACTGTTCTCTTCATTTGACATCCCTAACTAATTTACTGGCAGGCTAGAGTAATCGAAAGGATCCTGGGAATTTATCAACGTATCTCAATTGGTTTTAAAGCTCCTGCAGACAGGCGCAAAAAGACGGCGCGACGCTACTCCAGTGGAACTATTTCCGTCGCGTCGCACCTGTCTCCGGGGAGCCTTAAAGTACCTGAGACTTATTAGTTGGGCTTTTTTAGTTTGACTTATCTGTTGAGAAACTGAATGTTCTGTAACTCTAGGTACATTACAAAAGCAACAGTTCTGTAAATAGCAATTATAGTAAACACTATCAAAAACTACTGACTATTATATAAATAACTAACTAACCACACCTAATAATATTGATAAAAAAACAAAAGGACTCAAGGAATGTCGAACATGCATGATAGAGCACAATAAGGTACACAGGATACACCTTCTTTAAAAAAATATCCATATAGTGCCAATAATCTCCTGAGTAAAATGACTGTGTGTCATCCGAACGGACGGGCAGACATGACAAAATTAGATTCCGTTTTCGCCATTTGGCTACGGAAACCTAAAAATGCACAAACACGGACGTGCTTGGCTTAGGTTTAACCTAATTACCTACTCTGAGAATCCTTCACTATGATAAAATAGGTCCAAAATTAAAATTATTTGGATTGCAGACAATAAACCCGTCTTTTCTTACAAACAAAACAGTTTTCCCGCTGCTCATACTTTACCACAATATTAGGCAAATTCTATCATTAATTATCATTAACCGTAAATTGTTTCAAAGCTCAGTTAACTATCTCCAAAGCGCCAGTCATTGACTGTTATTGTTTGCTACAAATTAATATTGTAAGGTTTATTGATAATGTCAAATGTGACATAATTTAACGTTGGTCGTATTTACATTATGATTTGAATACTTAAATGTTTGTGTTTGCGCGCTCAGGTTTAATTTTGCAATTGTGATTGTCAATAATGTTATTATGATAACAAAGTTAATTATTAATAATAATTATGTACTGCTTAATATCATTGTGACGGCATCTACATCGCCACATGCGAACTACGCATCAAAGACCTGACGTCACACAAAATCCTGACGACACAACAAATCCTGCATCGCGCAATTAGAGTTTACCGCGCGAACGACATCTAAAAGACTATCCGAGATCAATCGATGGGCAGTTGCCCGCCAGACACGACACCCGTCAGTTCGGAGGATCCTCCTTTTTCTAAAGAGGATGAGTTAACTTTACACCCTGTTCCTCATACCTCTAAAGTACCTCTGCGGGAAATGTGGCCGAAGTATCTCACGACACGTTTCAGGTAGGTTAAAAACATTGAAGATTGGATTGCGACATTTGTACGATGGGCTGTCCATACAGCCCACCGATATACAGAAAATTCTACAGGCAGGTAAAAATGCAACTCAGCCTTAATAAACAATGGATATTTATATTCAGATTCAAAGTTCGAAAGCATTGTGATAGCTATAACAATACTTATAATATCAAAGTCAATCTTCTACCTCCGCCGCCTACTAATGTAATTAGTCAGCCTCAGTTGACCAACTACTCTACCAGGATGTCAATTTACGATAGTTGCTCCTGCAGCCTGCCCCTCAATCCAGGAAATTGGTTTAGTACAACTTTTACAAACTTTACGTTCAAGTTACGATAGGGGACACCTTTTGAGCTCAAGTTGACGTAAGTATAAATATAAAAGTATGGTAGCTTCATGGTTACAGCAAGTGTAACCAGCATTTATCTTTATTTTTGTTCGAACAATCATTTTTAATAAACAAAGAAAGCAAATACATTATTTCATGACAACCTGAGAAAAAAAGCAGAAATAAATGACATTTCAAAAACAAATAAAAGTTATTTCAATAAAAAATGGGTATAGGTTTTCCCTTATTCCTGCACATCTCATAATTTATTACCATCTTTGGCCAATTTGTTAAAAGCGTCCAAATCGTACCCTTGGCCCACTTTGGCGGTGAGATCCTTCATAAAGGTCCTTCCTGTGTAGTTTTCTGCATGCATTTTCTTATAATAAATAATCCACCATTCGCAGCAGTGAAATATCGATTGAAAAGAAGAAGAAAAGAGAATTTTAATATGAAAATAGCCAGTTAGATTCTGGACACCGTCGCGTAAATTGATCAAAAATAAGATTGAGAACGTCATAGGTACTTTTCAGGGATGTTGCGATTATTTGAAGGTTCACATCCGCGGATGCGGATCTTAAGATATGTTTTCCAAATTTTGTATTAGGTACTGACCTTTACAATACCTAATTACTCTTCTTTTACATAATATTTTCCCTAATAATGTATTTTTTTATATAAAGGACACCAATACTCCAGCAGCATAATAAACAACATTTTATCTTTGCTTAATCTCTAAGGAAAGATAAATTTATACTGTTTAAAAGATAAAATAATGTTAAAAACTTTTGACAACACAGTGAAAAACGCTGCACTTAATCATCTGAAAAACAAACATCAACATCAAAGGCTTCCATTTAAATTTTGTTTTCAAACAATTAGTTATCTACGAAATACATACTTTAAAAACAATCTCTCACCCAGACATTTCCGTAAAAACACGTAAATTCTATGTACTATCCACCCAAGTTACATATCAGTGCGCGCGTGCGTTCCGAGCTTACAACACAGCCTTCAGGCTTCAGTCGGTTTCAGGAGTCGCGTGAATCAGCTGCGCCGCCCTAGCCGCCCGCCCAAAAAGTTCGCGTTGAAAACAACTGTTGTTCCAAGTTTTATTCAGTGGTTCTAAGGTGTTGTTTGTGATCTGTTGTTGTGTTGTGTGGAGTTGTTTGGTGTAAGGTATGTATAAAGTAGTTAAAAAAAATCTTCATCGGTTTCTAGAGAATATCATGTTTTTTTTTGTTTCGAAGTTTTCCTATCGAAAATGGTTTGGTTTTTTACAGATTCGGCGTAAGAAAATGCATAGATTTACTAAAGATTATTTAATAATTATGATATTGAGCTTTGACACATAAGTAATTCACGGATTTTAACTCAATTATTACTCTCTACAAAAATGTCTTATAAGACGCGAGGTTAACACATTTTTTTTACATTATTCTTCGTATTTTTTACTAACTTTAGGTACTTCAATTCTTAAGCACTTCTAAAGCTTTTAATTTTATTGAAACCTTGTTCAATTATTCTGCTCATCGACGGGGTTTATTTTAAGCTATAATTCGATTAAATTAACTAGGCCAACTTAGAAAATATTTACATTACAGCTGTAAGTAGTCGGCAAACGTTTGTTTTCCAGATAGATATTTTAATTGGATTGCAGTTCATTTATAGAAGTGTAAATGAATATAATATGATAACTTGAGTTATTATAGACACGATGTACTTTTCTATATAGTTTCTGATATAAATCAAGTTATTAGTAACTAGTGAATGGAATGTTTACATCATTCCCAAAAAAAAAGCAACTGAATAAATTCAACGTAAATGAACTCCATAAATTGTGAATTTTGGAAGAAAAGTCTTTGCCCAGCTGTGGGACATAAAAATAAGAGAAGTAAACGAATGTTTTAATCCCAACACGGTAGAAAATTTAAAGAAAATGTCAAGAGGATGGGTAACATGTATATCAAAGAATGATCAATTTTCCAAGCATGGTGATTCTAGCATTTTCATTAGTGACTATTTATTCAGAAATTTAGAGGCATATTTTCAGAAGTGGACATTTACGAGCAGTAAGATTAGGGAAATATTTTACTGATCCTCTAAACTTATTGACCTATTATTGATAGACGCTTTTTTATATTAATGAACATCTCAAAACTGTTTGCGCTTTTATTTATGCAATTTTTTTTTAAATAATTGAGCCTCTTTTTAACTTTCTGGCGTTTTCTCACAATTGCTTGGGTACCCAGACCGACGGGTCAGGTTAGGTTGGAATTGTGACCAACCACGCGCGAACCCAATTGGTCCCAGTAACTAAGCTAGGGCACCCCGATCAAATGGGTAAGGTAAGGTGATTCGGTCGCAGTTAATTGGGTAGTAAGTAATTCTAGGGCCCCAAAATTTCAATTAATTGAGAATTATTTGAGATTCACAAAAAGATGCGTATTCATTATACAGGGTGGGAGGGACATCGACGCGAAGCCGGCTACCATGGATTCAGTACATGATTCTGAACCCCACTGCGTTTTAATTTTTCGTCGGTGATTAAAAAAAAATCTGCTGTTTCATAGAAAAGTGCATTTACCTACGCGGTCAAAATGTATGAGACACCTGGTTTTTTTTTTAAATAACCGACGAAAAATTTCAACGCAGTGGGGTTCAGAATCAGAGACACCCCGTATAAGTGCGAATTTCACCAATGAAACTGACCTCGATCAGCACATCTTAACTAACTTCAAGAGCTGTCAGTGTCAATATTCCAAAGAAAATAATTACACGCGATCAACACAAACCAAGTTGAAGAGCTGTTCTCTTCAACGTGGTTTATGTGTTACGCTTTCAGTTTTATTGGTGAAATTCGCACTTAGCGTTCAATAATATTTGAAGGAAAGCAAAAAGGGAGTTTATTTGTGGTTCGAAATACATGCGTGTTGATAATTATAATTTTATCCGTATTAACAAAGTAAGGGCTAAAAAACCGCAACTTATGTTTATGTCACAATTATAATTAATAGTTTTAGGGACATTAACACGAAAAGGTTAAAGTTTTCCGATCAGACCCTTTTAACGAGGTTTCAGAAGCTTCTAAACTTTACAACCATTTCAATACTATTAGGTATTAAGAACAATATAACAAAGAAGATAAACGAGGGAAGATGTAGGGGCGAACTTGACTCCTATCGAAAGGACTGCACCGCAATCGAAATCAAAATTCATTTGCTGAGAATCATCACTTTTCGAACGTCAAAATTACATAAGACAGTCCACCAAAACGCCCGCCCTTCACCACTAACCAATGGCAGAAGACAGACGTTTGTGGACAACAGAGAGGGAGGCCTTTTTTTTTTTTTTTGAGTTTGGGAAATCATCAAATGACTTATGACTTCTCCCGCTCAGAGGCAGAGCGAGAGGGTGTGTCAGACTTTTACTGACTAAAACCCACCCATGTTCCTTCCGTTGCCTGTGTGCCGGGGCCGCGATATCCCTTTCGGACAAACCCGCGACCCCTGCAGGCATTGGTCTTTCGACCCCGTCAGTTGGTGCTGACATCTCTTTCAGGCGCGCGTGGAACACAACGCGCCGTCGACACGGGCCTGGTCCTTATCGGACGGCGAGCTGCCCATTGCTCACCGTCCGCAAGCCCGTGCCTACTACGGTGGCCGGAAGTCGGCTCTCGACTCCCGACGCCCGGGGCGTCTCCTGCGGCGACTAGGGCCGCGAGGGCGTGCAGCTTGCATCTCCCTCGCGCGCTCATCCTCCTCCTTCGCGAACATAACTACTTCGCAGAAGGAGGTAACGGCCTCCCATGCACTCTCGCTCCTAACCATGGCCTGAACCAGGGCCGGGCGCGAGAGATCGCCGCCGCCGATCGCCTCCGTGAGATGGAGAGGAAGGCCTTACACGACAATACAAGCTAGATAGATAGATGCTTTTATAATGTGCATTTTATTTATGTAGAATAAACTACTTTCCTGTCTATTTTATTTTTTTATCAACATTTCTCTAATTTATTACCTAAATATTTTCTTTAATTATAGAGAAAAAAAAGGAAAGAGCTCATTAGCAGTGATCGGAGTAGGTAGATTGAACTGGGGTCATTGATCCGAAACGTATATATTGCTATGGACATTCCTCCGGAATTGGTGGATTATTAAAAAAAAACCGGAACTTATGTAGGAATTGTATTCTGCCAGAGTGGAAGGAGTCATTTGATGATTTGCCATCCTCAAAAAAAAGGTAGGAATTGTAATAAAATGAGCCATTTTATTCTTTATTATTCTTCCTATTTTTTTTTTTGTCACGATTTGACAAAACCCAACGACTACCACTAATAATAATACCACTAGTAATAATATCACTACCAACATTAACAATATTTAATTGAATCCGGAAATACCGGAATTACTTTCCGGAAAAATGGCTTATCCATGTTATTCTTTCTGTGTGCATTTATGATACAAGTACTAAAAATCAATCTACCTGCTCCGATCACTGCTCATTAGGCATCAAAGAATTCGTCTACATCACTGTCAGTGGGAAAAGTGCCCAAAAGGCTGGCCGTTGGATGGAAATGCTGATTCTTTGACCTAAAATTTTTTGATGCCGAATGAGTTCTTCCTTTTATTTTTATCTTTACATATTAAAAATATATTTTATTATTAGATTGTATATTATCTAGAAGAACTAATAAAAAAAACACCAAGTTATGATAATGAATCATTCTCTATTAATCTTAGAACCTCTTTCAAAATTCTTCTATTATTGTCTCTTGAATATGAATTTTCCAAGAGCTTGTATACTTTGTTCAGAAGACACTTCACATTTTAACTTTTTTATGAGTTTTCTTTGAATTATTATGCTGTTCTTGGAACAAAGGAATAATTGAGCGAATTAACTAAATGCAATAAAAGTGGGAGGTATTAGTTCAATGGCATAGATGTTCTATCCAGGGCTCAAATAACGGTATATTTTTCGAAACGGTTTCGTCTGAAAAGCCTTTTTTTTTTTTTTTTTTTTTTTGAGGGTGGGAAATCATCAAATGACTTCTCCCGCTCTGGGCAGAGCGAGAGGGTGTGTCAGACTTTTACTGACTAAAACCCACCCGTGTTCCTTCCGTTGCCTGTGTGCCGGGGCCGCGTTATCCCTTTCGGACAAACCCGCAATCCCAGCAGGCATTGGTCTTTCGACCCCGTCGGTTGGTGCTGACATCTCTTTGAGGCGCGCGTGGAACACAACACGCCGTCGACACGGGCCTGGTCCTTATCGGACGGCGAGCTGCCCATTGCTCACCGTCCGCAAGCCCGCGCCTACGGTGGCCGGAAGTCGGCTCTGGACTCCCGACGCCCGGGGCGTCTCCTGCGGCGACTAGGGCCGCGAGGGCGTGCAGCTTGCATCTCCCTCGCGCGCTCCGCCTCCTCCTTCGCGAGCATAACTGCTTCGCAGAAGGAGGTGACGGCCTCCCATGCACTCTCGCTCCGAACCATGGCCTGAACCAGGGCCGGACGCGAGAGATCGCCGCCGCCGATCGCCTCCGTGAGGACACGGCGGTGCTCCGCCCAAGCCGGGCAGACCTCCACCGTATGCTCCACCGTGTCCTCCGGGCGATCCACACAGTGGTGACACCCGGGCGTTTCCTCCCGCCTTACGCGGAACAGGAACCTCCCGAAACAACCGTGTCCGGTGAGGACCTGCGTCAGGCGGAAGGTGAGGACGCCATGGCGCCTCTCAAGCCACTCCTCAAAGAGGGGACTTATCGCCGCAATTGTGGCGTGCCCAGCGCTGGGTTGCGACAATCGCACACTCCATGCCGCCATGAGATCCCGCCGGAGCTCTGTCCGCTGTGCCGTGATTTCTCGCGGCAGCGGAGTTACACCCCGGCGTTTCGCCTCCTCGCGCAACTCCCACATGTGCGCGAGGACTTTCGCCTCCAGATCCCATGGCGGTAGTCCGGCAAGGAGGCTCGCCGCCTCACGGGAGACCGTGCGGTATCCCCGGACCAGCCTGATGGCCATGACCCTTTGGGACGCGTTCAACCGCCGGGCCGGTCGCAGCCTCAATGAACGCGCCCACACCGGTGCCCCGTAAAGGGCCATGGACCGCACGACCCCCGCGTAAAGCCTCCGGCAGGAGGCGTTTGGACCCCCCAGGTTGGGCAGGAGCCGCTTCAAAGCAGCCCCAGCCCTATCCAGTTTGGGAGCCAAACGTCGGAAGTGCTCCACGAAGTTCCACCGGCTGTCGAGGACGAGTCCCAGGTACTTCATCGTCGACTCGACACCGATGTGAACCCCTCCCGCCGTAATCTGGGAACCCGACAGTGGCGCGTTCCGAGGACCATAGAAACAGATGGCCTCGGACTTGTGCAAGGCCACCTCGAGTCCCAGTTGCCGGATCCTTTCGACGATTGTCGCAACCCAACGTGTCGCTAATTCGGCCGCCGCCTCATGCGACTTCCCCTGCACCAGGACCAGCGTGTCGTCAGCGTAGCAAACCACGCTGACGCCGCTAGGGAGGTCGGCGCGCAGCACCCAGTCGTAGCCGATGTCCCACAGATGCGGCCCCAGGACCGATCCCTGTGGGACACCGCACGACATCTCTCGCCGGTTCCACTCACCGTGGTGACCGGGGTAGATGACGGCCCTGTCCGTCAAATAGGCCTCGACCACTCGACAGAGGTAGGTCGGCATCCGGTGATACCGGAGTGCCTCCCTAATGCAACTCCAGGGCAGGGTATTGAAGGCATTGGCGATGTCAAGAGACACCGCCAATCGTCTGAAAAGCCTAAGGAATGATTTGTTTCGGTTGAGTTAGAACAGAACGCGTTATTAAAACGTTTTTGAAGAGGAACAAAATTTAAATCGTTCTCGGTTAATAACACGTTTTTAACCATTTTTGGGTTTATCGATAGGAAACTCGCAACCGAACCCTAATCAATACGCAAGCGGCAAGCGCATTGGAATCAATTATGTAATGAAATGAAGATAAGGTACAATCTAAACAAGCTTTTCAACAAGCTTGCGGATATTGTTATTCCTGCGGAATAAACGAGTTTTTAAAAACGTTCTCATTTCGTCTTCGTTCCGAACGAAATGTTGTACAAAGAAGAACGGGGACTGTTAGAAACGTTTTTTTAAATAACGTTTCCGAGCCCTGGTTCCATCTAGGAGGACACTTAGGTTGTGAGTTTGAACCCTGCCTGTGGCATTATTAACATTGTTTATTGCATTGTTTATTTTAAATTTGTGACTGAACATTCATTTTTTTTTGCGAGATTAATATAATAATTTGAAGGTCTGAGGCTAAGCATTGCCATACAACGTGGCAATTCCGCCAGTCTCTTGGGTATTACCAGTCGACAGCAATGCGGAGGAATTTTTCGACACCATCTATTTTAGTTAGTTATTAGTTTTAGTTAAGTTATGAATATTTTTTTTTTTTATATTGGGTTTGCGTTGATATTTATGTACAATTTATTTTAATCCTAACTAATATTATGAATGTGAAAGTGAGTTTTTGTTTGTTTGTCACGCTTAAACGGATGCACGGATTTGGATGAAATTTGGCACATGGGTAAACCATGACTTGGGTTAGGACATAGACTACTTTTTATCCCAATATTCCCATGGGACGAGACATATGCGGGTGAAACCGCGGTGCGCAGCCAGTTCTGAATAATTTTAAGAATAGTGAATACTTCCCTCGTATGAAACGCTTTTAGAAATTAGTTTTAGGATGATTTTAAAAAGAAAAACCTAAGCAACATGTTCACTTTTTAGTCAATGTTTATGGTACGTACCTAATTTTGATGTTGTGCCTACCGCTGCTTAGGGATCAAAGTCACAATTTGCCTTTTTGAACTTCCAAGAATTACATCCGTTTCACTGGTCTAAGTTCTTTCATCAGAGGTTAGCTTTGACGATTTCTCGAGTAAAATACCAAGCATAATATTGACATGGTCTACCAATTTTTAGAATACATTCGACTTCGAAATGTCCAAGAACCTTTTTTTATTTTGTTTATTTTATACTAACTTTTGCACGCAGATGCGCCCGCGTTTACGTCGGAAATCATTCTACGGGAAAGTGATATGACATATGATACTTTTTATCCCGTTGGATAAAAAGTATCATATGTCACTAAGGATATGATCTACCTTTGTGTCTTTCTTTTAAATCCGTTTACTCGTTCAGGCGTGAAAGGGAGACAGACAAAGTTACTTTCGTATTAATAATATAAGTAATGCTCTCTCAGAGCAGTGGTGGCCTAGTGGAACCGGCCGCGACTTACGAGTTGTAGGTCTAGGTTCAAACCTAGGTATGCACTTTCCTTTGAGTACGTTATTTCATCACCACTGCTCTCAAAACGGTGAAGTAAAACATCGTGAAGAAACCTAGAACCAAAAATTCGAAGACATGTGACATCTACCAACACGCACTGGGCCCGCGTGGTGGATTACGGCCCGTTCCCACAGAGAGGAGGCCTGTATCCCAACAGTGGGAACATTGTTATGCTGATTTCTCTTATAACTTAGTTTATGTATCGAAAGTTTTTCTCTATTATTATTGTCATCCCTTAACCTACCCTTTATTAAGCTCCAACTACGATGTATGGAACTCGAAACTACAAACTTGTATCACTATTTAACAACTCGGAATATAACCGAGGACTCATAAATTACTAAAACGTCTCATATACTCTCATATTTCTCATACATAATATGCAAATATGGCCCAACTTTATATATCGAGAGCTGACAAATATTTGAAACTCGACGCCACCTTTTGAACTATTTAGCTCTCGTCATTGTCATACATTTTAGTCAAGGTAATTTCAACCTTGTATCTATGTTATAAGCTTCAATTTTTTATTCGATTTGAGAAGGTCCCATTTATGACAATTTTATTGAAGTTCTATGTAAAATGTTCCGTTTTCTCATCACAAATGTTTGTCTCTCTGTGCAAAGAAGCGAATAATTCAAATAGCATGAAAACACTACTATTATGAATTATTAGGGAACATTGCTGCGGTAGGTGGAACAGCTCGGATTTTATTCATACTTTTTCCTGTTTTCGTATTGTATTCTCATGTTTTTCGTTGGTTTTATAGCTCAGCGATATTTTCTGTCGCAAAATAATTAATGAATCTCAGTTTCTCTCATATTTTGAGTTTGGCATTTAATCCAAACTCAAAATATTTTATTTCATATAGATAGATCTACGGGCACTTATAAAACATTAAAAGCTAACTGCACGGTTCCAATTAATCGTTTTTAGGGTTCCATAGCCAAATGGCAAAAAATGGAACCCTTATAGATTCGTCATGTCTGTCTGTCTGTCTGTCCGTCCGTATGTCACAGCCACTTTTTTCCGAAACTATAAGAACTATACTGTTGAAACTTGGTAAGTAGATGTATTCTGTGAACGGCATTAATATTTTCACACAAAAATAGAAAAAAAAACAATAAATTTTGGGGGTTCCCCATACTTAGAACTGAAACTCAACAATTTTTTTTTCATCAAACATATGGGTAACGTATGGGTATCTATGGATAGGTCTTCAAAAATGATATTGAGGTTTCTAATATAATGTTTTTCTAAACTGAATAGTTTGCGCGAGAGACACTTCTAAAATGGTAAAATGTGCCCCCCCCCCCCCCTGTAACTTCTAAAATAAGAGAAATATAAAACTAAAAAAAATATATGATGTACATTACCATGTAAACTCCCACCGAATATTGGTTTGAACGAGATCTAGTAAGTAGTTTTTTTTTAATACGTCATATTTGCTAAATATTGTACGGTGGTACGGAACCCTTCGTGTGCGAGTGCAACTCGCACTTGGCCGATTTTTTTAATGAACAAGAGCCGGTGAGAAACTCTACGCTTCTAACGAGCACGTCTTTCTACATTGTTCTCACATCTTTAATTTCAACATGAACGATGCTACCAATATTTTGTAACAATTTATTTAAAATAGTGTCCGTGGAGTATCTTGCCCGTTCTTCTCCATAAGTACCTACTACGCTTTGGAATGGGCAACTAGCTTCATATTTCTGACTGACCGATTCCTTGACAATTCAAAAGTGCCTGTATGTATTTATTTATTTAACACTTTAAGCACACAAATGTACAGAGGCGGACTTAATGCCATAGGCATTTTCTACCAGTCAACCTTTGGGTGATGCAGAGATAAACAGTGGTAGGTGCAATATCGAAAATTGTGGAATAAATATTTATTTAAATATAAGGATAATACATATACCTATTAACCTATATATATAATACAATATAAATAAATACAAGAACAGATAAATAATAATAATAATAATAAATTTATTTATTTCAAAAAAGTGTGGTACAGTCTGTTACGATAAATATAAATTCACAATTTTCGGATAATAAGAAAAGAGTAACAATAAATAGAATTGAATCTGGCGTCCTAGCTAGGTTACATGGTAACCTGTATTAAGGATCGCCAGCCCAGGTTCCCACAGAAGGAGCACAAATAATTTATAATAGACTGCTTAGAACTACAAGGTGCAAACGTATGTCTACTTAAATATACTTACTAAAGTGTTAGTATGTGTATTCTGTGATGTAGATGTGGTGTGAGTGTGTTTTGTGATGTAGGCGTGGTGTGTTTGTATGTGTGTAAACGGAAGGGAAAGAGGTAGAGTTTAGAAACGGAGTGTTAGAGAAGTCACTACGATTTTGAGGTAAGCAGAAGTTCAGTGTCGTCGTAGTTTAAACTGGCTAGAAAGCATGTTATCTGTCTTTTACACATTTCGTAAGAGGATTGATGTACATGGATGGTTTTGTTTATTCTGTTATATAAAAATGGCCCAAGGTAGTAAAAGAAACGTTTAGTAAAAGCAAAGCGTGTGAAGGGTACTTTGCAAATTTCGTTCTTGCGCCTAAGTGAGGATTGTGTTTGTGTAAAAGGAGTTTTTGTGTGTTGATGTAATAAAATGTTGAGAATAAAAGTTTGGCGGACCGTGAGGACTTTGCATTTTTTATATAGATCAAAGGTTGGGTAGAGCATTGGCCGGAAAGTAGCAACCTTAAGAATGGCTCTTTGAGCTACTTCCAGAGGTTTGAGTGTAGTTTTCGCAGCTCCACCCCAACTATTAATACAGTACGAGATGACTGACTGACACATGGCGAGATACACGGTACGTATTACATAAGTATTGGCAATGTGTCTGAGTGTTTTAAAAAGATATATGAGCTTACGAACACGAGCAGTAAGGTGGGTGATGTGTGCTTTAAAGTTAAGGTGTTTATCTAAGATAATTCCGAGGTATTTCACCGTGTCAGTAGACAAAATTGTAGGACAGTTGCAAGAGGCGGAATTGGGTTGGCAGGTGTGAGCTTTTAGAGTAACGGGTGCCAGGGGTTGAGTAGTGGAGTTTAGGGAAAATGTAATGAGTTTAGTTTTATTAGTGTTTAGCGTGAGTGAGTGAGAGATAAGCCATCTATATATTGAATCAAATCCATTTTGAGCAGTTGCTTGCAGTTTAGCCCATGATTCATCATAAAAGGTAATTGCAGTATCGTCGGCAAAAGAGACAATGTTACCAGAGCTCAGGTGCATGTTGCACAGGTCGTTTATGAACACCAGAAACAATGTAGGGCCCAAGACACTGCCTTGAGGCACGCCATATGAAATAGGCAGCTCGTCGCTAAGGCAACCGTCGATTTTGACTATCTGCCTACGGTCTGAAAGATATGAGTTAAAAAGCTGGAGTTGCATACCACGAACGCCTAAGCATTCTAGTTTAGACAGAAGGCAGGGGAGAGGAACGGTATCAAACGCCTTTGCAAGATCAATGAACACTGTGAGGCATTTTTTGCGTTGATTAAGTTTATCAACGATTCTATCTATCAGTTTTATGGCTGCATGATAGAATCGTTGATAAACTTAAATACACAAATATACTAAAACAAATAAGAAAAACAATGGGAAAACATTACCGTTGTAAATAATTGCCTGTAAATGGTTTAATTGAAATAAATGCTTTGAGTTTGAGTTTTCATATCAAACAAACTGGATATCCTTACAAAAAAAATACACATAAACTCTGCTACCGTGTAGGTCAACCACTGTTTAACCTAAAACCCCTAGGGACTATAATAATATAACCCAATATTCCATTTTCGAACGCTATCCGCATCCAGGTGAACACGCAGTCCATTCACCCGATAATAAAACTCCCTTGGGAAAAAACCTGATCAAAACAAAAATTTACTGTGGTCTAGTAACCCAATACCAATTTGAACAGCATAATAATAAATGTCAGACTGGTAATAAACGAGAAGCGTAAAAAAGATTCTGTCGAAAATACGTGATCTAAATTAAAGCTGTTTTTTGTTTTTTTTTATATTTTATTTATAGCTTGGTTTATATTTTTTCCAGTCAGTAAATAATGGACATTTATTGAATTAATTTTACTCAAAATATTTCGTGACTATGGCTTTTTATTGCAAGAAAATAATTTAACCTTACCCGTTTTATTTATTTTATAATTTACTTAGCTGCGCCCCGCGGTTTCATCCACATAAATCTCGATTTCGTGGGAATATCCGGATAGAAAGTATCCTACATCCTAACCCAGTTAATGGTCTACCCATGAACCAAATTTCATCCAAATTTGTTAAGCCGTTTTAGCGTCAAAGCATAAGAAAAAAACAAACTCACTTTCTTATTTATAATTATTATTAAATTAGTTAGGATATACACACACCTAATAAAATAAGGGTACGAACCATTTGAATACACAGAAACAGCTTATTTCTTAAGAAATCCGTTTTCTTTGTTTTTAAAATCTTGAAACCGCATTGTCATTCCTTCCATTCAGTCAAGCCTTTTTTATTTACTGCAAGGAATGGAGATTCGAAAAGCATCTACATTCTTTTCAGAGACTTTTTCTCATAAATTATATTCTTTCTTTGGTTCTCATCCTAGCCGCTTTTACGTTCATATTTAGCCCGACTTCCAGTCAAACAGTTTTAACCAAAATCTCTATGTACCTTTAAATATTTGGAACAAAAGGCAGAAAATACAGTTCTCCGAAACTTGAACTTTTTTAGTTAAAAATGCTTTGTTTGAATTACACTCGATTTCAAATATTGACAACGTATTTTTATTACACATCAGGTCGGGGAATATCTACTTAAAAACGATAAATAAGTAAAAATTTGTCAATACGAGTAGTATATAAGTACTGCAAAAATATACAAAAATAAGCATTTAAACCGACATAATTACATAATTTAAGTCGGTTCTGCGAGTCAATCTACTGTTCACGTATTCAAATGAGCAATATTTGTATACAATTGGTAATATTTGTAATCACATTCTCAAAAAACGTCTCTAACGATTTCGATGAAAGTTGCTCTATAGGGGTTTACGAGGGCGAAAAATCGATCTCGCTAGTTCTCATATCTGGGAAAATTCGTTTTCTCTATTTTCACCCGAGCAGAGATCGTTCACCCAGGTACTGTAGGTAATTACAGTTTAAGAGGGCGCCCAACGGTAAACTAGCGCCACTTCTTTTAAAAAATATTATCTCGTGACGTGACCAAGAAGGAATTATGAATAACGGCTAATAAGGACCCTCGGTAAGTGTGCGTTTTATAAAGTTTCATACTGAGAAACGAAGCAACAAGATACGATCTAGAGGAATGTTGCAGCTTTTCTTTAGATCTATTTTTTCTCAGTCACGAGATAACATTTTTTTAAAGGACGCTAGTGTTTATTGGGCGGCCTCTTAAGATACTTTATTTCATTAAAAAATAATACAATTATTTACTTTTATGAGGAGAAACATAATAACTATTAGGTAAAGCAACGGTTCCGATTGGTGATACAACTAAAATTAAGTTAACATTTGGTAAAAACTTACGATTCAAACATTTTAAAAAATGGTGCTTTAATAGTATTTTAAAAATGCAAGTTTCGGCCACGACTCATAAAACCTTTAACTCGTTTTTATTATAACTGTGAGCTTGGAGCTGTCAAAATTGTTGTTATATAGAATTTAACCCCCCGGTTACCTCCTCAGAGCCCCGACGCCTCTTAGTACGATCTACACAACTCGTGTCGTCTCCACAGTTCTATTTTATTATTCGTTAATTTGTTATTGATATTATTAAAACCACATACACTGCAATATTTTGACGTTGACAAGCGCACAGTTATAAAAATCGGGATAAACTTGGATCATTCGTTGTTTCTATGCATGAACTTAATAACTTGATGACTTTAATAATGCCAGTCATCTAAAGTACGGATATATTATTTCTGATAAGCTGTTCAAGATAGTTTCGCAATCAAAATAGAACAGGGAATTGTATTTAATACTAAACGAATTCAATTGTTTTACATAATTGTTACTAAGTGACTTTGTCCCATCGCCAGATTTTATGCACCAGTCTACTATTTAATCTTCTTCTTTTCGTGTGGTTAGTGACTCACCTGGTGTCAGAGTTTTAAAGCCGTCAAAGGGCCTCCAACTTTGCTTCAAATGCCGTCGAGAAATATCTCTCAGGCATTTCGGTTTTTTCATTGAGGCTGCGACCGGCCCGGTTGAACGCGTCCCAAAGGGTCATGGCCATCAGGCTGTCCGGGGATACCGCACGGTCTCCCGTAAGGCGGCGAGCCTCCTTGCCGGACTACCGCCATGGGATCTGGAGGCGAAAGTCCTCGCGCACATGTTGGAGTTGCGCGAGGAGGCGAAACGCCGGGGTGTAACTCCGCTGCCGCGAGAAATCACGGCACAGCGGAGAGAGCTCCGGCGGGATCTCATAGCGGCATGGAGTGTGCGATTGTCGCAACCCAGCGCTGGGCACGCCACAATTGCGGCGATAAGTCCCCTCTTTGAGGAGTGGCTTCAGAGGCGCCATGGCGTCCTCACCTTCCGCCTGACGCAGGTCCTCACCGGACACGGTTGTTTCGGGAGGTTCCTGTTCCGCGTAAGGCGGGAGGAAACGCCCGGGTGTCACCACTGAGTGGATCGCCCGGAGGACACGGTGGAGCATACGGTGGAGGTCTGCCCGGCTTGGGCGGAGCACCGCCGTGTCCTCACGGAGGCGATCGGCGGCGGCGATCTCTCGCGTCCGGCCCTGGTTCAGGCCATGGTTCGGAGCTAGAGTGCATGGGAGGCCGCTACCTCCTTCTGCGAAGCAGTTATGTTCCCGAAGGAGAAGGCGGAGCGCGTGAGGGAGATGCAAGCTGCACGCCCTCGCGGCCCTAGTTACCGCAGGAGACGCCCCGGGCGTCGGGAGTCGAGAGCCGACTTCCGGCCACCGTAGGCGCGGGCTTGCGGACGGTGAGCAATGGGCAGCTCGCCGTCCGATAAGGACCAGGCCCGTGTCGACGGCGCGTTGTGTTCCACGCGCGGCTCAAAGAGATGTCAGCACCAACCGACGGGGTCGAAAGACCAATGCCTGCTGAGGTTGCGGGTTTGTCCGAAAGGGATAACCCGGCCCCGGCACACAGGCAACGGAAGGAACACGGGTGGGTTTTAGTCAGTAAAAGTCTGACACACCCTCTCGCTCTGCCCAGAGCGGGAGAAGTCATTTGATGATTTCCCATGCTGAAAAAAAAAAAAAGGCATGTCGGTTTCCTCACGAGGTTTTCCTTCACCGTTTTTGAAGCAAGTGATAATTAAATTATATAGAATAATACATATTATTTAATAATATAAGCTGTAACCCGTGACTTTATCAGTGTGTTATGTATTCCATCATTTTTTAATAGAAATATCTAAGATGAAAGTAGCCTTTGACTTTCTTCTGGGCCCTGGCTACTTATAAGCCCCTAAGAAACGATAGATTCAGTGATTTTCACAGATGGAGTTACTTTGTCGCAGACAGAGCTACTCCACAACCCAGTAGCTGGGTAACACGATACCCTTTGGTAAAACTGGTTGTCAGACTTTCGCTCTTCTGACGACCTGAAACAACTATCAAAGATTCACAAATGACAGCCGAGATCAACAGTTCAACGTGCTTTCCGAGGCAATGAGGTTTCTTGTTATGAAAAGATGGTCATCCATTTAAGGAAAAGATGGTCAACTAACCGCGGCAAGTGTAGCTTAACCTGATCGATCGACACGTGCCGCTAATAATACTTAGTCACAAGCCCCTTCGTGCCTCGGATTTATAATTTATTAAGTATGGAATTTTAATATCGATTCAACACTTCAGTATTAAAATCATGACCCTTTTATAACAGCTAACCTATCTCTATAGGCCCAAAGACTAGCTACTTGTAGCATCGGCGATCGGTGATTTAGCCGCTTTTTAGAAACTAAATGCATCGATACAGTCGCAAAACCGCCGATCACCCGTGCTAAATGTAGCTAGTCTGCTGTGGCCCTAATTAGATAACAATTTTACTAACAGAATTTACAATCCAAAAGCTATCCACCATACCTTTTTCATCCTTTCGTTCCTGAAAAAGGAACAAGGCGCATCCTCCCATATATCATGGCATTCGGGCATTGTTTGGTACCGTGATTGATGTCCACAATATGGGTTATTGTCGGGAGTATGAAAAATTATCCACGGAGTGGCTATTGATGTGTTTAGGTAGGTAGGTTACGGAAATTATGGTGAAAGGGAGAAATGGATGGAAATGTGGTGTATCTTGTCCTCTATTGGCTGTATTGGCCTTATGTTGAAACCGAGGAGAGAAAGTGATTTTTTTTAGTATTGGCTTTGTTTAATATTATTGTAAGAACTTCGACAAAATTACTACTCTTTCCTTTAAGCACTAAAACTGAGCATTCGTGAATTTGACATCACTTAGAACATAATCGTCTCGAAACATAATGTATATACTACGGACAATATTGTTGCATCCTTAGGCAATAGAGCAATATCACATTTCAGATAACCGATAGGTAACAATATTCTACAACAGTTACACTGTGCGTTAAACATCTGTCTAGTTACCAAGAAAAATTAGTATTGCACTATGGCTCTGAAAGAAAACATAATCATTGCATATCCTTACATATATTGACATCAATCAATCTGCCTAGCCTTTTCCCAAATATATTAGGGTCGGCTTCCGTCATGTAACCAGATGCAGCGGAATACCAGTATTTTACATGGAGTGACTACCTATCTGAGCTCCACAACCCAGTAACTGGGTAATACGATATCCCTTGGTAAGCCTGGTTGTCAGACTTTCGGGCTTCTGACGACCCGTAACGGCTGTCAAAGATCCACGAATGACAACCGGGAACAACGGCTAAACGTGCTTTCCGAGGCACGCAGGAGTCTCGGTATGTAAACATGGTCACCCATCCACGGACCAACCCCAGCAAGCGAAGCTTAACCTAATGGATCGACCCATGCGGCTGTTATTAAATAGCCATGAGCTAATCGAGCTGCTCTCGATTGACAGCATTGCTTATGGGTTGGTATTGGGTTGGCGATTGCAGACTTATATTAACTATAAGTCCAGGTTTCCTCACGATGTTTTCCATCGCCGATGTCAGTAATGTCCAAGATAAACTCAGAGTAGTAGTGAATAAAACATATGAATTGAAAAAGTCACATTGGTACTTGCCCGGATTTGAACCCACAACCTCGTACATGAGAGGCGAGGCCTTAACCACTGGGCCATCATGACAAATAAAAAAATAAAAAACATAAAATATTATGATAAATATACATAAATAAAATAATTTAATAACCTCGTGATATTAATTAAAATAACTACACAAACTTAATACTAGTAATATTATTATCGATAATAATTATATTTGTTAAACAAACTTGCACTGGGTGCTCGTTTTGTCCAATTTATTATATACCTACGTATATTATGTTGCCGTGCCCTAACCGGGTTTCATGTTGGAACTTACTTACATAAATGTAACACCTTAATGTACACATAAATGCAATAAAGAGTTTGAGTTTGAGTTATTTATTCGAAAATCGATTATTAAAATTTCCTGAAACTAATATTTGAATATTGATTTAACTTCTATTCATAGTGAATACACAGACAGAGTTGATTTGAACGTGTCATGCAAATAACTATTATAATGATTATAATATAATACAATACACAACTGGTGAAATGTGGGTGTACTTTAGTTACACCTCTGCCTAACCCTTCAGGTATTAGAGGCGTGATGTTATATTTTATTTTAACTATGAAAGTGACTATTATGCCACAAATGTTGGGTAAGCTAGCATTAGCTTACTGAACATTTGTGGCATAACAAAAAAAAACAAAAAGCAGTATGATAGTGATGTGACACATAGTATTTGAGCACGTACAAGTGTAGTGCAGAGATCCGTCAGACACAGGAAGAGTCGGCAACTAGCAGAACTTACGTCATTGGCACGCTTGAATAAACTAGCCTTTTCCCATGTTGGGGTCAGCATCCAGAGCCGGATGCTGGTGAATACAAGTTTTTAATATTTATCTGACCTCCACAACCCATTAACTGGGTAATAAAACGTTCTTAACTCATAGTCATAGTAGGGGTTGTAATTTCAACCCTTTGAAAGTTAAATGGTTTTACCTTATGACGAAAAGACTAAAGAAAATATGGATGGCTTGTGTTGAAGTTGAAATGGCTAATAACGTAACGTAAGTAAATTCTAAAATGATTAAGAGAATAAGTACTGCGCTGACCAGACGGGGCAGGAGAATAATGATCTCAATAAATTATTTTTCTTTCTTTCTTGATGACAACAATTTCGTTTTAGAAAGGCGTTGTTTATTTTAAACAACGGAGGACAAATGGTGCAAGGTCTGGGTGTGTTTCATTCATGGGTTGAATAAATAATGTTAAGTAGCTAGCTAGCCTCGCAGCAACCTTGTCGAGCTAATCTTTTTACCACGACATGAGCTATTCTCGTATAGCATACATGCTTAAAAAACATTACCATTCAAAAACAAAATGTTTTTATTTTTTTTAATAATAAAATGTTCACAAAAAATATTAAATTGATACGTAAAAGAAATACTCTGTACACGTGCACGTGTCTTTCAACGTGGTACACGGCCGGTTTAGGCCAATACGCCAATACGCTAAAATAGTAGCGCGGAATATTCCGCGCTACTATTTTGATTTTAAACAGGACGTTTCGAATTTATTGTCATTTCTTCTTTTTCTTTTTTTATTTAATAAATATATGACAATAAAATATTATATTAATTTATCTATGCTGATATTTTAATTTTAATCTATTAATGAGTTTAAGGGAACGCCTCTGTTATTTAACATCATTTTGTATATAATTATAAATTAAGGTCACTTTTCGTATCTGTCTGTGTGAAAGCGTTGTTCTTCTATCCTACAGAACGGTTTTTGATGTGGTTTCTGTGTATAATAAATTAAACTTCGATACCTATAACAAGGAATTCTCGATGTTTCGTCAAGTCGTAAAAACCGTGCGAAGCAGGAACGGGTCGCTAGTATGAATCGTCTTCGTCATCAATCAGCACAAAAAAACCTTCATCTTGGAGATAAACCTATGTCCAGCAGTGGACATAGTTACGGGAGCAGCAATGTCCAGTCATGAGCTTGCCTCATTCTGTGGATTACTGCGACCTTCATTAGGTCATCCATCATAATCTGCCAAGCCCTTTCCCGGCTATGTTGGGATTGGCTTCCAGTCTAAATGAATGCAGCTGAAATTGACATGGAGTGACTGACTATCCGACCTAAATAACCCAGTAACTGGGTAACACGATACCCTTTGACAAGACTGGTTGCCAGACTTTCGGGCTTCTGACGACTCGTAACGACTGTCAAAGATCTACGGAATGACAGTGGGACGAACGGCTAAACAACTGAGACACAGTAGAGGGGTCTCAGTTTGTCCCTAATGGTCACCCATCCACGTGTTGCTGTTACTATTTAGCCGCAAGCCCCTTCATCAGGTCATCCGTCTTTCTTTAAAATATAATTCATCCGCAAAGGTAACATTTTAATGTTGTTTTCGAAAGCATTCCATATAGTAAAGTGAGCGTAAAGGGATAAATGAGTCTTCTTCACTTCTACATAGTAAAACTATTTCTCGTACATTGACAGCAAAATGCTTTTAAAACTTGTGTACACTTTAAAGTTTTTGTAGCCAATTGCTGGAACATCACATCGTTAGTATCAAAGTTAAGAGGGGAACATGAGCGTTTATATTGTAAGTTTTATGAAGTGTCTCTTGTAGATATGACTTTACTAGTTACGCTTGAGACTGTGTCCGTGAAGGTTTTCCAAGTTTTCAGGATGAAAATTGTCTTTTTAACTCATATTGCATTAGATTTTGGAATGGAGTCGATGGTTTAGTTGTAAAAAAACATTAAAACATTAGGAAATTTTTCGCCGACTTGTCGACACTTCACGTGAACAGAGGACTGGCTCGTTCTTTGCCATTCAACGTGGCAATGCTGCTAGCTTTCTGGGCACGTTTCCAGATGACAGCTGCGGTGTGGACGAGTACTTGGTGTCCTTTTGTGTTTCTAATTAATAATTGTTTATAAGCTTTGTCATCTACAGAAAACATTTAAATTTTCAAAGTATTTTGCTATAAGCAGGTACCTTATTTGATTGATCTGTTCTGTAATGAAAATTAAGTAATGCCACTCAAAATGAACATACATTATGTTTCAATATTTAAACATGATCACTTTATTAACTTTTATCGACATTTGGACTGTGAATAATAATTGGCTTTCCAAAATACAATAAAAAAAGTCATACACACTAGATATTTTATTAACAAATTGTATCAAACAGAACTCGACGCTACAATAAATTCAACTACATAAAAAATAAATGAAAATATAAATTCGGTTTTCAAATTCTGTCCACGTTCGTAGGCAGATCGGGATCGGTCCACTGTGCAATATCAAATTTCACGCATCAGCTGTTGATGAAGGCAGATAAATCATTCTAGGGAACTCTTTTGGGGACGAATTTATATTGTGAGTTTGTCTTTTCGTAAAGGGGTAAGCAGGACTTGAAGATGCGAGGTTTCTTGACCATTCTTCGTCATACGAAAATTCCTTTTGGAACTAGCATCTACATTCAGTTTTTCTTTATTCTTATCGTTCAAAAGTGCCTTTTAATGGTTAAATCGAAATATACAATTTAACTTTGACTTTGGAGGCATTTGGCATGGTGGCAGCAATTTTTGTCAAAAATCTTTTAATTGTGAGATTGATTAGCAACTGCGCTGCAACTGGAGAATTCGATAGTCATTCTGATGAAAGAACAAAATGCCTTCAGAAACTAATGATTTTGGAGTTAATTTGTAAACAGATTCACTGAGTATACAGGTGAATTATCATAATTTATAGAAACAGCCCAGTTAAAAATAATGTTTAACCACCTGCTGTAAAGTTGAAAAACGGCTGGGCAGATGATAATGATGACATACATCACTAGAGTACATAGCCTACATTTATTTCCCTTATGCAAGTACAAGCAGCGCCCCGCGGCTTCACCCGCATAAATCTCGTTTCCGTAGGAATATCGGGATAAAAAGTATCCTATGTGTTAATTCAGGTTATAAACTATCTGTGTGCCAAATTTCATCCAAATCCATTCTGAAGTTTTTGCTTTTAAGAGTAATAAACATCCATCCATCCATCCTCACAAACTTTCGCGTGTATATATAATATAATATTATATTAAATTTTATTATTAGTATGATAGGATAGGATCCGTATGTTACCTTAGACTTTGAGGACTGAAAGCATTACAAACAAAATAATTAAACATTATTTTCAGCTTCCGATAGTTTTATTAATAAACTACGAGTATATTGGAGTTAGCCTTCCCTAAGTGTTTAAAAGTGTAGGTAGGTACTCTATATTTCCTAGATTCAAGCATCAAGGCTCTTCATCGAGCCACGATCATTATAACTAGATATATGATCCACTTAACTTGAGAGCAAGAGGCTCTTAAGACTTCCTATTTTTATAGTATAAGTGGTTTTAAGAGCTTTATGTCGTGACACTAAAAAGAGTATGCGTCGATGATTTAGTTATTTTGAGAGGATGAATGAAACTTGAATAACAAAAAGTATTTACAAGGCAGATGTGAGTGGAAACGCCTAGAGGGGACGCCCTAGAAGGTCAAACAGAGACCTTATTGGTAATTGTATTATTCAGAAAGGTCAGGTGCGTAGTATTCGCAACCGGCGTGCGTGTATGACCAGATGTATGAATGTACACGAGGCAAAAGGAGTAAAGGTGGCGCTCTGTAGTTTCTACTTACCCCTATTGTAAGACAGTGTGAGTTTTTGTATGTTAACTGTAATGTATTTTTATAAATCAGGGAACTGGGTATATTATATCATAGCTGGAATATGAATAGGGATGATGACAAACATTTTTTTTTGTCCATCTTTTGTTCATCAAAAAATACGTTTTTTTTTTACATAATTTAAAGATTACGGCAATACATTGAGTTAAAATGTGCTATGACGTCACGAGTATTTAGATTTTATACTTACTTGTAACTTAGCGACCCCCACTCCCCAACTTAAAATGCGTTTTATCTAAGTATATTTTATTAATATGACAAAGCAAAAAATATGTGTCAATTTTTTTTTTATCGGACTGACGGACTTATTATATTTTTTTTATTTTTTACCCAGGCATCATCCCTACTGTACATTACTAATGATTATTCCTAGAATAGTAGTCTTTTTTTAAATATTTTTGTTTTTTTTTTATCTATAAATTAACTATGTGTTACAACTAACTATTATATATACCTATATTATGTACAAGTATGTAAAGCAAAAAATAGTAAAATAAAATAAAGGGATTTTTTTTTTTGATGCCCAATGATCCATAATGGGCATCAAAAAATTCGTCCACATCGCCGTCAGTGGCAAAAGTGCCCAAAAGGCTGGCAGTAATGCCACGGCGGATGGCAATGCTGATTCTTTGGCCTAAGAATTGGCCAGCCCTTGTTGAGTTAAATAAGTAAGAGAAGTTAGTTCGTTACTAATATTCTTAGAATTTACAAAGTTTGCAATAGAATTAAGTTACTATGAATGGTTCAACAAGTAGGGTTCGGCCACATGACCTCACACTCGCTATTGACGGTTTTGACCCTTATATAAGAATTCAAATATAACATTCCTCGGATCCAAATCCAAAACCTCGTTCCGCGAACCACTCTATTTATAAGATTTACACATAGACATATCAATACGCAAAAATTTGTATTCCAGTAAGCATTTCAAGTATAAATTCCAGCTACAGTTCACGTCGTCAGACATAGGCTGCTGTGCCTAAAGCAATTATGTAGATTCTGTAGCTAGGCAGAACGCGCTAGGCATTCATGTGACTCTGATTTGATTTGCCTGAAGTCCTGGTTGCAACATGACGTGTCTTTGGTTTGATGTGTGACTGGCATAGGCAAGGTCTAAAGTGTACGCCTTATTTCGCCAGTTATGTTTTAAGTACCATTTAACATAAGGCGATCATAGTGTCATTAACTTAGCAAAAGCCGCTGGTAAAACTTATCAATGAAAAAACTCAGTAACTCTTTACCCGACCTGGGAATCGAACCTGGAATTACACGTTCAGCGGTCGCAATTGCGATTACTGGACCACTGCGACAACATTGTTCCTACGTTTGAATGTGTTTCATAGAGCTGATAATACCTCTGACCAACCCTTTGGTACATAGGTATGAAATTATGTTACGACATAACGTAGGGCTTCATTTTAGATCTAATTTTAGATAGACAACAAAAATTAATAATTTTGAGTCAAAAATAATAACCTACCTCGCATACGTACATTGTATTAATTAACGATGCTTTAAGTTAAATTAAATCCAGCGGAATATTATCATTCAATCCTCATTAATTAAAATTAATCTTATTAATCCTTTGTATCTATAAATAAACATCCATTTCATATTTGTATATATCAATGAAAAGTGAACTATATTTCCTATTATGAACAAGTATTTTACAACATGAACTGGGGCTCGTGGCTAAATAGTAACCACCGCAAGGATCGATTGAAGGCTAAGCTAAGCTAGCCGCGGTCGGTTCCTGGATGGGTGACCCTCCATGCCTCGGAAAGCACGTTAAGCCGTTGGTCTCGGTTGTCATTCATAGATCTTTGACAGTCGTCTTCAGAAACCCGTAACCAGTCTTACCAAGGGGTATTTATCGTGTTGTTGTGCAAGTCAGATAGGCAGTCGCTCCATGTAGAATACTGGTACAGCTGCATTCAGTTAGACTGGATGCCGACCCCAACATAGTCGGGAAAGGCTATTGATAGAGATACAGACATGAACTAAATGCCGTGTGTCGGTCCAATGTGTTCTGTGTACTAAACGCATTATCTGTTACTGATTGGTTAGTTAGCAAACACCGCTTTGTGAAGCGAGAAATGATGAGGGGTGATAGCTATAGTAATGGTTAGTACTAGGAATACATATCTATATAACATTGAGACCAGAGAATGTCGTGGTATGATGATTAGCTGCTGTCCAGGTTAATTAATTGACTCAGACGGGCCTTTGCGGAAATCCATTAAACAATATAATAGACGACGTATATTTAGTAACCTAATCCGCTTAACTATTCTTAAAGAAATCGACACGTCAAGCGTCGAGAGCAGTGCAATGCTCTCGACGCTTGACGTGCCAGCACGTCGGGTCCGGGTTCGCAACAAGTCAAGCGTCATCCTGAGGATGCCTCGTTGAGAGGTGAAACACGTGTCGATTTCTTACAGGGTTCTTTATGACTCTTAAGAACAGTTAAGCTGATTAGGTTACTAAATATACGTGTCCATTGCTTGTTTTTTTGCTGTCCAGGTTCTCGTGTCAATACTGATAGCAGAATGTATTTTTTTGTCTGGAAAAAGCCCTAGGCACCATCTTCGATCTGTAAGTGCCTGCAGTTCTTTTTATAATCAACATCAATAACGCTTGACAAATTAATTGGTAATTTATAAAAATTTAAACAGTGATTCTGAAAACTGAAAACAAAATTTGTAGTTTGAGCATAGTAAGCGATTAAATAAAATAGAGTACAGTTGCTGATTTGCCTGAACCTTTGTTCAGGCTGCAAAGTTCATAAATACTCATTCTAATAAATGAACAATGAGTTAAAGTAAAAATTAAATTAAAACTTAGGTAAATAAAAGTAAAATAGCATGTTAGCGATTCTATTTGCAGACAACAAGTAAATCTTCTGTCTGTGCATAATCGGTGGTTAGTAAATATTTACTTCTATATTTTTTTCACAGCTAAAGTCATTTAATATATACGTAAAGATACTAATGTTTCTACAATGTTTAAGGTTAGGGCAGTAAAAAGGTCAAAATAACAAATTAGTTACAAGTACAATAAAGGTCCTTTTATGCAGAGCTTGTATTAATTTTGTCCCGGACAAAGTACCTTTCAAAGTCTTCAATGAACGCACGCCATTCAACATTGAGTCAGAGGAACTTCGAAAGATCATCAATCATGATAAGACTCTGACGCCGGACGCTCTGAACACAACTACTTAGTTTCGTGTCAGTTACATCGGAAGGTATGATTGAAGGACATAGGCCTGATAACCTTATTGATAGACTACTTCTTAGGTTCAATAAACTCGGATCTTTACAGGACCGTTGTTTCTTATGGTTGCGGAAAGATTTGGTCACACTATACAACTTATGGGTATTTGAATTAGCTAGTTACGAGTACGCACACAAAGTTCACAACTTTAGAATAGCGTCAGTAAAGTCTCAGATTCAAAGGTAACCGGATTCTTCTGTAATACTAGATAATAAAGGTTGTAAAAGTGCCCTTAACGAAGCTGAGAGCCACTTGGTCTGATTATGGTATTTACTTTTACTAGACTATACCTGGGAACCTTCTGGTTACGGAGATATTGAAGGTCAAAGTTTTTTTAGGAAAACAAGTTTTAAATGTCAATAACTTAACCAACCAATGGATGCACGATGTTTTGTATTTGTTACATTCACACTACCCTAAAAAGCGAATTTTCATACCAAAAATAACAGTCGTGTCCCGGCAATTATTTTTGGACATAATTACTTAGTTTGATGTACAGAATGTATATTGATGGCTTCGAGATGGCTCTTGCCCTGTATACGATCATGTATGCGATCTTCAGTAAAAAGTTGTCGAATGTGGTGACAATGTTAATGTTCTTATGTATAATCGTCACAAAGGTAAATGTTACGGGTTAAAAAATTTACGATTAAAATTCAATGTATCGCAAGTTAACCTTCACAAAAACCTCCATTATTAAATCGTTAACCTCAACTCAGTGAGTGTAGCCTGTTTACCTGATGCATTAGAGGTTAGTCGTGTGGAATGGCAAATATCGCTGCTGCTACGCGCGACTGGAGCGCGTTTATATTTTGTAGATAATGTTGCCCAAAGTGACAAAAAGAAATGCTGTAAATATTTAAAAAAAATACGGCTTCTAGATGAGCATGTGATGCGAAGGAATGAGGAAAAATGTCGTGGGGAAAGTTTTTATTATGAATGTGGATGCCTATAAGAGAAGAAGAAAGACAAAAGAAACGATGAATGGGCTGTATGAAAGATGATATGGTTAGAAAGAGCGTGACTTCTGAGATGATGACTAATAGAGAATTATGCAAGAAGAGGCTAGTAGTACTCGTACATGTTCGCTGACCATAAATAAATTGCGTTAAGGGTATGAGAATGATGATAATTAGGTACGGCTTCTAGTGAAAGTGTTCTTCCAAGCTATTATTACCACAAGTCAGCATGCCTGCTTTTCGACTTAAAGGAATCAAATATACAACTGGTAAATAAAAAAGCAATATAACAAGGCGTAAAACTTTCAACGCAGGATAACCCATAGGAACAATCAGTTGCTACGCCTCGTCGTAGCACATACGTCACTGCTACGCTTTCGTAGCAACCAATAACCTAGTTCGGTGGTTTTGTGCGAACTAGTCGAATCAGTGCATGGCGTAGCTGAAAGCTATCCGATATCCTATAGATTGTATTTACAGCCTACTAAAGGCCTAGACAAATGGAAATCGCTTTTAAACCGTTTCGTATTTCTACTACGACTTTCAACAGGATTGACATTAGGTTTTTGGTAGCTTATATCAGTCCCATACATTTTTGACCCATAATCATCGTTACCGCTTATACTTAGAATGTCACTTTGTCTAGGCCCTCTAAATCTTTTAAGGCTAACTAACGTATCCTATTCAAAACCAGGCAAACACCAGAATGGTCGAAGTCGTGATGATTATGCCAATTTTTCTCGTAATCAATGATATTAAGTTCTGGAATAAATTGCGGATACTTCAGGGTTCATAATTGTGATGTTCCCTGAATTTTGTATCATAACCACCACGCACACTATGCGACATGTGTCTGCGACAGCTCGGCGACAAGACGCTGTCCTGTCGTATGCGATTTGGGCGGGCACCGTGCGGCTACAAGTAGCCAGACAGTGCGACTGCCACAGCCTGACGTTTGAACTCTGCAACTCGTTGCCAAGTGTGGCAGAGCTTTGACCAAAAAATATAAAAACTGTCGGCCGCAGCTTGTCGTTAAACCTAGTCGCCGAACTGTCGCAGTCGCATGACGAATAATGACCTCCACGTCCAATATAGGTTGGGCGTTGTGCGTTTGTTTGTAAATGTGGTTTACATCCTGCCTGGCTGCCACAAAAACCGCACAAGTTCTATTTGACTTCGATTCCGGTTTTACATCCGATTAATTCAATTCCGGATGTTTACCAAGCTAATGCGTTTTCGAACTTATTGGTATAAGTAAAATAAATAAATACTACTAAATACCTATGATAGTTTCGAAATACATGATTTTGTTGTAATATATGCTGCCTCATTTACACTCTCGCGTAAGCGGCGCGACGAGCCGCGAGGTGAACCACGAGACGCGTATGTAATCGGTGAGTTAGTGGCTCGCCTAGCAGCTCGCCTCGCCATTCGCAGCGCTCGCGACGGAAGCGTTTTTTTGGGCTCGAGTCAAAGGGGCTGCGGACTCTTCGACGTCCTCCATAGTTAATACTTCGAAAACAACTGAACGCGCCGACACACTACACATACACTATACACACACTACACACACACTACACAACACATGCATGCTCACACTATAGTGTAAGCATGCCGAGACACGAGACCACCCGCGAGACGAGCCGCGAGGTGTGAGTGTAAATGAGCTATTGAAGTTGTATAAAAATAAAATAATACCAGCAAATATTGCCCCACTGCAGGGCAAAAGCCTGTTTTTATACAGAGAAGGCGGCAAATAATAACTAAAGCCTAAAACCAGGTTATTCATTATTAATCTAATGGTTCTTTAAAAGGTTCAAGTAGCTAAGTATCAACTATTCTCTACTTATCACTGTGTAGCCTTTTTCAATTATGTTGGGGTTGGCTTCCAGTCTAACCGTATGCAGCTGAATATCAGTATTTTACGTGGAGCGACTACCTATCTAACCTCCACAACCCAGTTACTACGTTAACAGGAAACCCCTTGGTAATTAGACTGGTTCGGTCTTTTGACGACCCATAACAACTGTCAAAGATCAACAAATAACAGCCGGGACCAACGGCGGATGAGTTAGCGTCGCCGATAGGCGACGCTTGGGGCTCGTGCTTTTCGAGGCACGAAGGGGTCTTTAAAGATACGAACCATCCACGGTAAGCGTAGCTTGACCTGATCGATAATTGCACGGGGCAGCTATTATTACTTAGCCACACGCCCCTCTCCCACAAGCTCCTTTTTTTTTTGGGTGGGAAATTATCAAATAACTTCTCCCGCTCTGGGAGGAGCGGGAGGCCGTGTCAGACTCTTACTGACTAAAACCCACCCGTGTTCCTTCAGTTGCCTGTGCGTTGTCAGGGGGGCCACGGGTGTGGATCGCCCGGAGGACACGGTGGAGCATACGGTGGAGGTCTGCCCGGCTTGGGCGGAGCACCGCCGTGTCCTCACGGAGGCGATCGGCGGCGTCGATCTCTCGCGTCCGGCCCTGGTTCAGGCCATGGTTCAGAGCGAGAGTGCATGGGAGGCCGTCACCTCCTTCTGCGAAGCAGTTATGTTCGCGAAGGAGGAGGCGAAGCGCGCGAGGGAGATGAAAGCTGCACGCCCTCGCAGCCCTAGTCGCCGCAGGAGACGCCCCGGGCGTCGGGAGCCGACTTCCGGCCACCGTAGGCGCGGGCTTGCGGACGGTGAGCAATGGGCAGCTCGCCGTCCGATAAGGACCAGGCCCGCGTCGACGGCGCGTTGTGTTCCACGCGCGCCTCAAAGAGATGTCAGCACCAACCGACGTGGTCGAAAGGCCAATGCCTGCTGGGGTCGCGGGTTTGTCCGAAAGGGATATCGCGGCCCCGGCACACAGGCAACGGAAGAAACACGGGTGGGTTTTAATCAGTAAAAGTCTGACACACCCTCTCGCTCTGCCCAGAGCGGGAGAAGTCATTTGATGATTTCCCATCCTGAAAAAAAAAAAGGGGGCCACGGTGGCCCTTTCGGACTTTCCTTTTCCCCGGCAGGCAACGGCCCTAGGCCCTCTGTTTGAGGCGCGCGTGGAACACAACGCACCGTCGACCCGGTCCTGGTCCTTATCAGACGGCGAGCTACCCATTGGTCACCGTCCGCAAGCTTGCGTCTACGGTGACCGGGAATTGGTCTGGGATTCCCGACGCCCAGGGCGTCTTCTGCAGCGACTAGGGGTGTTAGGGCGCGAAATTTGCGTCTTCCTCACTCGCGTCCCGCCTCCTCCTTCGCGAGCATTATTGCTTCGCAGAAGGAGGTGACGGCTTCCCGTGCCCTCCCGCTCCGTACCATGGACCAGGGCCGGACGCGTGAGTCACCGCCGCCGATCGCCTCCTCGAGGACACGGCAAGAGCACCGCCGTGCCCTCGAGGAGGCCATCAAGCCAAAACCACAGACCTTCATTTTATGCTCCACCGTGTCCTCCGGATGATCCACACAATGGTGACACCCGGGCGTTTCCTCGCGCATTATCTAGATCAGGAATATTTCGAAGCAACCGTGTCCGGTGAGGGCCTGCGTCAGGCGGAAGGCGAGGACGCCGTGGCGCCTCTCTAGCCACTCTTCATCGGACTGGCCGCCGCCAAAGTACGCGCCTACACAGGTGCTCCGTAACCCACAAGCCACTGTCTACTTACTTTTCTCTACGTCTTTTAATAATAATAATATAACTATAGGTTTTTTTCTCCTATTGCTCCATTTCAAATACTGCTCTTAATAAAATTTGCTCGAAACTTAATTAAAACTTGATTCAATCTCTATCAAATCTCGATTCTCTGAATATAATAATGTGATATTAATCAAATTTGTTAGCACTAATTAATTATACTAAGTAATAGACGCGTAAAAGGGCCAAATTTTGTTTTTATCCCCCGGGCCACTGTACTAGGAATTAGAAATTCTAATTCAGTACCGGTTTCCGTTTTCAATTTGCGGGGAACCACAATTCCCACTACAGATACCTGAGTACAACACTATCTAGTATAGGTTGGTAATAGTGATGTGTCAATGCACTTTAAAACCCGCCTACACTGAAATAAACCGCACATATCCGAAATGAAGCGGTTACGATTCGCGTTTGGGCTGAAACTGATGAATACTTAATATACTTAATACTATCAAAATCATTGCAAAAGACCACTAGATGATCATTTGATGAAGACTTTTAGTACACTAAAATATCTTATTTTTTATATAGAAACTGGACTAGTATAATACCACAATTTCGAAATCTCAAAGATTCTGTAGGCGAACCATTAAAATCTTTAACATATACCTACATCTGTATACAGAATAAAATCTTAAAGTCACTGACAGACAACGCACAGCATAAAAATGCTGGGTCTAGAAGTATTTTTGCGTAAGACTTCGTTTTATAACGAAAGGGAGCACTAAGGAAGGATTTTTGAAAATTTATCCTTAAGAGGTTTAATAGGGGATGACAGTTTGTATGGACTGTTTGCTGACTGATGACCTTGTTTAAACACATCTTCTTTTTTATAAGTTCTTGGCTCTATCTACACTGTTTCGGTAGAATGATTACTCACAAAAACTTATCTACTAAACAAACAGACATCACACTTACAAAATATGGATATTACATACCTTGATAATGTGTTTACGTCCCGGTATCCGGGTTTACGTTCATGCATTATGGATTAATCTAACGATTCCGCCAACATAACTATAGATTGACAACGGCACATACAGCGTGTTTAATACGCACCGATTCAGCTCACACGGTTGTTCTCACTACCATCACTTCAAACGGTAATGTTCAACCGACGAATACACAACATTCGCACCTGTATGCCTCAGAATACAGACCTAACCAGAAGGCGCATAAGATCATAATTTCATGCCGCACACTGTGTCCAAAAACAAACAAACATCACCCAAAATGCTTTTCTTCCGACACGCGTAATTTGGATAGCTTGGGAACATGTTTTGGACAAAAATGTCCAATGCCTCATAGTTACACAAATTAATATTAAAAAAACCAGCCAAGTGCGTGTCAAACCACTCACAATGAATGATTCCGTAGTTGGGATGAATTTGTACAAAGAACAAACCTAACTTTGTAGTTGAAAAACATGGACAACATGTTTTTGAAACTGCAAATGTAAGTTGGTCGATTATTACTCGTTAACTTGTAAAGCTTACTTAGCTGTGATAGTTTTCCTTTTAATTTCGTTTTTTATACTACTGCCGTGAATTTTTTCACATTTCCAAAACCAACCATTTAGCTGGCAGTGGGGGGGACACTTGATTGTAACAAAGATTGCACTTAAAAGCTTAATATTTCGCAAACGGATCTCTGACTCCAAAAATGGTACAAACTTACAATATTAGAAGACCTTTCCAACGATACCCCACACCATGGGATTTATTTTACCACTTTGTCGGCTTGCAATTACAGCTTTCAAGAACTAAGAGTCTCTAAGCTAAGCCGCGGACAGACAGACGGACATGGCTATATGACAACTATAAGGGTTCCTTGTTTACTACTGAACCCTAAAAACCGACTGCTACTGAAAAAAAGGTTGAACAAAATGTCAAACTAAGAGTAGATAATTTCTGTAACCTTCGTTCCATACGCTTTCGCGCCTTCTGGCTGGTTCTGTATTCTGTGCTTTATACCTGTGTCCTTACATGTTCTATCATAGCAGTTCAAATTGATGGGTACTTTGAAACAATAGGTTTGACTAGACTGGTGAATGTAAGTAGGTAACTACAGGTATACGTTAGGTATTACTAGGTCACTGAACTTGTTTTGTTGTATAGTGTTATAAAGTAGCATATTGCTCTGTGTGCATTGTTTTTAACGGTGTACGTGTATGTTTCTAACGTCACCGAGGAACTGCGCGGATACATTTTCAGCCGAGAGTTTGAAACTCTGCCCGGTAAATAGCAGTTGCTCCGTTCTTATGATGAAACGCCACTATACAGGGTGAAATGCAGGCGCACTGTATACGTCGCCAACTTCGAGAGAGTGTGATACCAAAATGTGTTTTAACATGTCGTTAGGAAAGTTTTGAGTATGAATGTGAATTTATAAGTAAGTAGGGGAAGACCAAAGAAACGACGATGGATGGATTGTGTGAAAGATGATATGGTTAGAAAGGGATTGACTACCCAGATTGTTAGAACTATTCTAAACGCAACCTTTTTTTTTGTGATATCTGTCTTTTGACTCTGACAGATGTCCCCTTCCGTCCGTCAAGACTTTGTACGACTTTGTGTTTATTTAGTTTCAATAATAAATCCCATAGTAATCTCTACAAACCTTTTGTTTTTCTGCCCAAATAACCAACATGGTAGCAGAGCGTGGTTACTGACACTCGAAAACGCTCGTATTTTTTGGACAGATTGACAAAAAAAAATATCGTTGAATCACGCCATCGGGTTTTTTTTGAAAAATGGCTTCTTCATCACAATACGTGAATTCCATTGAGAAACTCAAGGGGTCAGAAAATTATTCAACTTGGAAGTTCTCGATGCGAAAGCTGTTGATCCATAATACAGAACTTTGGGAATTTGTTGAGGATGACGTGAACGATGATAAACAAAAGAAGGCGGAAAAGGTGTTAGCACGAATTGCCCTATCAGTTCAACCAGCAGTAATTCCATACATTCGCTTGGCAAAAACTGCTTACGAAGCATGGAATAACCTGAAGAAGGCGTACGAAGGTCGGGGATTGTGTAGAAGACTAGGTCTTCTCAGAAGTTTGTTTGGCACAAAACTGTGTGATACCAGCTCGATGGAGGATTACCTCAACAAAATTAAGGAAGCTTCACATCAGTTGAGTGAAATTGAGTCACCACTAGATGATGAATTCGTAGCTGTTATAATGTTGAGTGGCCTAACTGAAGACTTTGATCCGCTGATTATGGCCATTCAAAATGCTGGTACAAAATTATGTACTGAACTTGTCTCGGTCAAACTATTGGAAGAGACACGGAGACGAGAGGACAAGCAGGATAGTATAACCGCACTGATCACTCGGAAGTAACCCAAATGTTTCAAGTGCAAGCGTATTGGCCATTTCTTGAAAAATTGTCCGTTAAAAAAAACTACAGGGCAACCTGCAGCAGAAAAGGAGAAAGAGCCACAGTCATGGTCGATATAGGAACAAGCCGAAGACTAAACCAAAGGACAAGGCTCTTTTCGCTGCTCTTTCTGTAAAGGTGAATAGTGATATGTGGTATATTGATTCCGGAGCTACAAACCATATGTGCAATAATGAAAAACTAATGGTAAACAACAGTTCTAATAAAACTGTTGAAGTGAGTATTGCAAATGGAGAAAAATTATTGACTGCTGGAATAGAACAAGTTAAAGTTCATTTAAAAAAGGGTGTAAAGACAATAACTGATGCATATTATGTACCTAATTTAAGCACAAATTTATTGTCTGTCAGCACTATGACTAAAAAGGGTTATAAAGTAACTTTTGATAGTAGTTCATGTACTGTTTATGACGGTTCTGATGTTTTAGCTACCGGTACTCAAGTTAATGGTGTGTATCAACTTGACACTGTGTCAGACAATGGCTGTGCTGAGGATAAGAAAAATACATCAGGGGCAGCAGCAGTGGTAGCGGGCTCGACATCCCAAGAAATGTGGCACAGACGTCTAGGTCACATCAACTCAAGAAGTATGAAGCTTCTACAGTCAGGTATGACAATTGGTATTAATTATAGTGCGTCTGAATATAAACAGTGCATACCATGCATTGAAGGTAAGCCATCTAGATTGCCTTTCCCCAAGAAATCGTATACTAGAGCTACAGATGTGTTGGGCTTAGTGCATACAGACCTGTGTGGCCCTATTCAGACACCATCATTAAATGGTGCTAAGTATGTGTTGAGTTTCATTGATGACTATACAAGAAAACATTTTGCTTATTTTCTGAAAACCAAAGATGAGACCTTTAGGTATTTTCAGCAATTTAAGGTTTTTGTAGAAAATGAAATTGGAAACAAGTTAAAAATACTTAGAAGTGATAGAGGAGGAGAATATATAAGTTCCAATTTTCAGGATTTCCTCACGATTAATGGAGTTAAACATCAGAAAACTATACCCGATTCTCCACAACAAAATGGTGTTGCTGAACACTCTAACAGAATTATCATGGAAAAGGTCAGGTGTATGCTGCAAGATGCTGGACTCGGTATGGAATTCTGGGCTGAAGCAATAAATACTGCTGTCTATCTGAAAAACCGGAGTCCTACTAAGGCAGTTCCTGGTACAACTCCAGAAAAAAAATGGAGCGGAGCAAAGGTAAAACTTGACCATTTACGGATTTTTGGTTGTATTGCTTATGTCATGGTGAAAAATAGAAAGAAACTTGATATAAAAAGTAAACCATACATATTTGTGGGATATAATGAAGAATCTAAAGGATATCGACTCATTAATCCGGATAATCCTAGGAATTGTGTCAATTCTCGTGATGTTGTTTTCATAGAAAATAAATTTTATAAGGAAGACATGTCACGTTATGAAGAAGGTGATCAACAGCTGCTTGTTGATATTAGTTTGAATCATAATGTAATTCAACCATCGGAATCACCTATTGTGCGTTCTGACATATCTGATGACATAAGAATATCACAGAATACTGAACAAAGAATAAGCACAATCACACTAGATGATTCCGGCAGTGAAAGAACGAGTGATGAATCAGATGAACGCTTGGATCCAAATTACCTTCCAGAAGAAGATTCTGAGACAGAGTCTCCAGAAAACTGCAGCTATGATGATGCTTCTGAGTCTCATCTCATGACCAACTTCATGGCTATAATGGAATACAATGATCCTGATGAACCTCAAAGTGCAGCTGAGGCATTAAATGGACCAGAATCTGATAGTTGGCGTAAGGCGATCACTGATGAGTATAATTATTTTATTAAAAATAAAGTCTGGACTCTAACAGAACGAGAACAGCATCATAAGCCTGTGTCGTGCAAGTGGCTATTTAAGAAAAAATATGGAGTAAATGGTGAGTTATTGAAATATAAAGCTCGTTTAGTAGCCAGGGGTTTCACCCAAAAATATGGTGTTGATTATCTAGAAACGTTTTCCCCTGTAGTGAGATACTCCACACTAAGGTTACTGATCGCTTTAGCAGCAGAATATGACATGAGTATTGAGCACTTGGATGTTAAAACGGCATTTCTGAATGCAGACCAGCAAGAAACGGTTTTCATGCAGCAACCACAGGGTTTTGAAGTTAAGGGGAGTGAGAATATGGTATGCAAGCTCAACAAAGCTGTTTATGGTCTTAAACAAGCATCAAAAGCTTGGTACGATAAAATTAACAAGGTATTATGCGATAAGTTGAACTTCTGTCGTTTAACTTCTGAACCATGTGTTTACTATAGATCTGAAAACCAGTCGATGATACTCATAGCGCTTTATGTCGATGATTTGATCATATTTTGCTCACCGACATTCCAAGGAAAAGACAAAATTAAAGCGAAATTGCAGCAAGAATTTGATATCACGGATCTAGGGCCAGCCCAACAGATTATTGGTATGAAGCTGTCTAGAAAAGGTAATGAAATCTCTCTTAATCAGTCAAACTAAATTCTAAAATTGCTGAAGAACTTTCGAATGGAAGATTGTAAACCTTCAGGAACACCAATGGAGACTGGTCTGAAGTTACCCAAATAAACTTAAAAGAGTGATACTTATGACTACAGAGGTTTAGTAGGGTCGCTTATGTACTTAGCAGTTTGTACAAGACCGGACATCAGTTATGCAGTGAGTTACCTGAGTCAATTTAACAACTGTTTTAGTGAAATTCATTGGAAGGCCGCCAAGAGAGTTTTACGATATTTAAAAGGAACACTGAATTTGGGTCTAGTTTTTACTAAAAGTAGTATGGATATTAGAGCTTATGCAGATTGGGCATCAAACAATATAGATCGTCGATCGTACACGGGCTATGTCTTCTTTCTAGGGAAGTCTGTTGTCTCTTAGGAGAGTAGAAAGCAACGTACTGTTGCATTATCTAGTACTGAGGCAGAGTACACGGCATTGTCTGACACGTGTAAAAAAGTTTTATTCATAAGAAAACTTTTATTTGAGATCCTTGGTACCATAACCAAAGTTATTATATTCAATGATAATCAATCTACTATAAAACTTTGTAAAAAGTTTATGTACCATTCTAGGACGAAACACATAGATATTCGTCATCATTTTATAAAACAAATTGTTGATAATGGTATAGTTGAAGTAAAATACTTATCAACTAATGTTATGGTGGCTGATGTATTAACACAATCACTTTGTAAAGAAAAACATTGTGAGTTTACAAATTGATTGATAGCTGTGTAGTTATGTCTATGTATGTTTTGTGAATTTATTGTTTGTTTTATAGAAGAAAAATATTGTTAAAGTTTGCGTTTAAGGGCCAGTGTTAGAACTATTCTAAACGCAACCTTTTTTTTGTGATATCTGTCTTTTGACTCTGACAGATGTCCCCTTCCGTCCGTCAAGACTTGGTACGACTTTGTGTTTATTTAGTTACAATAATAAATCCCATAGTAATCTCTACAAACCTTTCTTTTTCTGCCCAAATATCCAACACAGATGACTCCGACACCCCGAATAAATTGGAATAAGGCGAACATATTATTAATGATTAAAAACAATAAGTTTGAAACAAAAGCGGACTCGGAGTGTTGCACTCGCAGTTTTTAATCAATTTTATATCGATTATTATAGGTTCGATTGAATTCTTGGTAAAATGATTGGCTTTTCATTCTGGGTCGCGGGCTCGATTCCCACAAAAAACACATGTTTGAACGGCGTCTATGTGATTATTTCATATTGAAATTCTATTACTTGTTTATTTTGGATCTAAAATAACCGTCTGTTAAGTTTCGATCACCTTATTACAATTTAAGGTTTTAAAGTATTTTATTAAAAGTGTTAGTAATTCGTCCATTCATAGCCTATCTTTGATGTCTCCCTATATTTCTCCTTCGGTTGAAATCAGGTGGTGTTTTCCACAGCAGCGGACAATATGGATGAAAATGCCACCAAGAAAATAGTGCGCTGCATTGCTTACGATAGAGCGCTAGAAAATGTTTACCTAGTGTCTTTTTCCTGTACAACGCCACTTAGCTTACTTTTCAATGAAATAAAAATCTCGATAGGTATCGTGGTGTCCCAGTTGGAACGAAGTTCCTTTCGCTGTATATTATGTAATAAATAACAAGCAAAAAGAAATAAATTAATAATGTTTGAGACTAAACAAATTGAAAAAGATATTAATACGAATACCTACAGCTGATGTGCTTCCCGCACGTCTAAACTTCAGTAATATACCTAGAAATACGCTTGTAAACACATAAACACACTATACTAAAAGTGTCGTGACGGTCAAAATGTTACACGTTTTTCGATCTAGGTCTCATTCGCCAAGTGTGCAGACTGCAAATTCAATCAATCTGCCTAAACTTTTGCCAACTATGTTGGGGTCGGCTTCCAGTCTAACCGGATGCAGCTGAATACCCAGTATTTTACATGGAGGGACTGCCTATCTGACCTCCACAACCCAGTTAGTGGGTAATACGATAAGCCTTGGTAAGACTGGTTGTCAGACTTTCAGGCTTCTGACGACCCGTAACGACTGTCAAAGATCCACGAATGACAGCCGGGACCAACGGCTTAACGTGCTTTCCGAGGCATGGAGGAGTTTCGGTATGTAAAGATGGTCACTCATCCACGGACCAACCCTGGCAAGCGTAGCTTAACCTGATTTATCGACCCGTGCGGCTGTTATTACTTAGCCACAAGCCCTTCTCCCACAAGCCCCTGTCTACTTACTTTTTATGAGCTTCTTTGTGCCTCGGATTAAGTCTGGATTTTTAATATCAATTCACCACTTCGGTATTAAAGTCATGACCCTTTTAAGACAGCTATCCTGTCTCTAATCAAATAACTCTTCCACTAACAGAATTTACAATCCAAAAGCGCTCCACCATGCCTTTTCCATCCTGTCGTACCTGAAGACTGCAAAGTATAACGTGCAATTTGTAACTTATACTATACTTATATTAGTTAGCCAGCTAGCAAACGTGTAGCGGGGTAGATTATCCAGAGTGCGTTGGACGCAGGTACATTTTGTATCACCACTCATAGAGGCTATTATAAATTCAAGCTAGTGGAACAATTACAAGCTAAGCTAGTATTGTAAATGTAACGTTCAGTCAAATCAGTCATAATGCCTGATAATAACAATTCTATGAATTATTCGGGCCGTTTGATGCTGACATTTCAGAGAACTGACCACAAAGCGTGCCTAATAGAATTCCTGATCCTTATGATTTATCCCAGAACACTCTATTCACTGAAATAACATAGAAACTGTATTTAGCGATATTATAAAGAATTATATTAAGCACAAAGTACTGGTTGTTTTTGTGGACACGTGTTACTGGCGAGCGTGGTGTCCTAGGTTCAAGCTAATTGCACCAGTTGGACAAAGAGTCATTGTGTTTTTTCATTAGGTATATCTCCGCCTTACGCTCGACCCCTACTTGTGAGTGTACTAAACATCTGTGCCTATCCCTTTGGGGACTACTAAGGTGTACATAGGTTAAAATACAATAGGCGACGTATATTTAGTAACCTAATCCGCTTAACTGTTCTTAAAGAGTCATAAAGAACCCTGTTAGAAACCGACAAGCGCCGAACACTGCGTTCGGCGCTTGGCGTGGCAACACGTCGTGTTCGAGTTCGCAATTCAATCGTCATCCTGAGCATGCATCGTTGAGAGGTGACACGTGTCGATTTTTTTCAGGGTTCTTTATGACTCTTTACACTATTTTTTATTATCTGAACAGTTAGGCGGATTAGGTTACAAAATATACGTCGTCTATTGAATTTTATACTGGATTTCCGCAAAGTCACGCCTGAGTCTACTACATAGGTTACACCGGACTCACGCACTCTATAAATTTTAGAGCGACCAGAGCAAACCGCACGCTCGCGCGACAAAGTGGACCTAATGCATATTTGATTAGGAACGCCATTAGAACCTTGTAGACTGGAATGTATAATTATTTATAAGCTACTGGGTTGTTCAGTTTGGTTAATTTAATTATTAACTTTATGGTCTGCCTAGCTTTTTTTGGTGATAAAACACATACATACACATTACATTTTCTAGCATCAGTAGGACTTACGACCCAAGAATATTATTTTATTGTGCCACCAAAGATTACCACCAAAGCTTGAGGTAAAATATCCCTATTTTACCTCAACCTTTGGTGGTAATGGTGACTTTTTATTTTTGTCCGTCATCTATATTATTAAAAAATATTGGACAAGTATTGTTTGTTTTTTACGTTATCAAAAGATTACGGCAATACATTGAGTTAAAATGTAGCATGACGTCACTCTCCGGTAGATTTTATGCCGACTTGTGACGTAGCGAGCCCCCACTCCCCAACTTTAATGCATTTTATCTAAATCATTTTTATTAATATTGTAGCGGCATCTACATCGCTACATGCGAACTACGCATCAAAGACCTGACGTCACACAACATCCTGACGTCACACAAATCCTGCATCGCGCAATTAGAGTTTACCGCGTGATAAATATATATACAAGCTTCCCGACTTCAACCTCTGGGCAGTTGCCCGCTAGACACGACACCCGTCTGGTCGGAGGTTCCTCCCTTTTCTATGGTGGATGAGTGAACTTTACACCCTGTTCCTCATACCCCTAAAATATGATAAAGCAAAAAATACGTGTCTAATATTTTTATTATCTGACTGACGGACTAAACAGTTTTTCTTTTCCCAGTCAACATCCCTATTGATAAATGCTATTATGACAAAAAAATACCTTAAGTAGATTGGGTAAGCATACTTTTATTATAATAATAATAATAAGGGCTTGATCCAGAAAGCGGTGCCTCTAGACACGGCTCGTATTGTCAGGAGATTCCTCTCTCTGGAGCCCTGACCGCCGGTAGCTTGGACCCTGTTCCCGATACCGGTGGGCTACTATTTCTTATATTTTTAAATGTTTTTGTTTTCCGTTTTCTTTTTATAAAAATATTGAAAAATGTAAATTATATGTATATAAATGAAATAAAGGTGATAATAATAAATAATAAATTCTTTATTGCCATAAATAGATTACAAAAAAATTTAGACCCTGGCTCCAGAGCTAGGTTAGAGTACCTGTATTTCAGGAGCCAGTGACTTCTTCCATTTAGGTAACAATATTATAGCAGCAAAAGGTGATAAAATTATGTTACTTTAAATTAAATTAAATAAAAAAATAGAATAAACAAATTAATTATAGTTAAAGCAAATAAAATACAATAATCTCATCAAATCAAAATAAAACAAAATTAACTTAAAAATTGAGAACAGTATTAATTAAATAAATTAAAAACATAAACAAATTACAATAATAAAGTGCTGATTAAACAAAATTAAATAATCAAGAATAAGGGGTACTGGTATGCGTGAGTTTGTGTGTGTATGTGTGCGTGTGTGTTGGGGTGTGTGTATGACTGTGTGAATACCAATGATTTGTGTTCTTATATATATTTAGGTTGATTGCAGTAAGTTTTCAGTTGCGTTGTAGTCCTGAGTCAGTAGCCAGATCTCCAGACCACTAGAATATCCAGAATTTTGCATCGTCGTTACACAATAACTAGACAAAAGTCGAAGTTCTGACAAGTATCAGAAAGCGATCAAAACTTTTAGATCACACAATCCCGAAACATGAGGTATTACAACTCATGCATAATACAAATGAACTATTATTTTAGATATACTATCTATAAATTTCTAAAATCTCTACAAATTGATGAAAATTCAATTACCTAGTTTGTAAAACAATTTACAGCAAATTATTGCGTCGGACATTCGTGACCACAGCCTGTTTGTGGAATTGTACAGCAAACCACAAATAGTTACAACAAAACGGATTTACTAGAGCAAAATTATAATTATTTTTAACTACTTGCGCTATTTTATGGTACATAATATGATTCTATCACATAAACTAGTGTAATTAACGAGCTACCTACATTAATTTACTTAATAAAAATCTTAAATTCATTCATTCATTCACTCACTCACCGTCAGATAACGCGCAGCCTACCGCTGGGTAGCTAGGAGCATAAAATTTTACACAAGGGTTCCTTATTTAACGAAAGTGAGCATTATGAAAGGCTTTTAGAATGGAGGCCTTAATTTATTGAGGCACCCAAAGCAAAGTCTGGTTAAGCGGTCAACAACCTTCTAGGTTGATCTGCGAGATGCCTTTAAAAAAATTAAAAAATGAAAGGCTTCTTGCAGTCTCAATATTTACGGGTACTTAGTCTGAACGGCCCAAATCGAATGGCACGCGGGCCATTCGACCGTAAACAAAAATTGTCTACGTTCGAATGGCCCGGTGGTCAAATGAATTTAAAAATAATTCAAAAGTACAGTCGCAAACATTCTATTAATCACATAGTTTATGAATTTTAACTAAATAAATATTTAATTATTTGAAATCGTCTAAATAAACGGAATACATCTTCATAACCGGTCGGCACGATTTCAGGTAGCTAGATAAACAATGACCCTTCTTGTCATCCAATCACAAGTAGGATGCTTATCTGTGACGTCAGAGGACTATGGAGAAATATGTTTAATAGTATGCAACTTAGTAACACCACTGTTAATTTTGCAATTGTCCATTAATGTTGTGCATTGAACTTTTACTTTCGAGAGTTTTGTGTTTTGTTTACTGTTGGATCCTGGTAAGTTTTTTTTTATATATTATAAAGCCAATTGCATATACTTACTGCAATATTTTTCTCAAAATGTTTCTTCAGTTAAAGGCGTTTCATATGTATTCTATCTTTTTGGGTCCAAGAACATAATATGATCGAATTTAATATAAGTACCTACTTACATCTCTTTCAACTCGTATGTAAACAACATCAATATTCGGGCTAAAGACTAAGCTACCATATTTTATTTAGAACATAAATAATATATGACAGGGACTAGATTTTAGACCATACACATACAAATCTGTATTATATACTTTCACACTTCTAAGGCCCATATTGTATTTTCTAGGTTTAAATAATCATAGAAATGGATGACGCACATCCCTCTACATCACAATCTGCAAGTGAGGGTAAATCAAGAAAAGGTGCTCGCCTTCTACGTAAAGGTGGTTATGAATATAATTGGAAAAGGCTGAACAAAGACGGAACAGAACTTTGGCGTTGTGCAAAAAAAAGTACGTGCAGTGCTTCTATTAAAACCAAAAGTAACCCTTTAACAGTTGTACGTGAAACATCACATAATCATGGACCTAAAGACTTAGAAACGAGGGAAATTAAAGAGCAAATGGAAAAATGTATAAACGCTGTTCAACACGACGTATCTATTCCGATTCCTCAAATATTTAATGAGCACATGCAAATACTTACACAAAAAGGAGTACAAATTTTACCTAAGTTTGAAAATATAAGCAAACATCTATACCAAAAACGAAATAGCTCAATTGGAGCCAAGAGACTTTGCTTTAGAAAAGGAGCTGACGTTATTATCCCTCAAAAATATTTATTTATGTTATTTGCGGATTATCAATACAGACAAAAAAGAATATTGATATTTGGACATAAGGATTTCACTGTTTATTTGCGGCAGTCAAGAAGTTTTTTCTTTGATGGGACATTTAAGATCTGCCCGAATGGATTTTATCAAGTTTTTACAGTTCATGCAGATATAGGAAGCACTCAAGAATTTGTTAACGTGATTCCTATTTTGTATGCTTTACTACCTGATAAGAAGCTTGACACATATCAGTTACTATTCCAATTAATAAAAAGTCAAGAACCAGAATGGAAACCAACTTATGCCACTATGGATTTTGAAGCAGCTACCATAGTTGCATTACAAAATATTTTTCCAAATGTTAAAATAACAGGGTGCAATTTTCATTTTAGTCAATGCTTGTGGCGTAAAGCAAATAAATTAAATCTACACAAGACCCATTCAGGCAAGGCACATATAAAATTATGTACAGCATTATCACACATTCCTCCACAATTCGTTGACGATGGTTGGCTTTATATTATGGCAGAAAGTCCGTGCAGTGATAATTTTACAAAATTCAACGATTATTTTGTTAGCACATGGCTAGACGATAAGGTGAATTCAAGTATCTGGTGTACATATAATAAATATCATAAAACAAATAACATTGTAGAGTCATGGAACAATAGAATTAGAAAATTCATAAAAGTCAAACCAAATATTGGTCAACTTCTGCAAGGGTTGCATAACGACTTCAAATATTATTCAAATCAGACAAGGAAACCTGATGGCATCAAAATTTCAAAAAGGAAACCTGAAACTTTATCAAGAAACTGGAAAATTCAAAGTATTGTAGAAGAATTATTGACTGGACAGATAAGCGTGGGGCATTGCTTAGAAAAATTAAAGTTTTAATCAATTATATTGTTCAGTCGTATTTTCTTTTTATTTTGTTGGTTTTTTATTTTAAAATAAGCCCGATTGTTACTAAATCTTATTGATTAATATTGTATTTTTATATTTTGTTGATTTGTTTTTCTAGAATAAGACTTATTTTAGGTAAATCTTATAGTAAATTCTCATATTTTGTTGATCTGTTTCCTTACAATTGCTGGTTGGTTTTGACTAAACATTGTTGTATAATAATATTTTTATGTTTGTTCATTTGTTTCTCTAAAATAAGACTGATTTTCACTAAATCTTATTGTGTAATAGTAAATTCCCACGAATTGAGGATTTTTATTCTTTAAAATTAGGCTGCTTTTGACTAACTTTTTAATTGTATTTTTTTACATTTTGTTGATTGGCTTGTTGTTTTATTTTATCTTATTGTATATTTTGTTGATTGTTTTAATGAAGATAATACAAATCTAAGAAAAAATCATCTTTTATTTAAACTTTTTACTTTTGCACCCGAATGTACATAATGTAGTTTATCCATTGAATTAAGATAGATTGTGTCACCAACGGGCCATTTGTACGTAGACGATTTTTGTTTACGTTCGAATGACCCACGTGCCATTCGATTTGGGCCGTTCAGACTAAGTACCCGGTTAAATAGGGGATGAAAGTTCGTAATTTTAGCCGATGAGAAACACCATCGGGCACATAGTTTGTATTTCCATAAAAATATAACCCATCTTTTTAGTCGGGTTATATATAAAAATAAATTACTTACGGGAAAAAAAACCTATTCACATTCATGACGATATTTTCCTTAGGTTCACTAGAACAAAGAAAAAAAGTCTCGTAATCAGAATATTCAATGGACTGGCAATACAAACGATCAGAGAAAAAAAACTAATCTTTCTCAGCGATAAATCTGTTCAACTGCAGATGAAGATGACTTTCCAATATTTTATTAAGCTAGTTAACAAAAAAAGGATTTATTTAGTTTATTTATACTGAATTCCAGAATAATCAATCATCTAGCTATTTGATTGATGTTCAGACACAAACTGAAACTAAACTTTTAGACTTATGAAAATATTAATTTTATAATATTTAATAAAGTTTAGATTTTGAAGTTTCAGCAATTAATTTGTTAAGTTCATACCCATCCATGGAATTAGTATGTACTAATACAAGGTGTACATAATCTTGTCACACATCGGCGCACATTCTGTTACCATGGATTGATTTTGGACCCTAAAAATGTACGGAACAGCTATTTACTTTTTTATAACCGACGAAAAATTTCAACGAATGTGGTCCAGAACAATGACAACAGGTTGCGCGTCGATGTCCCTGCCACCCTGTACAATTAAATTTATTGTACAGTCCTACCAACTTATCTGTGAACTGAAAGAGGACGGCACCGTCGATTCAGTGTTGCTAATTAATATAAGGTGCCCAAAATTGTGTAAGTTTTCAAGAAGAATATTTCTCATTAGACATAATCGTTTAATAAGAATTACAGTTTTTACAAATTAAAAACAATGATACCTTTATAAAAATAATAAAATAAATACAAATAATTTGATAATTTACTGTTACGTAGGTACGCTTATTACAGTTTAGTCCTTCAGCAATAAACAATGGCTTTATCTAAAAAGTAAAAAAAAGTAGAAAAAAAGAAAGAGAGAATTAGTGGAAATTCAGCAGATAAAATTTTCCACAGCGGGATACAACTTTCATTTAATGCGAAGTTAAGTAGATACCTACCCTGCAAGAGATACCTGGATGTCTAGCATTTAGTTATGACCGTTACCTAACCCCTTTTTTTTTTTTTTTTAAAGATGGGAAATCATCAAATGACTTCTCCCGCTCTGGGCAGAGCGAGAGGGTGTGTCAGACTTTTACTGACTAAAACCCACCCATGTTCCTTCCGTTGCCTGTGTGCCGGGGCCGCGATATCCCTTTCGGACAAACCCGCAACCCCAGCAGGACCGTACCTAACCCCTAACACCAGATTTGACTAATTATAATTAGCAGTGGTACCTAGTGGTAGTGTAGTGTAATAAAAAAAACAAATTGCTTTACAATAATTTATTGAAAACCAGTCATTGTGATCTTTAGATGAACCTGCATACACAACTTTATCGTGGTTGTGAGGCCATACTCCGCTTATTTCCGTACCACTATCATCATTATCACTATCGCTTTAGGTTTCAGTGTCAAAGGTTTATCTAAATACAAATCATGTTTAAAGTATTCTCCTTCTAACCTGCGAACGTGTTTTCAATGCTGTGCCCACTCATGAACTGTAATAGCGTCAAAAGCTTCTCTAACTAGGCGGGAAATTTCAGCATTTTTGTGCTCAATATTTACATCAGCAACTTTTCTTTTCATTATGCTCCATATGAGTTCAATGGAATTGAGATCATAGTGATAAGGTGGTAAATATAATTTTGCAAGCATTTGTGTCTATTGTCTTCTAATTTTTTTTCAATCTCATATACAGGTTCAGGCTTGTTTCTCTTAATTATTTCTAAAAGCTGCGGTTTAGTCAAATTCTCTCCGTAGTCAATTTTATTTTGGGTCAACCATAGTTGCATTTTTTTTTTAAGGAATTCGTATTTGGGACTTTATTCACACAAATACGGTGATAAGGAGCATTATCCATCACTATTATGGATGGCTCTCGTAAATTAGGCACAAGTTTTTCAATAACCCACTTTTTAAAGTTGGTACTATTCATCTCGTCGTGATAATCACCACTTTTTGTGTTTGTTTTAAACACAAGTAGTGCATTTGTGCATTTGCACGAGGTTGTGGGTTCAAATCCGGGCAACTACAAATGTGACTTTTTGAATTCATATGTACTTTCTGAGTTTATCTTGGACATTACTGACATCGGTGAAGGAAAGCATTGTGAGGAAACCTGGACTTATAGTTAATATAAGTCTGAAATCGCCAACCCGTCTTGAGCAAGCGTGGTGTTTAATGCTCGTGCCTTTTCTGTATGAGAAGAGGCCTTTGCCCTGCAATGGGACAGTAACAGGCTGGTATTATTATTATATTAGTGCATTTGTAACAAATCCAGTATCTCCTCCCGCATGAATAATAATATATCTTTGCCCTTTCGATACAGGCTCCAATACTCCGTCTTCACCCTCTCCTTGCCAACATTTACCCGATGTATGCGAAGAGTGGTCTCACCTAAATAAATTATGTGCCGGGGCTGGGGAGATTTATTATTTTTATCCACTGCATGCAAGTACTTAGCTCTCCAAGCTGATATTTCATTACGCTCCATAAGAACCTTCCGATTGGATTGAGATTTTTTTAAACGAAATCCCACCTTGTGAAGCAGCTTTCGCAGACTCTCTCGCTGTCCTGTCTAATTTATATCTGTCTTTAAGACCTCTAGAAGCTTTTTAACAGAAGGGACCTCTTTTTTTGCAGAATAAAATTCATGTACTTTCCTCCGTATAACTCCCATGTCAAAATCATCAACATGCATAAATCCACTTTTACGGTTTCTCTCCATGCCTGGTGTCCGAATTTTTGTACCAGTTTCTTCTGATGCGTGCCCTTCCTTAGCTATTTTTGAAATTAGTCCTTGACTCACACCTGAAATATAAGATAATAAAATAAATGTTAATAGAAATTTGAAATCTGGCAGGTTAGTTGGCTCACTCACTTAGCAGGTTACCTAATAGATGTACGTTACCGTTACGCTAACCTGCAGCAACAATAGAAACGAATATTTCGTGGACTGAAATAATTATTTAAGTATCGGGTAATTTATAACAAGAAAGTTGACGACACTAACCTGTCGCTGCCGAAATTCGTTTGTATATTTGATTAAATGGAATAATCGGAGACCCCGCCCTAGTTTCTTCTTCAAAAAAGGTTTTAACCTTTAGAATAATGTTTCGAACATCACTTTTAATAGCTTTTGGCATATTTAACTTTATAAATTCAGCAATATCACGATAAAACAATCAGAGAACCCAAATGTAGTAGACACTGACAATCGAATGACATTTCAACATGACGGCCGTAGTTCCAATTTTTAGCCATTTCACAGATAAGTTGGTAGGAGTGTAATTTATTTGGCCGCTAAACACGACAGATAATAATGGATTTTCATACAAACATTGCCGGCCGGGCGCTCGCATGTATTCGGCCAGTACAGCAATTTCGATTTATCTCGAAGAAGGTTGTCAAAATAATGCTCGAATTTCAAAGCAAGTATGAGAAAAACATATTCTCTTGCCTCTCTTGTGTATTTCTATTACCTGCAAAAAAGCTTGATAAATATTTACGTTATCAATAACACCACTTCACAGTTGAACGAACAAAAAGTGAAGCTCAATGTTTAAAATAATAACGTCTTTTGATAAAACACTTATGGGAGCGTATGATAAATGGATTTTAGGTGTCAAGATTCAAGATGGCGGAGGTATTATGAAAATGATAAAGAATATTCGTTCATACAATATATTGTGTAAAATCTGA